>CAHIKZ030005299.1:2500-17500 GCA_903632075.3 Acanthosepion pharaonis
CTTAATTCTGAAATTTCTATTTATTAACATAAAATATTTCCTTTACAATATAATTTCCTTCCTTATCAATGCACTTAATTTAGCGTTGGAATATTAGATATAGAAACGATATACATTAATAATATACACATTTTTTCTTTATTCGCTATTTTATTTTTGATGAATTATACATATATGTATATATACAGATATTTTTTTTATATTTATATACTAATGTATATTTACACAAATATATGTTCTATGCATAAGCATATATATTCTTTGTACGTATATATATTTATATATCTCTCTCTTATATGTAAGTATATTATATGTGTGTGTGTGGCTAGATAGCCGATTGCCTCAAGCTAGGATCGAAACCTGACTGATTTGGTATCAATCGGAGATTTTCCCCCTACGCTATCGGCAGAGAAGGTGAAATTGTTACGTATTTATTTTGAATAAACACAGTGACTCAGTATATATATATATATATATATATATATATATATATATATATATATATATATATATATATATATATATATATATATATATATATATATATATATATATATATGTATATATATATATATATATATATATATATATATATATATATGATGTGTATATATATATATATATGTATATATGTATATATATATATATATGATGTGTATATATATATATATATATATATTATATATATATATATATATATATATGATGTATATTACATGTATATATGAATATTATATTAATCCAGTTAATCCGATATATTTCCAATAAACAAAAACACTGTTCTTAAAAGAGTGCTCAGTAGAGCTAATAATATTTATTGAAATTTATCACACATACATGTTATATGTTCACTTGCAATTTTCTTTCAACACTGCTGGTGTCTTATCAAGAGATGTTGAATGGAAAGTAAATGGTCCGGTTTCGATTCTCAGTAGTGGAGGCGCACTGCTGATGAGTCCCAAAAAGGATGAAACGGCCGTCCAGTGTTTTCTGCATTCTGTTGAGGATTCATCTTCTAGATTCGATGGATTATTATGTGAAATTATTTAAATCTCCAAAATTTCTATTGTATACACATACACACACACATACACATATGTATATATCAATATAAAACATAATTCGTATCATAGCATAGTTGCTTTTGATGAAATGAAACCATATGTATTGTGAAATTACTTCTTGAACTTGAAATCACTGGATTTTTAATGTCAGAGTTATTAGCAATCGTCCGATGAACATATGTTAATTAATTAGTATTAATGATTCAAATTGTTATCCATTTAAGTGGAAAATTTTCTTTGCAAAATATCTTTTTTAATTTACTATCATTAGCAGTTTTCACTTTTGCTTTTATTAATACGAAATTTAAAGTTGAAATATTCGATTTCATTTTCATATTTACCAAAAGTTCAGCTATTTACTTTTGTAACAGTGATAGTTCAGTGACAGAGAACGAATGGTCAAAGGTTAAAATTATTGCTTCATTTGAATTTGTAGTAATCGTTATGACAGCAGAAACTGCAAATGCACCCAAAATCTGCATAAGAATGTTGTTAAATACCGAAGATGAACGATGACAGATAGCAACATTAATACACAATGTAGAAACAAACGCTGTCACAATTCAAATATTATGAATAGAATTTGCATATAAAAAAAAATTAAAATAAATCACACGACTAAAAAGAAGACATTCTATTTCTGATTTAAATTTCTGCCCCAGCCACTTCTTTAAAATTTTATCATTTAACCTGTTACTGATATCGAAGATAAACCATTTCTAAGGAAACAAAAGAATTTATTTATTTTCACCACTTTTATTAATGTTACAGTTATTTATAAGAGAAATTAAAATTACAAGTTAAATTTTCTATTGTTGGTAATAAATTTAAAAATGGAATATAATAAATGACTCTGTGCGGTTAGATATATATTTTATGTTCGTTTGTTAGGTGAAATATATCAAAAAAAAAAAATCCATTTCTTTGTAGGATATCATTTTTTCAGAAACCTCCATAACCCTATATTGCAAAAGAAGAAGAAGAAGAAGAAAAAAAAAAAACCTAGGAAGGGGCGCTGAAAATTTCTCGACTAGAGCCATTTTCCAAAATTTGACCAAATGATCATTCGTCAGAATTAATGGAGGGCTTCTTGCTTGCAGGGAGATTTTTTTTCTCAAGGTTTGAGATCAAAATAGTTTTAGATTATTATATTTATCAGGGCACATGCTTGAAATGTAATTATAATTAATTATTTCATTTGCCAAAAGGACCTGTAGGAATATTGGATTTATAGTTTTCCCATTCGTATACTGATTTTTATTTTATTTTATTTGTTTTTAAAATTTAAAAAAATCCTTTTAATTACCAAAGGTCAATATGACTGGCAACAAGATGTTTGGATTTTACAAGAAAAAATATTGGTTTTGTTTTAAATTTTAGAGTTATTCATTTAAAAGTGAATTGTATTTTTAATTTTTTTCCCCCTGATATGTGCGGTGGGAAAAAAGTAACGCATTAATGATTTTCTACTTTCAAGGATTATTAACGCAAACAATATGAAGTAAGAACAAATAAAATAAAATAAAATAAAATAATGATAATAATGATAATGAGAAACGAAAAGAATATTTTATTTAAAAACCTGGGATCTACTAGACTTTTCCAGCGGCATTGAACGTTCCGCCTGCATATTAGGGAGAATTTCATTTAGGGATGTCTTTCTCGCCAATAATCTCTCTCTCTCTCTCTTTACTCGGTTCGCATCTATCTATCTATCTATCTATCTATCTATCTATATATATATATATATATATATATTACATCTATCTCCTCTCTCTCTCTCTCTCTCTCTATATATATATATATATATATATATATATATATATTACACTCGGTTTCTATCTATCTCTCTCTCTCTCTCTCTCTCTCTATATATATATATATATATATTACACTCGGTTTCATCTATTTCATCTATCTCTCTCTCTCTCTCTCTCTCATATATATATATATATTACATACTCGGTATCTATTCATTCATCTATCTATCTATCAAATGTGTGCGCGCACGCACGCTAACGGAATTTTTAGTTGGCTTTTTAAATTGAATTAATTTCGTGCATAATTTGTGACCTAATGGTTTTACATTTCTTTAGTCCTTGAATTTAGTGTTTCGCTCTGTAGGTCATCAAAATGTGAATAAGGAATACTTATTGAATTCAAAATAAAAGAACACTTCAGGGGTCAAAGTTCAATATATTGCCAAACATATATAGAATAACCATTGAGTAATTGATTTTATACGATTTTTATTTCGCAAATTGATTTAATCTTTTATTAAAAGCAATGACTTTATCATAACGATAATAGATAGCGTGGCAATAATGTCTAAGACATAGCAATGATAGTAAAATTTTAAAATTTAGTAGTAGTAATAATAGTAATAATAAAAATAAAATGACTGCCATACACACCGGTTATACTATGCAATCTAATACAATGTAATTTCATAAAAAAAAAAAAGATTTCAAAGAGCGTTAACCCTAAAATATCGACATGATCTTATTGTCTGATAAAAAACAAAAACAAAAAAGTTTCAGCCAAAGAATTTGATAAACTCTTTAGATCTAAGAATACAGAAATAGATATAACAAAATTATAGAATTTAAAGTAAGCCAAACCGTTATTCCAGTAGTAGCAGGGACACTCGGAATGATTAAGAAGATTACTGATATAGTTAGTGATAAGAAAATCTATATAAATCCATCTTTATCTGAAACACAAAATGAATTAATGAGTACTTCTCACATAGAAAGACGCTTTTAAGAACTGAACAAAAGAAGCCTTTATTTAACTTAGGTCCCGGATGAAAGACTTGGTAAATGATTGGATCAAGCAGCGAATCGAAATTAATTAATTAATAATAATAGGAATGATGCGAAAACGATTGCCTTAATGAGTACGACTTCCATACTTAGGGAATCTCTTTCAATAATATGCTAAGAAAAGCCTTCGTTCACCTTATGTCTCAGTTGAAAGACTTGCTCAATGATCATATCAAACAGAAAATTAAAATAAATGAATAATAATAACACATAGGCGGGAAATGATGCATAGAAAAATATTGTGATTATATTGTATATAATAATAACAACTGTGTAGCAACATCTTTAAATTCAATGATAAAACAACAACAGCAATAATGATAATAATAATAATCTTCACCTATGTAAAAATGCGTTTGATCTTAGGTTTTCTTTTTTTTTTAAATGATTAGTGGTAAATGTCATGAAGCCATTTCTGACCTTTGGCCTATGGTTGGGACACAGGAGGAAATATCTATACAACTTTATAAAGGAAATAATAATAATAATAATAATAATAATAATAATAATAATAATAATAATTCGGCGAAAGAATTATAAAAAATTATTAAATTCTAGTATTTCCAGACCTTTATAATTCTTTCAGTTAAATATTTTTATCAGACGGAATTGTTGTTGTTGTTGTTATTATTATTATTATTATTATTATTAGTGTTGTTGTTTTATTATTGTTTTTAAAGTTGTAGTTATACAATTGCTGCTATTATTATTATTATTATTATTGTTGTTGTTATTAGAATGTGCCATTTGAATACAACTATTATCCCTGTGGTATCAGGAGCATGAATGATTAAGAAGAACGTTGATACGTTAAAAAAAATCTTTGGAAATCCACATTTATTTGAAATATAAAAAAATGAAAAAATGCTAATGATTACTCTCCACATATTTAGGAGAAAATCTCTTTCACTGCAACATACTTAATAGTTTGCTAAGAAAATGAAGAATTACTTTAGATCTCATGTGAAAGCTTACCAAATAAATGACTGAAACGGCAAATTAGAATAAGTAAATAATAATAATAATGATAATAATAATAATAGTGATAGTAATAATGATAATAGTAATGATAATAATAATAATGATTACAATGTAAATAATAATAATAATAATGATAATAATTATGATAATGATGACAATAGTGATAATAATGATAATGATTAATAATAATAATAATAATAATAATAATATTATTATTATTATTATTATAGCGCGCTTGAGGAGAGCGGCTTAATGAAGTAATAGTTGGTTTTGTTGCTGTTGGTACACTTGGAACAATGAGAGACAATATTTAAAAAATGTCTGGGTATCTGATTCGAAGTGAAGTCCTTCAGAAAACAGCACTGTTTGGGAGTACCAGAATTTGGAAAAAGATTTTGAAGGGGTGAAGAAGGACAGGACCCATGGTCATTTGTTATACGCCTGATCGTTAAATTACGGCATATGAAATGCTGTGAGAAAAAGATGAAATAATAATAATAATAATAATAATAATATATGACAATAATATATAATGTGAGACTATTACTGTATTGTTTCGATAAGGCAATAAAGAACTCGACCTAGATATATTTGAGCAATTTATTTCTCAATTCATCGTATTCGGTGGAAGCTGACAGTCGACTGACATTCGACGAGCCTTTCCATTGAGACGCAATCTACTCTACATTGCTTATAAATTATGATCTAAGCGTAAACTTCGCACGGAAAACACCATATCAGTGGATAGGAAATAGATTTATATACGTGCTGAAATATAATCCAATACATTTTTATAATACGCCCGCAAATGCAAATATTATTTTTAGATTATCTGCGTAAATTATACTACGCGATATTAAAATACAAATATTTTAAGAAAAGTACGTCAGTTATTAAATATAAAAAAATCATATTATTATTATTATTATTATTATTATTATTATTATTAAGTATGTGGACATCCAGTATGAATCAGAAAGTCCTGTTGACGTCCAAAGATCGGAAGTGGGCTAAGCTGAGAAAACTTCATCATATATATATATATATATATATATATATATATATATATATATATATATATATATATATATATATATATATATATGTATTTATATGTATATATATATATATATGTATATATGTATTTATATGTATATATAGATCTATATATGTATATATGTATTTATATGTATATATAGATCTATATATGTATATATATGTATTTATATGTATATATAGATCTATATATGTATATATATGTATTTATATGTATATATAGATTCATATATATGTATATATATGTATTTATATGTATATATAGATCTATATATGTATATATATGTATTTATATGTATATATAGATCTATATATATATATATATGTATTTATATGTATATAGATCTATATATATGTATATATATGTATATATAGATCTATATATGTATATATATATATATAGATTATATATGTATATATATATGTATTTATATGTATATTCATATATATATATATATATATTTATATATATATCTATATATACATATGTATATATATATATATATATATATGTATATATATATATATATATATATATATATATATATATATATATGTATTTATATGTATATATAGATATATATATATATATATGTATTTATATGTATATATATATATATATATATATATATGTATTTATATGTATATATAGATTATATATATATATATGTATTTATATGTATATATATATATCTATATATATGTATTTATATGTATATATAGATCTCTATATTATATATGTATTTATATGTATATATAGATCTCTATATATATATGTATTTATATGTATATATAGATCTCTATATATATGTATTTATATGTATATATGTATATATATATGTATATATATGTATATAGATCTATATATATGTATTTATATGTATATATATATATATATATATATATATATATATTTATATGTATATAGATTCATATATATATGTATTTATATGTATATATATATATGTATTTATATATATATATGTATTTATATGTATATATAGATCTCTCTATATATATATATGTATTTATATGTATATATATAGATCCTCTATATATATATATATTTATATATATATATGATCTATATATATATATAGATTTATATGTATATATAGATCTATATATATATATGTATTTATATGTATATATAGATCTATATATGTATATAGGAAAGTAAGAATTATTGTAAGCAAAATTTTCATTGTTATATTCCCTTAACCGTTTTTGTTCACATTTCGTGAGTTCATAGGTGATTCAAGCAAATATAGTATTCATAACTTGGACAATACGCGCTTTATAATTGCTGCCCATGTACAGCAGAACTTGTCTGTGTTGTTGCCTGTTCATATCATAATCAATGCATGCAGCCATATAAACCAATGAGTGCGTTCGATTTTCATCTTCAGAAATAACGTATCATTTTTTTTCTTTGAAAAAACGAAATCTACTCCCTAATTTTAATTTTCCAATTATATCTCAATCTTTCTATCAAAAGCATCTAGTCATCATCCACAGACCCTCGACTGCTTCAGGGGCCGGATTGGGTACCTGAAGGCAGAAGAAACATACTTTCATTCTTCTTCCTCATGATGTTTTCAGTGGGTTTTCAAATAACTTGACGGCGCCCATCTCCTCACCATTGACCGACAGCCGAAGATCACGTAATGTGATGTGGATCACCTTTAGTCCTTACACTGGTCTCTCAGGTTTGGAAATCAGAGTTGTCTTTCTCCTAGACAGGTTGGCACTCAAGTCTACAAGGAAGCTGACAGAAGAGATGGGTACTACCTTTAACCAAAGATATCAACACGTAATGACTCCGGAATTCGAACTCAGCTCTCCGATTCCTCAATCTGAGCCACTATCTATTACCTCACTGTGCCTTCATCCTGCTTATAATTATAAACAATTGAAAATTCAATTAACTCGGATCATACTTTATTCTAAATGTTAGTAACATGTTTGAAATTTAGAAATCATTTAACGGAAGTTGTTTTTCAGATTTCTCATATATAATTAATGTTAATTTATAAAAATTTCTCACGTGCTAATAGATATAAAAATAACAGTTTTTGTTAATGTCATGTCCCTTGAATAAATAAGCGATTGTTGTCTTAAACGTATTCCTTCTATTTTCTTAATATCGGTGAATTGTTACAACTTCTTGCGAAAAGAAGGTAGAGTGGTTTTTCGTTGCAATGTTTAGAATTAAGTAGCCCTTCTTCTAAACTGGACGCCATCCAAGGTTAGAAATTAATCTTTTCTTTTTTTTTTCTTTACGGCTTATCGACTTTTTCTGGGTTATTTAAAAACGAAACATATTTTGCATTGTATGAGATTTCTTTCTGTCTTTCCAAATGTTACTCCATCTGATCGAGCTTGATTTCGATGATCGATCGAGAACCGATCCAATCAGTCTAGGAGAAAGACAACACTGATTTCCAAACCTGAGAGACTAGTGTACGGAACTAGGGCGACACACATCAGAATTACTTGATCGTTATTCCAGGTTTAGAGATCCTAGTCTATCTTACTATCTACACAGCTGGGAGGAAAATAAGCGGGTTCATTACCTTTTGCGAGGACATTTAGCGCGAAAATGAACGCGACAGCTTAGACCGGAATTTGAACTCGGTTCGCCAGTTTCTCTTTCTGCGTCGATAACCGTTACGCTAACTGCACGTAATAAAGCGGCATTATCATATATTATTATTTTTTCATAACTTTTAGGCATTCTCTTTTCTGTCACCGAATTTTCTCGATCTCCCTTGAAATAAATAAACGATTATCCTAAATTCTTTTATAAATGTAACCCTTAAAAAAACGGGCTTGCACATCTGTTAAGCATTTGTCTTAAATTAACACATACCATCATCTTGGGCGCCTCGACGGAGGATAATGGGTAGGAAGATAGTCTGGTTGATTATTATTATTATTATTATTATTATTATTATTATTATTATTACGGAGTAATAATTTGACACTCGCTAGGTGCTCCATACATGTGACCTTATGTCAAACTATACTAAGATAATTTACATAATTTAAATCCCTTATCTTCATTATTACTATTACAAGGTTTCGACCTTTGTACACTCCTTCATCAGGTGTCAGCGGATCCAGGTAACTTTCAAAGAATTTCGAATTGAACCCTTTATTTAATCTATGGGAGTAGATTGTTCTCGTCTCGCTCTCCATGTTTAGGGTTATCTCATCTAGTTCTTATTTACATTATTTGGACTAATATCCTTATCTTTATTGTTGTTATTAAATCGATTCGACCGTTGTACCCTTCGGCCTTTTGCACGTCTCTGACAATCCGTGTAACTCTTTGGGAATTTGGAACTTAACCTTTTATTTCATCCCTCTCCATTTCTAGAGATATCTAATCTGATTCTTGTTGTATGAACTGGTAACCTACTTCTCACTCTGATACCAAATGGGTCTGAATATGTACAACCTGGCCCAAGGATTGAACTTACAATTGCAATACAACCAAATCTATGAAGAAACTTTTTAATTATTGTACACATGTCGCCGGTCACCTGAAGTCGGCTGGATGGCACAGTGATTAAAAGTGATAGTAACAACAAAGATGAAGATATTAGCCTGAATTTAAATGATGTAATTAATAATAACTCTTCTTAGAAATTCAGACAGGAATTAAGTTAAAAGTAAGTCAATGGCGACAGATTCAATTGCCTTAGATTTCATTTTATTTTAATTTGCTTTTTTAAAAGTAAGTGCCATCATTTAGGGACGATTTATCCCCCCACATTTCACATTCCCAACCATCTTCCCAGGCCCGACCAACTCAATCCTAGCCACACCAACCTACCGGCACCAGTCCATTAAGACTTATTTATTCACTTACCTATCAGCTAAAAGCTTCATTTGACACACGGTTCGCCATTCAGTGCATCCGGGGCCACAAATTAGAAAGGACCGCAAAAAAAAAAGAAAAAAAAAAAAAATAGAAAAAGGCAACAAATGATACTTTTGTCGGTCTATTGAACTTAACAAAACAGCTTAAGACACCATGTAATTGTATATCTACCTTGTCAGGGCGGCAAGCCACACGCACGCGGGCGCGCGAACACACGCACTTATATATATATAGCAAGAATAATAAACTGAATAATATACTAAAAACAACCAAAATAATTAAGAGCAAACGCCAATCTAGAAACCTAAAACACATATTAACCTTATCTAAATTTAACCAACACAAAATACAGGAGTCACAAAATGCAAAAAAAAGATGTGGGGTTTGTGACATAATTATAGAAGGAAACTCCTACACTTTTGAAAACCCAAAAAAACATTCACAATAAATAAAAACTTAAACTGCAACTCCAAAATGTAATTTATGCACTTAAATGCACAAAATGTAAGAAGTCACATATAGGCATCAGCCAACAACTGAACAACAGGGTCTCCCTACACAAAAGCAATAAAATTGACAGACAACAGAAAACTTTTGTATCACAACACATTTTCAAATGTAACTAGGGTAAGTTTAATATCATGCCGATATATCAAACAGACAATTACTGTATCTACAAATACAGGAAAAAACTTTATAGACAAATTTAAACCTGAACTAAATAGATCGTAATCCCACACAAAAAACACACAACATGCATAATAGGGTGACCAAATACAGTGATCAAATCACTACATACATGGACGCACACACATATACGGGAGACACGAGGATATATCTGAAAAACAACTTCCGGTTAAATGATTTCTAAATTTCAAACATGTTACTAATATTTAGAATAAAGTATGATCCGAGTTAATTGAATTTTCAATTGTTTATAATTATAAGCAGGATGGCTATACAGTGAGGTAATAGATAGTGGCTCAGATTGAGGAATCGGAGAGCTGAGTTCGAATTCGGAGCATTATGTGTTGATATCTTTTATATACATACATTTTTTGTATGTATATATGCGGATGTTGACAACCTAAGAAGTGTGTGTGTGTGTGTGTGTGTGTGTGTGTGCGTGTGTGTGTACTGGTTCCATGTAGCTTGGGAAATATGTGTATGTGTGTGTGTGTGTACTGATTACTTGTGGTGGGATAGTGTGTAAGTGCGTATGTGTGTGTATGCGTGTATAGGTACAAATAAGTTTACGAATTCCTCATAGTAAGACAGTATATGTATAGAGGGGAAATATACGCACACATATATACACGCATGCTGACAGAAACGCACCAAAATGGAAACAGATCCCTGAGCACATAGGGTCAGTAAAAACATTAAAGATAAAATGCCGATAACTAATTTATCATCCGTTGGGCCAACCTTTAATTGTTTTATGACCTTCGCGCAGAACTCTTTCATTGCCAATTCAAGAAGGAAATTGGATTACCAACACACAAACAGAGAATGTCTCATATCGAGAATATTTAACATTGAACATGAGGAAAAATTAATTATTTTTAATAATATGTGGAAATTCCACTTTTACCTGAAGACGGTCGCGAGACCAGAAACACGTGTCGTAAAATTATGTAAAACAAAGCATAATATTTTTTTTTCTAAATAAATCCACATTACAACCAAAAATGTTTGCGGCACCTCTCTTCTTCTTTTTTAATATACATTTCTTTTCTCGTTGAACCCCTATAATATATTTTTTTTTATATATATATATATATATATATATATATATATGAATGAGTTAACGATATGCAGAAATATAGTTTTAAGGTGTGCTATATGTATGGGATAAAGTGCTCAATATATATTTTATTACTTAAACGTTATTTTTAGTGGATACCCGTATTTGAGTAAACGCCCCGTTTATTTATTGATCAGTATATTTATTTATTTATTTCGTCTACCGACCTGAATATTTGAGAAATCTTATCAGAGAAAATGCTCCCCCCGCCCCAACCTAGCAGGATTCGAACCTGCGTTTCCCTAGAGGAAACGGCCATTAGCTCTGACGCGCCAGTGTGCGTCGATAAGCAAGCATTGACGAATAGTACCTTTAAGTACTGGTTTTTATCTGACACCTGAAATAGACATATCTGCTCAGTTTCCTATCCTAGCGTAAACAAAGCAATTAGCAAAGAAAGGAATGGATTTTTATGTATTAATCCGATATAATTTTATTACTTAAACATTATTTTTAGTGGATAATTTGATTAGGCGTCCCGTTTATTCATTAAAGACTATATTTATTTATTTTCGTCGACTGGCCTGAATATTCGAGAAATTTTATTAGAGAAAATTATCTGCTCTCCAGTAGGATTCGAACCTACGTTCCATCATTAGATCTAATGTGCTTTGACAGAGTGCGTCGTTGACCAAGAAAACTTGTATAGTGCCTATATACGATTCAGGTCGGTAGACGAAAATAAATAGATATAATAAAATCTATGACAAAACGTAAAAAAAAAGTTATTGTCTGTAGTCCTAAGGGACAAAACGCATCACAGGAATTTTTTTTTTTTCACTTTTTTATTATATATATATATATATATATATATATATATATATATATATATATATATATATATATATATATATATATATATATATATATTGTGTGTATTGAAGACCTTCATATGCATAAGTATATTAATAAGTCCATACCTATATGATACAAACAAGTCATTTATTTTACACAAATAAAGTATTTATTTTTCAACGTACAACGTATCCATCTTCGGTGTCAATGGATTAAATTCAGACTTAATTATAAATCGACCAGAATTCAGCTGATGACTATATTTCAGGTTACGTATTACTGATTCACACTCGTGCGCGCGTGTGTGTATAGTACACAAACATGCCTATATAGACACACACATATATAAAGGTAATTGTTTAAGATGGTCCTTGTTACGGTTTATATTTATATCATATTCGTCGCCCCGGGCTTGATGGCACCTAATATGGCGTTTTGCTGAGGTGCGTTTATTAACCAGCTTGTAGCTCGAACCGTAACTAATGCAGGAATTTTTATCCTTACTTGGTATTCACTATACTTGCTTGACTGAGCTCTGGTAAAAACTGGATTTCGAATGGTAATTTCTGAGATAGGGAGGGTTTCCCCATGACTGATGGAAGATATACTTTAAAGCTTCCTATTAACCCCAAAATCAGACCTTGTGCCACACTAATATATGTACCCGTAAAATACGTAATTTTAATTGCAATTTGTCGCTTGACGTTAGGTCACTGGTACAAGATGAAAGTAGACTCTTCTATATTGAACGGTACCAGATGAAACTAGATCCTATATTGAATGGTGCCAGATGAAACTAGATCCTATACTGAACCGTGCCAGATGAAACTAGACCCTATATTGAACGGTACCAGATGAAACTAGATCCTATATTGAATTGCACCAGATGAAAATAGATTATATTTTGAACAGTACCAGATGAAACTAGCTTCTATATTGAACGGTACCAGATGAAACTAGCTTCTATATTGAACGGTGCAAGATGAAACTAGCTTCTATATTGAACGGTACCAGATGAAACTAGTTTCGATATTGAACGGTACCAGATGAAACTAGCTTCTATATTGAACAGTACCAGATGAAACTAGCTTCTATATTTAACCGTACCAGATGAACCTAGATTCTATATTAAACGATACCAGATGAAATTAGATCATATACTGAACAATTCTAATTCAAATATAGTTAAGTTGGTTTCAAAATAATTTGAAAAAGAATTTATGGCGTTATTTAAAAATGTATTCAATTTTCTTTTATAGTGTTGAAAAGGATTTCTACTCGCTTATTAAAAAAGAACATACATTTGTTTATTTAATCGAAAAGTTTTATATTTTTTAAATTAAAAATAATTAAATAAAATTTCTTGATATCTCGGTCTATATATGGTACTTGCTGAAAGGTCAATAGACCTTGTTAAGGGTTAAAACCAAAACGATAAGGCTTCATGAATCGTTTGATCTATATACTTATTCACACGAGAATAATTTTCGTAGAATTTAGTTATATCAAAATTGACGCAAATTAAAAACAAACATGCAAATATACCTAGCATTTTACTTGTAAAATCTGGAGCGCCTTATTCAATCAAAATTTTATAACATTTAAATTGTATTTGACTTAACTGCTGTGGAAATGTACGCCTTTAATATTTTATTTTAGGTGTGAAATAATTATAAGTCAACTTAACGCTCTTCTCTGTTGATTTCTTTGTTAACCTTTTTCAAAATTGACGATTAACAGGCGTAAAGAGCTGAAAGATTCATTCTTGTGATAGAGTAAAAAGGGTTTAGGCAAAAACAAAGTCTCTTTTTACGCAGCCTGACCTAGACAAAGTAAGTGTTAATTCCTTCATTTACCGATGCCATTTTCTTAATAGCCACACCCTCGATTTATAATGTGTATATATGTATATATGAATGTATATACGGATGTATATATGTATATATGAATGTAATACGGATGTGTATATATGTATATATGAACGTAATACGGATGTGTATATATGTATATATGAATGTAATACGGATGTGTATATATGTATATATTGATATATATATATATATATATATATATATATATATATATATATATATATATATGTATATATGGATGTTATATATATATATATATATATATGGATGCATATATATATATATATATGGTTGTATATATATATATATATGGATGTCTGTATATATATGTGCATATATGGATGTGTATATGTATATATGGTTGTATATATATATGCATATATGGATGTGTGTATATGTATATATGGTTGTATATATATATGTATATATGGATGTCTGTATATATATATGCATATATGGATGCGTGTATATGTATATATTGTATATATATATATATATGTATATATGGATGTCTGTATATATATGCATATATGGATGTGTGTATATGTATATATGGTTGTATATATATATGTATATATGGATATATATATATATATATATATATGGATTTATATATATTATATATAGATGTGTATATACATGTATATGTATATATGAATATGTATATATATGGATGTGTATATATATATATATATATATATATATATATGTG
>CAHIKZ030005299.1:20000-25000 GCA_903632075.3 Acanthosepion pharaonis
ATATATATATTTATATATATATATATATATTTATATATATTTATATATATATATATTTATATATATATATATATATATATTATATATTTATATATATATATATATATATATATATATATATATATATATATACATTTAATAATAGAGTAATATAATATATAAAATGACTTTCTATTTGGCATTTCTCAGAAAGTTTATTTCATTATTTAAGCTTTGAGCATCTTGAAAGTTTCCTTTTTTTCTTTATTTCATTTTAGCAATATATATATATATATATTTATATATATATATATATATATATATATGTAAACATGTATATATATACAAGTTTCAATAAAAAACGACTGAAAATTTTAAAACCAAAATTTTTTATTTAAATTTTAAATATATATAAAATATCTGCATATATATTTATAAATAACATAACAATAACATAAATAGATGTGTATGTATATATATGTGATATACTGTGAATGTATATATATATATATATATATATATATATATATATATATATATATATATATATTGAAATACACTGACAAAGTATATCTGTTCATTTAAGTTTTAATTTTAGAACAAGGTGTTGTAAATTTGGATGAAATTTGAAAATTTGTAAGATAAAGTATTCGAAGTATAAGTTCTGTAATGATTCATTTTTGGCCTAATTTTATATGTATGTTTATGTATGTGTGTACATATATTTAAATGTATATTTATGTATGTGTGTGTATCATATATATATATATATATATATATATATATATATATATATATATATATATTTTTTGTATGTATGTATGTATGGCTTGTTTGTGTATCCGAAAAATCTCAGGGGCGTTCAAAATATATCATCGAATTTTGAATTCCATTTTTGTTCTGACATGAATAAAAAAGAAATTAATTATATGTTCTGATTGCTGGCTTTAGGAAAATTTATTTCATAACCATTGACACTATATCAACATTATTTATAAAATAACGAGAGAATAAATTCACTATAGACAAAATGGTTATTTTCTATACACACATTTATTTTTTATTTCAACACACACACACACACACACACACACACACACACACACACACACACACACACACACACATATATATATATATATAAGATTATATTTTCATAAAATATTACGAATTACGAGTGAATTAAAACTCACAATGTCTGTTAATCGTGTGTGTAGAATATCTGCTCTATATATATATATATATATATATATATATATATATGATTATATATATATATATATATATATATATATATATATATAATACACATATACACACATATATATAATACACGCATACACACACGCACGCACAGATATATATATATAATGATACTGATATATATATATATATATATATATATATATATATATATATATATATATTGAATCCAATAGAATGATAGAATAAAAAGAAATATGAAACTGATATAATATGTTTGATATTTATTTCCGCCAGAGTCTGGAGTGAAAACAGACAAAATAGTTGTATTTTCATTGGTCAGGCACATGTCACGTGTTGGAAAACCCTGCATAATTCTATGTGTATGTAGGTTTTTGAACATCGGTTGGTAATGTTTATTTGTAATTGTGTGCATGATCTTGTAACGTTTTTTTTATTCTGTATGTATATATATATATATATATATATATATATATATATATATATATATATATATATATATATAATAAAGGGTTCAGAGACCAGGTAACCACCGAATTTCGAACCATGGTGAATTTGTAATAAAGACAAATAAGGAGACAATTCTGATGTTATCGGTCTGGAGGGGTCTGGACGATCCTAGCAGATGGAAATCACTTTTGAGTGAAATGACGTTGTCCCCAGCTGAAACACATGGCGCCGTTTTTAGTATTTGCTAGCATGAAGTATGATGTCATCGTGACCGAGGTTTTGAATCTGCATGGTGTTCAGATTTTTGATCAACACCGGTTGTTCTATTCTAGAAAACTTTCTAGGTCTGTTCAGCATGTGGAACTGTATAAACCAGAGGTTGGCTTCTTGGGGAATGGTTTTAAAAATATTAAAGTGTATCTTCCAACGAAAGAAATAATGTCCATGTTTGTTTTTCTCGCTAACCCTTATTTTTTACGCAATATGGTTTGTATATTTTTTACCTTCAGTTTCGGTGCGACCACAATTACATTGTACATAGTGGGGTGTGAAAGCATGACCCTAATCTGAGAAATGATGGTTCATATTGCCTGACAATTGATTCGTGTCTTCGACAGTTGCCTCATTTGTATATATTTTTTTTCTTCTGAAAGAATTCTGTTCCACATGTTTGAAACCATTTTCTCCTCAATCCATAGAGAAGATTTGACATTTTATGCTTTCGAAAATAACTTAATGCTTTATCTAACAAAACTTATCCATTCACACATGTTCAATGAATGAATCATTTCATATTAAGAGGAATTAAAAGAAATATACGTGTACACATTTTGCATCATTGGCATCCTTAATATGGATAGTTTTACTTACTCCACATATATTGTATATTTGGCAGCAGTCCTTCTTTTGCGCATGTTAAAAAAATGACGAACAAAAAACATTTTATGTTATAAAATCATTATGTATCTTCTTTAATTAAGATTCTCAACTCCAGAGAAATTGGATTCTCAAGCAAAACTGAATATTGCCTTTAAAGGACTTCTCTCTGACTCTTCTTTTCGTGATCCTAAGAATTTTTTTTTAATTTTTTTTTTTTTATAGAATATCGTGTGAGAAATTTTCTTGTATCTGTAATTTTTCTTATTTTTCTTTATTTTTCGAATTCTTGTATTCATACATTTTTCCATTTTTTTACTGGAGTGCAAAAAGGTCCGTATTGTCCATTGTAAAATATACTGTTTAAGAAATTTCAAAACGGATCCGCGAAAAGAATACTGAAAAATAAATAGAAAAATTAATTAAATTTTCGTTGTCTGTCATATTCGACAAAACATGTCTGTCTATATTTCTGAGATAAGGTAAGCCAAAAGATTATACACATTGTTCGACCGTTGTCCTCATCTTTCGGACATTTTGATTTAAAAGCGTTGAAAATTATTGTGACTTGACCCAACGATTTGTCAGTTCAATACCTTGCTACTGTACTGGTGAAAAACAAAAAAAAAAAAAAAAAAAACAAAAAAAAAAAAAAAAAAAACATGGATTTTTTGAGTTAAATGGGGGATAACTTGATACAGGCTATTATCGAAAGAGGAATGTCATGTGGACATAGAAAAACGAGAAGCTGGCGACCGAAATAAATTTCTGAATTTCCAATCATCTGTTCTATATAATTACCATCCTGAGCGTACAACGGCCGAAACGTAAATATAGCAAGAAAGGTGATGACAACAAGAAAGGCTACTGCCCAAATAAACATTAATAGACACACACACACATAGACATATATATATATATATATATTATTAAATTTAGTTTTAATTTTATATTATATTTGTTTTTGTTTTGGATGTATATATATATATATATATATATATATATATATATATATATATATATATAATTATTTATTTTTAAAAAAATTATAACATAAATATGTTATAAAATCACTACAAAATAGCCATTTTGTTTCAACATTCTCAGTGTCTTATCAAGTGATGATGTTGAATGCAAAATAAATGGTTTTAAAAGTTTGAATTAATTAACAATCCTTCAAAAGGGGAAAACGTTGTTACAAAAGCTAGATGGACCAATCAAAATACAAGTATAGGAAAATTCAAAAAAGCTTGACAACGAAGTCATGTTATAATTTATTCAAATATTTAAAATATGGGTAGTATTAAAAAGAATTTATTCTAACCAATAATTACTAAATTATATGATAAAATTTAATATTAAAATTAAAAAACTGCTAAATCAAAATTTAATCGCTATTCAGTTTACAAATGTAAAATTACTGAGAGAAAAGAAGAAATATATATGTTATTCAATTTATTTCTTCATTGAAGTTATTTAGCTAATTTTATATCCGGTCTTTTTGACAATGTATCCATTTTAAAATGTATGTGTTGGGGTCCTAAAGAGCGTAAAACAAACGCAATCAGATATTATAAAATATATAAACACCAGCGTATATATATATATATATATATATATATATATATATATATATATATATATATATATATATATATATATATATATATATATACATATATATATATATATATATATATATATATATATATATATATATATATATATACATATATATATATATATATATATATATATATATATATATATATATATATATATATATATATATATATATATATATATATATATATATATATATATATATATATATATACATATATATATATATATATATATATATATATATATATACATATATATATCTATATATATATACATATATATATATATATATATATATATTCTGTTTATACGTTATTATTTATTGGTACACTTACTTGAGTAAATACTCTGTTCTTTAATTAATCAGTGATAATTAATTACATTTACCGGCTTGAATTTTCGTAGAAAATATGCGCCCTCCGGCAGGAATCGAACCTGTATCCTATACGGAACCACCATTAAGCCTGACGTGCGATGACCGTTCAGCTCAGAGAACTTCCGGTTAAGCAAAGCTCGAATTACTGCTTTTAAACACACGCGTTTGCCGATATTTCTCGATCTATCATATCTGCTCTGAATTTGTATCCTAACGTAAACAATGACAACATGTCATAGGAAATGGATGAATTCCGGTAATATTTAATATATTTTCTGTGTATTATTATTTTAAATATTTAATATATTGTCTGTTTATATATATATATATATATATCTGTGTGTGTGTGTGTGTGTGTGTGTTTGCCTTCATGATCTCATGGTATTATTAATATACAGAGCACGACAGAAATAGCTCCCACATATACCTCCAACATTAGGCATTAGCTAGATTAAGACGCTATTGGTAC
>CAHIKZ030005299.1:27500-37500 GCA_903632075.3 Acanthosepion pharaonis
ATATATATATATATATATATATTGGTTTAAAAGTTCTGATGTAAAAGGAATTCACTTTAATGGGTTAAGTATGTCAAAGTAGTTTCCTAACTTAAATATATGGCAGATTATCACACACATATATTGGTAAAAAAAAAAAAAGAAGTTTTTCCTACAAAATGTAACAAATAAAAATCATTCATTTTCCTTAAGGAATACCAACCCCTTCGTTTTTACCATTAATAATTATAGTTTAATTTCATAGCCGTCAAGTGGCCTAACACTTAGACGTTTCCCCTTTACGATCCTTACACCGGCTAGTTAATTGAATAGCTATAAATATCACACCCACTTTTTCTTTTAAATATTTCATTTGCTTTATAGATTTGTTTCGCTGTTCACATTCCGAGTAGACTTGTCGGACGCTCTTTATTATTTTATTTTGGATATTATTCATCCATTACTCCGCTTTGTTTTGACTTGCCCGTAAATTTAATTTATCGTCTGCTTGTTCATCCTTAAATTGGTCAGCCATATTGTTTTGGTTTTTATTTGTTCCAATTCTGCTACTGTTTTGTTCAATACTTTGTTTCATCACACTTCATATTACTGTATTTTGTTAACTTCAGCTTATACGCTGGAATGTATTGTTTTTCCATTCTCTTATGAGGTTGAAATTAAACACTGAAATAGTATTTAGCCATTTCATTCAATATAGTTCCTCTTATCACCAACAACCCTCATTATATTCGTCTCAATCCAGCATTTGCCTTTTCACACCACATAAATCGTCTTCATTGCACTTGGCTATTCTTTCCTTTGATATCAGTGCCCAAACAACCATTTTCTGTGTATCCAAAGATTATGGAAATTGGCTTTCCCAAATCTTCAATTACACCTTAATGTGTCTGTATTTAACGCCACGTCTTAAGCCGTGAAGGAATAAACTGCTCGTATTTATCTAAATTAAGTACAATTAAATTTTATATCATTCAAATATGCTGAAATTTTAATATGACTTCATAATCTTGAATCTATTCTATATTAAAATACACAATGTGACATTATTTATTTATCGGTGAAGTTAATGATCTCTCCTAGTTGAGATAATGTGATATTCTGTCGTTATGGTAACATGGCCGCCATTCGAAGTTACCATAACAATAAGATCTATATTACATCTTACTTTTTTTTGTGTTAGCTTTTTTTCGGTATTTTTTAAGGATTTAAAAAGCAGAATTATTTTAGATTATAAAATAACATGCGATAATAGAGTTAATTGCATCGATAAAAATTGTAGATTACTTAGTACAGTAGATTAAAGTACAGTTACAACTGTTTGAATAACACATTCTCAAAAGAGTGTTGATAACGATGTGGCTGTTATCGTCCGTATTATCATTAAAAACTTTACGTCGTTCTCATCAGTGACGCTATCGTCAGCTTCTGTCATTTGTGAAAATGGAGAAAGTTAGAACTCATGAGAAACGGAAAAGGAGAGAAGGAACAGGAAGTATCTTAGAGAAGAGAGAAGCTTGGAGTATAGTTAGTTAGGAGGGAGGAAAAAGAAAGGAAGATAGGAAGAGGGAGGGAGGAAAAAGAAAGGAAGATAGGAAGAGGGAGGTAGGAAAAAGAAAGGAAGATAGGAAGAGGGAGGTAGGAAAAAAGAAAGGAAGATAGGAAGAGGAAGGGAGGAAAAAGAAAGCAAATAAAAGCGAGAAGGGTTGAGAAGAAGAGAGATTAAATAATGTAGTCTCATTTTGACGTATCGTATTTGAATTTTTTTTTTAGATATTTTTTGTATTTTATTCAGAAAAGTATCGAATAACATATTTGCTAATATTTATATATATTTATTGAAGGAGGTATCTTATTTTTATTATTTCTAAATTTGAAAAAAATATCTAAGTAAAGATTCAAGTAAAATAAAATCCCCGGTTGTATAGAATTTCCCCTCCCCTGTTCTCATTATTTTGAATGTTGTTTAAGGATATGCATTTGTTAAGAACACCTGTTTAGAACCTGGCGGCAACAGTTAAGTATTAATAAGTATGTATTATAGATAGGAATCTTTTTTTGGATTTAATATTAAAATCTTTATTTTTAATAATGACATAATGTTACATAATGTTAATACATAATATTTTAGTCACAAAATATTAAGAAAGACACTTTCTTTCTTCCTTTTTTCTTTCTTCCTTTTTTCTTTCTTCCTTTTTTCTTGCTTTCTTTCTTTCTTTCTTTCTTTCTTTCTTTCTTCTTTCTTTCTTACATCTCAACTCATTAACACCACTGATGACACCATCTCAAAAACGTACATAAGCCATCTTTGCAACTTAGGCTGAATAAAATTCAGTAATTATTCTATGATGAATAAAATGTTGTATATTTGGGAATTATTGAACATAAACAAGAAAATCCAAGATTCTGATAAATTTTGCAATACAATAGCAAATTTCCTAAAATAATACAGGTAATTATCCAAAGGGATGTATAAACAATGTACTTACCAATCAGTGTCGGTTAAAAATGATGGAGTAATTTTGCTATCGACCAATTATACAAATATCCCCATATGTAAATAAATAACTAAGAAAAATGGAAGGTAGGTGTATTCAGTCTCTTTGAATCATGTTATGTTTTTGTCCTCTCTGATTCTCATCCACTCTTTTTCTCCCTTCTCTCTCAGTCTCTCTCTCTCTCTCTCTTTCTCATTGTAATTCCTTCCATAGAGGCTTTTATCGCCTTGCTTGGCCCAGGTGGAGATTGATTATATATATATATATATATATATATATATATATATATATATATATATATTGTATGTTACACTTTTCCAGAGAATGCAGAGATATATTATACCATAAAAGTGCTGAACCATACGATAATAATCCCGTCTTATTTTTATTATTGATTATCGTACGTCATCGTAATATTTTTATATATATGCTTATATACCCTTCGGCTTACTATATCAATATATGCAGTTCGAGAATGGGTTATTAATGAAATTTTATCTAATGAGTCTGAGTGAGAGTGTTAATGTAATATAATGTATATCATCTTAGGAAAGGTAATTGTGTGGCTTCCCGTTGCCTTCTCCATGTTATTAAACTCAAATAAACCTTCTCCTAGGCTCTCTACCACCCAAGGCTAGAAAGTGAAGTCTACCCTGCTTTATAATGCATTTTTGGGGAATTTAAAATGTTACTTATTTCAATATTATAAACTAAACATAACTTTTATTTTAGAATATATAAATTAATTAGAATATATTTCTGTATTTCTTTTAAGTGTCATATTTCTTCAGGACATAGGATATTATGGTCCTTCACGATTTCCTTTTCTTTTTTATCTGGGAATTATATATCATCTTCGAAAAGATAGTCTTGTATTTTCCCTGCCTTCTTCATTGTTTCTGAATCCAGAATAAACTTTCTCCTAGACCAATGATTCCCAACGTGGGGCGCATGCTCCACGGGCGGTGCGTGGTAATTTTTAGGTGGGGCATGCGTATGATGTGTACCCTTCGGGACCAACAGAATAAGGAGACAATTCGAGAATGAGTTATTAACCATGAATTGTTTTCTAGTGAGTCTGAGTGAAAGTTATTTTTTAAAAGCGTTTCACCCAAGCAGGCGGGTAGCCACTAGCACGCAAAGGGGTTACAGAGATTTGGAGAGAGCAAAGAGGAATGATAGATGAAAAGGATGAAGAGAAGGATGGGGATAAATCAAGGCATCTGGAGACGTCGATTGACATTACATTTGAATAGTTGGAGATTATAGCTACCAGGAAAACAGGAAAAGGGGAGGGAGTTCCACAGGAAAGATGTGCGAGACATGAAGCTATTGGAGTAGAAGAGACGGCTACATTTAACAGTGAAAGGGGTTAGAACGAGATGCCAGCCTAGTAGCAACTTAAATTCATGAAGTCTGGGAACCAGCGAAAGCAGCTCATCGGAACATTTACCATGAAAGTATTTTAAAAAAAAAAAGACAAAGGAAGGCGAGGCACGTCTGTGAAGAGCGACTGCAGACGAGATGCCAGATCAGGCCAATTACATTGCATATCTGTCTCTGGGTTTTATCAATGACCTTGAGACAAACAGGAGGGGCTCAGACCATATATGGCAGCAATACTCCATGGAAGGGCGAATTGTTGATTTGTCGATTTGAAGGATCGATTTCGGCGAGATAAATTTCCAGGCGCAGCACAGGGGAGCCAACTTTCCTTGCGGTGGACAGCTATTGACTCAGTGTATTTGTTCCATCTCAGGTCAGCAGACAATGTGAGGCCGAGCAGTCGAATGTTAATACATGTTAATACAAACGTGATGAATATACAGTATACACACATAAAAAATATTTTGTGTTGTATGTACGTTTGTAATTTTATACAGGAATTTCCGTCTCCCGACCCTCGCGTGTCTCAGTCAACAACGGGAGGGCGTGATGCATGTCACTGGAAGAGCCTATGTTTTGTCAGCCAATCAGCTTTTTTTGAAAATTCTGTTTGCTTCCTTTACGTGGTGCAATAAAATCTCTATCTTAAAAAGGCAGGATGTGTGTGTGTGTGTGTGTGTGTGTAACAGATTGTGCCAATTTTCGACATATTTGCACCAAAATTTACATGCACATGCTCCAAGTTGGCAGGAAGCCAAGACCGACATTGCATTTCCCAACTTCCATCGATAATATTATAATTTATTTTGTCTTCATAAATCCTGTTCTTTTATCATTCTCCACCCTTAACAGTTTTTTTCTCATATTCTCTCACTCCCAGTAACACCTTAGTGTTTTTATTGCCTTGCTTGTGGTGAAATGCTTTAAAAAATGCATATGGCAGAAACACAAAAATCCTGTTTAAAGTTGATACTAGAAAAAAGTATATTAAAAGGAATATTTTAGTACAACATGATATCCGGTTTTCGCACATTAACTAAGAAAGTGATTTAATCTCGTTTTCTCTAGTGTACCCGAATAACGTCAATTTCAATGCATCACTGCTTCATTGATGCTATACAATCGATTTTTTCATGCTTCTACGGCAGTTTTCATGCCACAGTGAGAGCCTATAGCCGGCTGCTACTAAATAGGCAGGAACATTCTATTGGCCAGCGTGAAGCCAACAGCTGACTGATACGAATGTTGCTCAGCATACAAAAAAATCGATTAGCTGCATTCGTCACAAGTGGGAAAAATTTAAATCTGCATGGCACTTTACTCCAATTGGCTCATTCGCTTGCTTAAACTCAATGTTGATTCTGATTCCGCAGAACTGGGTTGGGTATGAAAAAGTATTTGTTGTTAACATTCTTTTTTCATTCGCCTTTTCAGTTACAGAGTCCTTTTAAAAGCTGATCGTTTTGTGTTCATTTTGTTTAGTTTTTTTTTCGTAACAGATTTAATGTTTAGTATAGAGCTTCGAAAAAAATTCGCAATGTGAGATAGGCAAGAAGTAAGCCATGTAGCAACATCATTTGGGCAAGGGCACTCCTTTAAAGGCAAGGAAGGGCAAACATATTTTTAATCAAGTGATAGCGATTGCTGTATGAGTCGTACGATTTTTGAATCAAGCACGGGCAACGCCAGCCCATAGTGCTAGTTTTGAATATGCAAGAATTAAATATTACACGCGGGGCTCCAAAATTTTAGAAATGACAAAGTGGAGCAAGGCGCAAAATCGGCTGGGAAACACTGCTTTAGACTGAGGGGCTCTTTGACATTGTATTTGGTTAGCATTACTCTAAAAATAATATCGATTATGCATCAATAGTTTTTTCATTTTTTTTTTTTTTTACAGAATCTTTCGAAAATTCTTGCTATTGCCAATTACGGTTCGGAAGCAAAATATATCGTGCCTGAATGTAACGTGAGACTTTCTTTTGAAAGCACATACCATGTAAGGAGAATTTGTTTGCTGTCGGTTGTTAAAATTCTGGGAATTCTGGAAAATGGTCAAAGGCTAGAACCAAGAATAAATAAGACTGAAACATCATTTAAAAAAAAAAAAAGATTTAGAAAACCACCTATTTTTTTTTTTTTTTTAAGAATGGAAAAATTTCAAGAGATATTTAGGAATGCAACAGATCCTACGAGCAAGTCGATAGTCTAATTAGATTTTTATTATTATTATTATTATTCATTTTGAGTACGTCTATATGAAAGTATTGGAAAAGTACTGTCTTGATGTCAAACGGTTTAATACCACGTCCTTCAGAATGTAGACAATATTAGCTCTTCAGAGACAAAAACGGGGCAGTATTCCTTTCATCTAGAAGGACACTCTTATATTCTTTTTTTCTTTGATGGGGATACAAATTACCCAGCAATCTCTTCCATATCGGAAACCTGTCTCAAATTTCTACTCATTCCTGTATTCTTCTTCTTGAGGCATGTGCGAAGAGGTTTTTCCTTGAGCTCCTTGATACCCCCCCAAAAAAAGAATCAGCAATATTATTGGTCTTGATCTGGTGGCTCCGCTCAGGTTACTTCCCCCGTAACGTCACCTCAATATGTCTTTTTCTATAAATAATTTCATGGTAATTGTTCGGATGAGCACTTCGCTATGGTACTATTGGCCCCTTTATTTCTGTTCATTTTTTTATTTCAGAGTTTTAATTCCCCATCCCTCCCTCGTTAGGTGGTCAGGGGATGTCAGTTCGCTGGTGGATGCACAGGTGCCTTTCGTTTTCGTCAGTGATTTTTTCGTATTTGTTGTTGTGTCTGAATGAGTGCATGTTAGTGTGGTGATTGGGACGAATGAATGGTTTATACTATTATAATCGCATTGATTTCGGCCAGTGAAGTGATGTTTCTGTCACATTTAGGAAACTGTGGTGGGTTTTATTACTAATCTTATTTTCTTTAGTTTCTTGTAAATAGTTTTTGTATACATATTGTAAATACTCATTGGGGGTTAACTTTTAGAATTGTTGTTTTATCCCTCCCCACCACAGACAACGAATTGTAAATATGGGGACTAAGAAGTATTTTCATATTAGACAAGAGGTATTATGGTGGTTGTAGTAAGAAAGGTAAAATGAATGTGTTGTTTTGGTGGGAATATTGTTCGTAACGATAAAAAGTGTTTGCAGCTAGCTAAGTTATAGTTAAGACAGAAGAAGACCGTCCTTTCCCAATCCCTTTTCGGCCTTGTGCCACATTTTCTGTATTTTAACAGAATAAATGTCGCTCTTCTCTATGGTACAGCATTATTATTTTATTTCTGTTCCCATTTTTATTTAGTTTAATTCCCCATCCCTCCCTCGAACGGGTGGTCAGGGATGTCAGTTCGAATCAGTGGATGTTAGGGGTCCCTTTAGTTTCGGCTAAGTGTTTTTTGTATTTGTTGTTGTGTCTGAATGAGTGCATGTCAGTGTGAGTGCTTGGGATGAATGAATGTTTTATACTATTATAGTCCCGAATTGATTTCGGCCAGTTAACTGATATTTCTGCCACATTTAGTGATTGTAGGGTTTTTTTATTACTAATATTATTTTCTTTAGTTTCTTGTTAATAGATTTTGCATTCATATTGTAAATATTCATTAGGGCTAGTTTTTAGGATTGCTGTTTCATTCTTCCACACACAGACAATGAATTGTAAATATGGCGACTAATTAGTATTTTTATAGAGACAAGGAGGTATTATGGTGATTGTAGTAAGAAAGTTACGTATGAATGTGTTGTTTTGGTATAAAGAATATTGTTCGTACGATTGGGTCAATTTTTGTGGCTAGTTAAGTTATAGTTAAGACAGAACAAGACTGTCCTTTCACTGTACTAGACCGGCGTCGAGATCTCATCAATTTACAGCTGAGCTGGCTAGATGTAGCCGTAAATTCTATGCTAACAGTTTCTTTTCTCGCACTTCTCGCTCGTGGAACACTCTTCGGGCTCCATGCTTTCCAGCCAACTATAAGCTGCAAAAATTTAAATGCGATGTCAATCGCTATCTACTGTCCTCCTGATTACTCTTTCCTTCTCCCGCTTATTATTAATATTTCTGTTCCTAATTCTTCCACACCCTGTAACCCCTTGTGTCTTAGTGGCTTTACTGCCTTTCTTAGGGAGATATCGATTAAAAAAAATCTATTGAAAAATATTGGAAGTGTTAAGTCAGTCACTTTTGTTTAATAATAATAATAATAATAATAGTATACACTTGTTGCCTCAAGAGCATAGAGGTAGTCACTCAAAGAAATTTCTAGGAACTTATGTATGGCAGTGTACTCTGTAGCGAAAAATAAAGGAAAAAAAGTCGTTGAAGCAGATGAACAGCATTTTGAGGTTATTTTTTCTTCTTTTTCTTCTTCGTTTTCTTCTTTTTCCTCTTCTTCTTTTTCTTCTTCATCAGCATATTCATCGTTGGCTTTTGCTTTCTGTGTAGTACAATCGCTTACCGGATCATTGCACATGCCTTGGAGCAAGTCAATTACTCTAGGACATGGTTCTAAATATATTCGTTCTGTTTGCACAAATTCTGATGTTAAGTGCTACTTAACCTTTGATATTCTGAATTATTAATATTACTTCCCTTTCCACTGCATTCTTTTTCAAGGCCTCTCGATGGTAGTATAATTATTTTTAATTTCATTCAAAGGTGTTTTCTGTTGCCATAACAGGATATGACAACACAACTATGGAATTCAAACAAATTCAGATCATAGTCACCTTCAGTGGCAGAATAAACTTTTTGCACAGCAGCTGAAGTCACATACAAAGTGATAAAGGTTAAAATGTACAGTGTTTATATTTCATTACATTGATAATACTCTACTGAGTCGATGAGCGGATTTTGTGGCATCTCCATTAAACACGGACTGACAGGGAATCTTTTAATGCCCTTAAACTGTACTCTTTTCTTATCTACCCAGGATTCCAATTATTATAGGTATAGCGATTTACTAGGCATAGCTTAGGTTTGGCACAAGGTCGACTGTAAGGAGCATAAATGAAAATCTCAGTCATAATTCATATAGTTAGACAATCATTACACTACATCGAAGTGCCCTCGATTTCTATTATGCGTAGCCTAGATGTGAGACAAGGCGGCGAATATGGAGCACTCGACGATGATCTAACTCAGCAAGACATGTTTGTTGCAATTACACTACATCGAAGTACCCCGAATGATTTACTAAGCTTAGCTTAGATTTGGTACAAGGCCAGAAGTATGGAGCACCTATTGAGGATCGATCGATTATTATAGGTATAATAGCAGAGAGACTTATTTTTAATTTGCTGCCACTGCTACATCTATGAGAAGGCTTTATTTATGTTTGTTCGTTTGTTCGTAGTCATTAATTAAAATGTCTGGACTATTAGCTTTTATAGGAATCGTAAAGTCTCAAAGAACGTGTTACTATTCATGGCATTCTTTGATTCTTTCAGGGGGATGTTCTTACCATTTTTCCTCGTGTGGTGCATTGTAATACCGGTCAATCTTCTTAATCTATATTGATGATTATGTGTCGAATGGCTAAATACCATATTTCTTTTATAATAAATGTTTATTTCTTATATTCTTATCACGTCTGTCCAATTACACCTACCCTATGCATTTCTGATTTTTAGCCTTAATGGATTTTTGCAATCCGACAATAAATTAATGTCTACCGGCCTATAGAAAAAAAATCTATTCTTTAGTAAAACTTTCCATGTCGGTAGATATTAATTTCACCGTTTAAAAAGCAATAATGTCAACACAAACACATCTAGCCACTAAATATAATGTTTACTGAAATAATAATAATAATAATAATAATATAGTTCATAAATTAAAAAAAAAAAACGCCACAATAAGACAAAATGTCACATGAAGACGTGATAAGGAGATATTTAAAAATGATGAAACCGATAGAGGCACAGAAACAGAACGCTTTGATAATGGCATATGAAGGCCGAAGGTACTCAGACATCTAAAAACACACACACACACACACACACACACACACACACACACACACACACACACACACACACACACATATATATATATATATATATATATATACT
>CAHIKZ030005299.1:42500-47500 GCA_903632075.3 Acanthosepion pharaonis
AACTGAAAATAAAATTAAAAGAAATAAATTAGAAAATAATCGAAAGAAAGAATGAGTTATAATTTTCTTAATTCTTAATAATTCTGAATATCAATTCTTTTCTTGTCTGTTTCTCCATATTTTTGGACACAAAATTTATCTTTACTTTTGTCGACAATAAAATTTAATGCACACAACTTGTGAAATATTAATGTGATTAAAATAAATAAATGGGGTTTCAGCGTTTGTGAAAAAAAAAAACGCAAAAAACAAGCGAAAGGTCAGAAGCGAATGTTGATTGTTGCTTTGAAAAAAATAAATAGCAACTCTCAGCTGGCTTTGAGATCTTAACATAATTTGACGCAACGTCAAACAAAAATAAGCTGCCTCCGATCAGATTCGAACGCTCTTCCATAATGCTTACGAAACGTTAGCAGAAAGTACAATTTTCTTAGGGTTGCGATGAAAAATAACAAGATGAACGACAGCAAACCGTAACAAATAGAAAAATGAAAGACAAAATACAATATGAAGGACAAAAATAGCAATAATATGAAAAAATAAATCGCAATATTAACAGAAAGATAAAATTAGCAACAAGAGAAACTGAATGATAAAAATAGCCAAAGGATGAAAAAAATAAATAGCAACACTAATAGAAAGATAAAAATAGCAACAAGAGAAACTGAATGATAAAAATAACTACAAGATGAAAGATGAATCGCAACAATAAAGTAAATATAGAAATAGCAATACGATAAAATGAAAGATAGGAAACAGCTAGAAGATGAAAGATAAATGACAGCAATAGAGGAAAAATAAAAAATAGCCACAAGATGAAAGAAAAATCGCAAGAAATAACGGAAAGCTAAAAATAACGACAAGAGAAAATGAAAGCTAAAAATAGCAACAAAGTGAAACAATAATCACAACAGACGAAACTGAAATATAGGAAATAACCACAAGATGAAAGATAAATTGCAACAATAAAGATAAAAATAGCAACAAGAGAAAATGTAACATAAAATAGCAACAAGATGAAAGATAAATTGTAACAATAAAGATAAAAATAGCAACAAGAGAAAATGTAAGATAAAAATAGCAACAAGATGAAAGTTAAAAATTAATAACAATGGAAGATAAGAAAATAAAATTAACCAAAAAGTATTAAAGAAATTCAAGCAACTTAAAACTATATAAGCATGTAGTGCAATATTATTTATTCTCTATTAGGTTCACTAAGAAATATTTAACATTGTAAACTTGTTGAAAGCCAATCCAAATCGAATTAAAAGAAAGGAATGCCATCATTGTGAGTTAGATGTGCATCGATAGGAATGGCGCACATGTTGAAAGTAATGCGCTTTTATTTAAATAAATCCGTTTGTTTTGCAAATGTATGGCATTGGTCTGTTAAATAAAGTCACAGGACATACCAACGCATTAGAAGTTCATTAACCTAAATACGAGCGCATCTCGCCTTTTCATGATTTAATTCAAAAGCGAACTCTTAGAATATTACGTCGTCAACTGTAAAATATTTAACAAATGTTATATATATGCTACCTATTGAGATACATAAATTTATATAATTTAATGTGTATCAAGGCCAGCAGAATTCCAATAAAGTGCTCGATAGTAATCTAAAGCAAGAATTACTAATTCAGGAGTAATATATGTTCGCAATAATTATCGGTATTCGACTCAGGGTTTCGTGATTTCTCACTTATCAAGATTCGGATAGTGAACATACATAAGAAATATATGAAGATATCAAAAGAAAACAGATGAATACGTCTTCAAAGCAATCCCAAAAATATTTTTACGTAAAAAAAAAAAAAATCATCAAACATAAAAAGTAAATCACGTAATTTTTCAGTTGACCCATTGAATAGGTAGGATCATTTTTAAATTCTTCTAGTATCTAATAATATTTTGTTTTTTGTTTGTACATACTTCGTTCAAATAAATTCATTTCTTTTTTTTTTTTTTGCCTTGAAATTTCCTCAGTGGAGGAAACGCGTCGGGTAAAATTAATACAATTTTCCTATTATCTTTTTTGCCTTTATACATATATACATATCCATATATATATATATATATATATATATATATATATATATGTGTGTGTGTGTGTGTGTATGTGTGTGTGTGTGTGTGTGTGTGTGAAAAGGGTGTGTGTGTATATATATATATATATATATATATATATATATATATATATATGCGCGGTACTTATTAGAAAGCGCTCAATATCAGAGATAGAACTAACATATTTGGTTAGGGATTGATGTGAGTTTGTGACTTTGGGTTTCACCTTTCACAAACTCACATCAATCATATATATATATATATATATATATATATATATATATATTTACAAAAGGTATGATACATATAGTTTTAAGGTATGCTACATTTATAGAGTTAAAATTCACAATTTTCATGCTTAAACGCAATAGTCAGGCCTGACGATGCCCATGTATATATATATATATTTATATATACATATAATATATATGCATATAATGTACATATATATATATATATATATATATTTACATATAATATATAATATATATATACATATATATATATATATAATATATATAAGTATATATCGTATATAATATATATAAATATAATATATATAGAATGTATATAATGTGTGTATATATATATATATATATATATATATATATATATATATATATATATATATATATAAGAATAGTCATTTATGTTTATTAATAATTTTCTCTATTATAAAAATGTAACTGTTGGAGAAGTTTAAGAATAACGAAAATTTTTTATTCGCCTCAAGCTTTTCGACTCAAATATTTGAATAGGAGAAAATTCTTTTTTGAAATCATCTCTCTGTTACGATATATATATATATATATATATATATATATATATATATATATATATATATATATATATATATATATATATATATATAACAGAGAGATTCAGCAGCAATTGTTCTTGAAGACATGACTTATTAACAAGAATTTTCTCATATTCAAAATATATATATATATATATATATATATGAATGAAGAAATATAGTTTTAAAGTGTGCTATATTTTAGGGGTTAAATTGCTCAATATCAGAAATAGACGCAATCCGCCAGACCGTTTTGGGATTACGCCTAGCATGAAACATCCTGTCGCCTCTGAGTGTTGACTTCAATGTTCAATTTTATATATATATATATATATATATATATATATATATATATATATAGCCTATTTAATAAACATCAAATGATATTTTTATATGCTATTTAGAAGAAATACAAAAAGACAATTCTTGATTCCAATATTTGGGGTCATTGAAACGCTACTCTCGAGCTACATGCGGCTCTTTGACCTTTACTATACGGTTCGTTGAAATATGATGGCTAAGCCCCTTTTTTCTTCACAGTCATTATAAAAAGTAAATATTGAGACGCCATTGGATTAAAATGGAAGTTTAATGGTTATGTGTATGTAGCAAAAACTTATGTCTTGCGGTAAAAAATAATGTCTTGCGGCTCTCAAATATCTGAACTTTATCGTATGTGGCTCTTATATTAAGCAAGTTTGACCACCTCTTCCATCTGAAATATCATATAAAACCCACATGTATTTATATTTAATATAAATTTATGAATTTAGGCTAGCTTCAGGTCTGGCAGTTGGTAGTCGCGTATAGGACCAGGAAGATAGAATTTGTACCGTTTTTTATTATTCCATAATTATGTTTGATAATTGTATTTTTGGTTTTAATTGCACTAAATATATTTTTGCTGGTTTTGAAGTTTTAAAAATAGAATCAAATTATGAGGACGGCAATAAGAAATGACTATTCAAATATTTAAATTGCAATAATACGCAAAATATTACCGGTAGATTTATAATTGACACAGCTAACCTAATTTAGCCACCAATATTTTTTTCTTTTGCTTCCTCAGTTATATGCTACCACTAAGCCTTGGCCCTTCTCTCTTCTTATATATAATCTCTTCTAAATAAATGTTTTCTCTTTTGCACAAATCTTCTCCTGTTTTTCATCATCGATTCGTTTCTTAGCTAAAAAAATCAGGAATGTATTAAAAACATACATAAAAATGTGAGAAGTTCATTCATTTAAATTTTGTTTTTCAGTCTATTTTTTCCTTTTTTTTTAATCAGTTTTACCCAATGCAAGACCCAAGAGCCACTCAAGGTAGAGGCTTACTCGGTGGAGTTATATTAGTTTAAGAAAGAACAAACATAACAGGAAAGTTAGCTAATTTTAAACTTGAAGAGGTAAAGATTTAATTAGTAAATAAAATGCACTTCATTTTATTTTTCAATTTTCTGATGACCAGTTATCATTATTATATGCTTTACTATTTAGACCAGCATACTCATCTTGGTTGTTATACACACAGCGCTTCAGCAATTTCTTCCAGCCTTCTTCAGGTGTCTGTCATCGTACTTAGTAAACTTCTTGAAATTTTGGACTAAACTTTAAAAAAAATTTTTTTTTCACTTGTTCACTTAATACAAGGCCCGAGAGCCACTCAAAGTAGATGGTTACTGTATGGAGTTGTATTAGTGTTAGAAAGGGTAAGATAACAGGAAAGATAGACGGCTAATTCTAGGCTTGAAGAGGTTAAGATTCCATTAGCGAATAAAATTTCAGAGTTCAGGCGGAGACGTTAGGATTATAGAGTTGAAGTAGACTTTAGAAGGAACCAGAAACCCAATCCTAAACAGGAAATAAGGGATGAACCTCTACTCCTATCCATAAATCGAGGCGGAGTGTGAAATGGATGATAGGCAGACCTATATACTCCTATTGGAAAACCTTGTTAATTCTTAATTTAATAGAGTTGTTAATTCTTTCTCAGCAAAGAATCGTTCTTGAATGAAGTGATCGTTAAGAGGCTAAAGACGAATTGCGATAAAACTAATAGAACCTGAAAGATATCTGATAATAAAAGAAGGTGCGGTAGGTTTTGTTATCATTTCGATGTCTACTTACAAAC
>CAHIKZ030005299.1:52500-75000 GCA_903632075.3 Acanthosepion pharaonis
CGCTTTGGAATACTGAACCTTATATCGCTTTTTTCTTACGAGTCCTGTCTGTCTGTCCGTCTCTCTCTCTCTCTCTCTATATATATATATATATATATATATATATATATGTGTGTGTGTGTGTATGTGTCTGTTTCTTACTGTTTGCAGATGTCATAACACATAGATTTACAATTGCTACATGATAAATGCAATTCGCTCGACAATTACATGCACGAAAAAGAAAGCAAACAGTTTGATATTAGAGAAAAAGAAAGGTGGAAAAGATACGTAATCATTTTAAGAATAGAAAGTCAACATTGGAAAGAAAGGAAAGGGTGGGACGGAAAAGTGACAGAGACGCTAAATACATCGAGAGAAAAAAGCTTGAGTCGAAAATGGAAAAGGAGAAAATAGACGGATGAGAAAACCAAGAAATGATGAAAAGGCTAACTGTCGAAAAGTCGAAAGTGGGAGGAGAGCAAACAACAGAACGAGACAATAATTTAATAAACGCAAGGAAAAGGCTCCACAGCTATTAGTTCCCGCCTCTTGTATTGTGCTTGTCACGTGTCACTAGTTCTTTTCAGTCGCTTTGGTAAGATTACCATCGGGGTTACAGTGTACGATTTGACAAAGTATCACATGTCGTATACCTTTAGAAAAATAAAATAAGTTGTACCTAATGTAGGTAAAAAACAAACACGTTCTTTATAAATCCTAATGCAATAAAATAAGCAGAAAAAATATTGGACCTTTCGTGGAAGCAAAACATTTTTTCGCACTCAAATTTTATTTTTATTATTGCTTATTTTGTCCTTCTTCTACCACAACTTTTATCATCCATATTTAAAATTTAAAATTATTTAATTCTGCCCAAATACGTACATGATAGCTGTCTTTTCGTCGTCAAGTAATGACTATCGCAAGATATCATTGTAAGACTCATGTACTGCACGACAATTTTTTGATTTGGAGAGAGATGTCCATACATACATACATAAATTTGACCTCTACTCGTTTTCTAAGCACATTAGGGCTGCTAGCCAATCCCTGTTGCAGAAGCTGCTCAGGCACATTTGTGTCAGTTCAACTCTCACAGAAATCACCTGTGAATTATTGTGCAACTATACAGAGCCGAGCTTAGTTACAGGTACTGTGGGGGAGCGCATAATCTGGTGTGATCAGCAGTACGCACAAACCCTCGTTCACGATGACTTATGACTTCGTGCAAACATAAAACCATCGACGGTTTCTACCCAATTTTACTTTTAAGATTTGGGTAAACCAGCAGTATGTTTTTTTAGACACATTCCAAAGATATGGCGCAGTAGGAACGACTTTGCAGACTGGTAACATCAAGAAGTCTCCTTCCTGACGAATCGTTTCATGATCGGAAAGCGAGCATTCCAAACATTCAGCCCACGTGTATGTGTGTGCAACGCACACACACACACACACACGTGTGTGTGTGCGTGTGTGTATGCGTATATATATAAACACTGTTTAAAAAAAGAACGGTTTTTTAATATATATATATATATATATATATATATATATATATATATATATATATATGTATATATATATTACATTTAACCATTTTTAAACAGTGTTTATATATTACTAAAATATTTACAGAAACAATGTTTATGTATTACTAAACAGTTTTAGTAATACTCTCTTTCTCTCTCTCTCTCACACACACACACACATATATATATATATATATATATTTATATATATATAAATTAAATATATATATAAATTAATAGAAATAATATAAATTAAAAGAAAAGTCACATGTACTAATTATATTACTGAAAATATAACCAGTAAATATATCTATAAAAACAATGGGACTTCGCATATTTATCGGTTACGCATCCTGATGTCTCCTACTTATTAATGAGGCATTAGATTGTTTTGGCAATAGTACATATTAATGGCGATTATATTACCATTAAATGGAACATCATTTTAATAAGTAGTTGCTAATATATTGCGTTTTATTTCTTTCGTGTTAGTTTTCTTTCGTTATTTTTTTTTATTTTCAGGTGAAGAAAAAGTAGAATTCTTTCTTACAAGCGACAATAGAATTAATATCAATAAAATTGTAGATTACATAGACAGAAAGTATAACCAATATATTTGTAAAATTATTAAAGGACATTCATCATTTTTAAATAAATATATGAGCATATTAGTTAGTAATGGGAGAAGATTTATTTATTCTATTTACTTGTCATAATAATGATAAATAGTATATATATATATATATATATATATATATATATATATATATATATATATATATATATATATATATGTGTGTGTGTGTGTGTGTGTATGGGGGTGTGTGTGAACGTAGAAGCTTTAAAAAACCTTCTAAGGAAGAAAGGTTATGAAAATAAGGCACCGTTAATATTAATCTTTCTTCTCTATTCGTTATGGTATTATTAATGATTGTTATAACTAGTTTTCAAGTGAATACGATTTAATCACCCGCAATTAATCAACAGCTATAAACTATTTGCTTTAAGTACATCAACTGTTGGTTCGTATTGTACAACAGCTGTTGAACAATAGCTTCTTTTTGCCTTCTATTGAAAACTGTCCGCTGAAACTACTGACATGTTATAGTTAAGTATCTACTGCCCGGACAATTCATCACTGACATAAAAGTCTTTACAACAGTAAAAGAAAGGAAATAATAATAATAATAATAATAATAATAATAATAATTTGAGCAGGATATCCTCTGGAAGATATGTTAGTATTACTACGCACCGCATGCCGAAAAATGGTGTGATCATCACCCTGAAACAATGAAATGAAGCAATGAAGGTACTATTTTGTGAGGCTTTACTATTCATACTGACAGATATATCAAAGCGTGTAGACCAGACAATGTAATTATAGTCTACAAACAAACAAACAAAAATAATGCCTTCTCGTAAATGTAACAATGCCCTCAAATAAGAAATATATCTCTTTACTTTTATACCTACAATAACTGATCGATCCACACTGCGTGCTCCATACTTTTGGCCTTGTGCCACATCTAAGCTACATTTAGTAAATTATTTGGGGTACCTCGACGTGGTGTAATGGTTAGCAAACATGTCTTGAGTAGCGAGTTCGATCATCATACTCGCAGCCTTGTGTGTCACATCTAAGCTAGTCTTATTAGAAAAAAAGAAACACTTCCAAGCGGTATAATGGTTAGCAAGCTTATCTCGCTTAATCAGTTACAACTGAGTAAGATCCTCATTAGATCTCCTTATTTTCGGCCTTGTGTCACATCTAAGCTATGCTAAGTAAATTCCTATACATAAACTAATTGGAGCCCTGGGGAGATAAAAAAAGGATACAGACAAGAACATTAAAAGATTCCCTGGCAGCCCATATTTAATGGAGATACCACAAAATGTGTTAAGTCATCTACTCAGAATATTATCAATGTAATGAAACGTAAACATTGTACATGTTAAGTAATACGTAACATCAGAATTTGTGTCCACAGAATGCATATATTTACAACCATGTCTTACTCTAAGTCTCGGGTAATGATTTGAGAAGAGATTGTGCTAAACAGAAATAAATAATAATAATAATAATAATAATAATAATAATAATAACAATAACAACAACAACAACAACAATAATAACAACAATAATAACAACAACAATAATATTAACAATAATAATAACAAGTAGAGCTCACTCATTACGAACGGTTTTATCTATGTAATATGTGTGCAAAAATGATCAGTGGAAAATGTCCTGAAGCCATTTCTGACCTTAGTTGGGACCCAGAAAGAAATGGGTATGGAACAAAAATTAAAGAAAATAATAATAATGATAATAATAATAATAATAATGGATTTCTTTTGATAATGCCATAAAATGTATGAACAAATGTATTTAACTTCCGAGTATACAAATTTTAATGACAGTAAACTGCGACTGAAAAATTTATATCTATTGAGTTGATATAACGATAAAATGACGTAATTTGTCGAAAATAACCCTGTACTTTTTTTTATTTTATTTATGAATCAAGATAGAGTATCTGACCTTTTTCTCAGACTTGTTAAAAATAACATTTTATACGGCCTGCTTAAGTTCGGTCACTTAAAATACCAAATGTCTAATAAAAAGACTAAACAGTTTTGCATGTTAAATTTCCTTGCTGCTTCCTGTGACATTCTCACCCATATTTTAAATTGTAGATTTTGATTTTAGAGCTATAATTCCCATTATTATTATAATTTCTTCACTTACTGACAGTTTCGTCTCTTAAATGTAAAGCGTAATTTGTTAAAAGAATCTTTACATTTGAATTGTAAAATGGCAGGTGTTCATCCTGAAAGACCTGTGGCAAAATTTGCAATAAGTGCGTTTCTTAGTCAACTATTCACGAACAGAAAATTTTTTCGAGCATTTTATGAAGCTAGATTAAAATTTACAGGTTAATTTTAAATTATAGCTTAAACAACGTTATAAATGAATCATAGCAGGACAGATTAAGTCCTATAAGCTTTGGTGGCGAACAAGACAAGGAAAAGGACAACTGTGAATTCAAAGCCTGCGAAGGGTCGTTTGGTGACCCTGTGGCACACAGTGCACCATTTCTCTGTATTCGGCTTTTCCAAAATGTGTGATTGATTCTGCATAACCCTTCACCACTATAATCAAATGATATGTGCGAATAGTCTGGCTTTTGGTTCTAAGAATAGAGCTGCTTGACCCTTATACGTAAAAAATACGATGAGTCCAGTGAAGTTATATATACATATGCATGTATATGTATATATGTATATGTATATATGTATATACAGTGTAACCCGGATATAAGAGAGCTGTCGGGACCGGAGAAGTCTCTTATATCCGGGTTTCTCTTATATCCGGGTTTGGTCTATTTTATATACATTAACACAGGCTCTAATTTGGGACCAGAGAAAATCTATCTTATATCCGGGTTTCTCTTATATCCGGGTTTCTCTTATATCCGGGTTTCTCTTATATCCGGGTTTCTCTTATATCCGGGTTACACTGTATCAAAGTGTAGGAGAACGAACAGTAAGATTACAGCGTTCAGAACATTAATTTTAAAACAATGCCCAATACACAAAATCGAGCCGTAAATATTTATTTATCTAATAGCATGTTACATTAGAACATGCACATATCCACTACAAAATTGTACATTTTTGTTTCAACGTCAATATATATATATATATATATATTGGTTGGTGCAAAAATAATGTCGTTTTCTGACGGTCAACTTAACGTCAAAAACGACATTATTTTTGCACCAATCTAATATATATATATATATATATATATATATATATATATATGATTGTATTATAATTATAATGATAATTATTATTACTACGTAGAACATTTCTTTCGTCATGCTCTCAATTTAAAGTTAGAATGAATCGAGAATAACTGATGCGCGTAAAAGAATTTAAATCGTTGCAAATAATTCATATTGACATTTTTTAATGGACTTTTGTATTTACCGCGTGTTTTCAAGGAGAATCTAGTGTTTGATTTATCTTATAGAATTTCTTTGTAAAGTTTCAACAAAAACGATGATGACAACAAAGAACTTTACTATTTAAAATGTCATTTTTATTATTTTAATACTAGTAAGTATTTCCTTGTTCTTTGCAAGTAAACACACACATATACACATATGACTAAATAAGAGACAAGTTGGAAAAACTTTATAAAAGAGACATGTTTGATTAATTCGTTAACTTCTTGAGAAAATTTTGGGAATGGGGTAATATGGGGTTAGTTCAATTGAGAACTTAAAAATCGAAATAATTAAACACTATAGCATTACGAAAAAATATATTAAGCTTATTAGGAAGCTTATGAAGAAGCGAAACATCGAAATTATCAAAATTTCAAATTTGTTAAAAAATTGCAAAAGTTGTCAAAATTATAATATTTTTCAATTTGTTCTTTATTTAATCATTTTTATATGATATATATATATATATATATATATATATATATATAAACATTTAAAAGTAATATATATATATCCACCTAAAATTTAATTTAAAAGTAGTATATATCTCTTTTTATATATATATATATATATATATATATATATATATAATGTATGTATATATATATGAAACCCGTGTACGCTTATGCGTATGTGTGTACATGTGTGTATTTGTTTGCATGTGTGTATTCGGTAATAAAATATAGTCATGAGTTATGATAAATTCATGGATAAAATGTTCAGTATCAGAGCTGGATCATACGTAAATATAAAGTCGACCCTGCGGTCAACACCGATGGCAACAGTCTGTTTCATGCTTGAAGGCAATCGTCACATGGGAAATATATATATATATATATATATATATATATATAATCATTCACATTTTCTCATCATCTTTCACTTTTTCCAACCTCTTACGCCTCAGTGGTATTATCGCCTTGTTTGGAGTGAATCGATTAATATATATATATATATATATATATATATATATATATATATATGTGTGTGTGTGTGTGTGTGTGAACGTGATGAAAAATCCACAGCTCTATAACTTCCTAAAATTCGATAAAATTTTAATTCTGATAAATTTTCCGGGCCGGAAACTTTTCAGCACTCTCTCTCTCTCTCTCACGCTCAAATACACGCGCATATATATATATATATATCACTTTAATAGCATTAATAAATAAAAATCCATTATTTCTTATATATATGTATGTGTGTGTGTGTGTGTATACATGTGTGTGTGCGTCCTTCAATAAATTTTAGAGATGCAACATATCACAGAACCTGATTGAGAAATTATTCTTTTGCTAAATTAAATTGTTGGGTGAATATTCTTTATACAAGCGTAGTGTATCATTTTTCAACATAATCTCCTCCCATGTCAACGTACTTAATTCCCTCTTGAATACTAATCTCATTGATCGAATATTATACCGTGAATATATAGTATCTCATTACAGATAACGAATAAGTTTCAATTGGCTGAGCTATCATCACAATCATTCACTATTATTTTTGTGTGCGCATGCGTGTGTGTAGAATTGCAGATATAACCAAAATATATATGTAAAAGGACAATATGTATAAATACAAAAGGAAGCCTTGTCTTCGTTAAGATAAGATAAGATAACTTTTCCTTTTGTCTCTATATATATCAATGCGATAGAGGAACCCGTGGGTTTATAAATATAATTAAGTGTATATTTGTGAGAGAATTGATGATATCTATGTCTAATATGTAAGATATTTGTAATATATCGCAATCTTGTATGCCACTATTTCAAAAAAATATTGTCAGAATTAAATAACATGGTTTAGATGCTTTTTGGAAAACGCAAGAATGCAGTAAAAGTTCATCAAGTCACACAGAGGCTCGTGAAAGAACAAAAATTAGTATTTATCTTAATATTTTTTCAGTACAAATCTTTTGTCCTAATGAAGTTAACGTCATAACGAAGAAAGATGGAAATCATTTTATAAGGGAGCCTATCAAAAGAATCGGAAACCATAAAATTAAGTTGTTTAAAATAAAATTGAATTGTATCTTTTGGAGTGAAATCTGACAATATAAAAAAATGTATTCCAATCCTGAATTCGCTGTGACAGAGCTTAAAATTCTCAGTTAAATTCTTAAGTTTGTATTACTTCAAGGATAATATCAAGTTTCTATTTATTTAAGGATAATATTAAGTTAATATTAACGATAATATTAAATTCTTTAATTTAAAAATTATTATTTTCAGTCTGATGGGTAATTAATCATTGCTAATTCTCTTTTTATTAATTGCCCTTCAAATCTTATATACTCCCAGAAATGTAGTTGAATAACTTTCGTTTTAACTTTTTAAATTTCTGCTCTCTTTAAATCCAAAAGAGAAAACTCTTGTTCGCACACAAGAAAAATACAACAAAAATTTAATACAAGTACCTTATCAGTTATTTTTGGTGTTTAAGCGAAAGCATATTCGAGGAGGTTTTAAAAAAAATTAAGCCAAAGCCTTTGGGATACTCCCTCTAGGCAGTACATCTCCTTCGGAAGGAGACTTCGTTCCTTTGCCCGGCGCCTGATGCGTCCCTAAAAGGTGGAGTTCCGAGGCGGCTTTGGCAATTTTTTCACGGTACTTTCGTTAAATCCGCTTTAAAACCTTGTGTCAGATTTGTTAGCGAGGTGGATACGCTAAAAAATACCTCTTTTTAGTCGGGATGAAAACATTTGATCACCCTCGTAAATAAGATATTACTGGAGGCAATGGGTACAGTGGACAGGCAGGGAAACATTTATTAGCTTAGCTAATAAATAAAGTAACCCTACTTTAGCTAAGATTTCTTTAATTTTTTTTTTAAAGATAATGCTCTAAATATTGTTCTCTTTTTCTCTCCTTTCCCCGACTTAGTAGATTATACACATAAAGATGCATTAAAAACTTAACCTATATACACAGGAACAAACGAAATAAACAACATGAAGAAGAATATTAGATATAGTTTTTAAAATTTCATGTTTTTCATGATGTAGGTGGTCATAGCTCTCCTTAACTTCCTTTCTCTAATCTGTATAAACAGCCATAGTTTTCCTGGGAAAGATAATAGTGATTTCCTTTTTCTTTCTCCACGGTTTTGAATTCAGGTATTTCTTTCCTCTTGACTGGCTGCCAATCAAGGCTTGAAAGCACAGACTCTCCGGCTATTTAACACATCGATGGTAGAAGTAGAGATGAATTTACGTCTTTCAGAAAGGGCTTTCTAGGTTATTATTATTTACATTCAAAATAATATTCTGTGTATGATATTGTAGAAGACCGTGTGGGTTTGAGTGTTGTTGAATAGGGACACGTGCTGTTTATTTCTGCTAGAATAATGTCCAACGACAAGAAAATGGCGGACTCAAATTGTCCAACCGATGATGTAAAGAAAACAAACAAACAAGACCGATATATATATATATATATATATATATATATATATGTCAACAAATATAAGTATTAAACAACAAGATTTACAATGGACATAGACATTAACATTTGTGTTTGTGTGTGAACGTAAAGAGTTTGTATTTTGCTCAATGTTCGTACGTACGTGTATGTGTGTTTCATGACGTTTTCCCATAAGTGGGAAAAACGCAGATTTTTACGAGAGATTACATTTTTAAATGTGTCCGCTGAAATACAATGTAAAAAGAGAACGAAGCAAGAAGTCGCCTAGTATTTATAGTGTAGGGAGAGCGCCCCTAGTGAACAATTAGGGAACTAAAGAGGAGCTAACTCCGACAATAGTATCCTATCGACCACTTCGTAGATTCGAAAGTAAAGTGAAAGCGTAATGGATATAGGATAATGAATATATTGAATACAAACTGAATAATGATATAGATACACGATTTTGGCATTGAAATTGATATTTTTCAAGGAGACCCAAGAGCCACTCAGGGTAGAGATTTAGTGAGGTTGTTGTACGAACGGAGGAGGAGGAGGAGGAGGAGGTAAGAAGTACATATTATGAGGATATGTAGGAAAGAAAAGGTTAAACTTAGACTTGAAGATATTTAAGATTATAGTGATCAGGGAAGCATCCACTCGGGAGGCTGTTCCACAAAGTAGCAGTTCTTGGGAAGAAGCTGCCCGAATGGAACTTTCTCCTTACTAAGGGAATAGGGATGATTTGACCCAGTGTATTTGGAATGGAGAATTCTAGCCGAGAAGGTCTGAATTGGTGGCATGCAGCTCATGAGAACATGGAAACAGCGATAGAATAGCCAGACACTTGCGATATTTCGTTTGTGGGAAACGGACTGTAAAGTGGAAAACACTTCCTTACCCACAAGGCCACATCCCTAGACGCAAGCCACCAATCTGCCACTGGGTGGTATGCCACTAACATTTGACATCGAGTCACCGGCATGTTCGTCTCTGCAATGTTACCACTGGCGGACAACTAGAGGCCCACCGGTTGGCATCAGCGGCCCGCCAGTGGGCCACTATTGGTTTGCGTGTAGGGATAGACGCTTTTGAAATCAAGATTGGAAAGTAAGGATTGGGCAGCAGTACTGCATCTTTGGTCTGACTCAGTTCTTGTAGATTCACACCCACACCCACCTTGAAACACCGGTTCTCGCGCGTTAAGCAACGTCGAAGCTGGTCAATACCTAGATGGGTGACCGATTGCGAATACCGAGTACTGTAAGCTAGGGTGTGAGGGTGGTGTAATGGATAGTGGCGCGGAATTGTTAATCAGAGAGCCAGGTTCCAGTTCCAGTTGGGTTCGTTATATTCACTTACGCGCAAATACCCTTGGGAAAGGTATGAATCCACCTCTTCTCCTCCAGCTATGGGTTAATTAGTAGGTATTATATCAATAAATCATTATTATCTAGAAAAAAAGAATAATTTCTTACAATTTAAAATATTTTTGGGCTTTAAATAATCTGCAAAAAGTTGATACACCGTAAAAAACAAATCACCCAGTCAATCAATCGGTTCTCGTAAACATGGGGGAAAAGCGAAAATAATATTTCATTCATTTTCCTTATGGGTAAGTTATAATTAGCACCGTATACTGTAGTGTGTAAGATCCAAATAAGGCTTCTTTTGGGCAAGAATCCTCATATGTAAAATTTGGAGCTAACACGATTCGTTATACACACCAGAAAAAAAGGAGAAAGTACAGCTGGAGACAGCAAAGATGAAGATATTTTTGTCTGAAACACTCACCGAAGAATACTAACTCATTTCCGAAATTCAGGTTCGGAATATTACTGACTGGTTTAGAATTCGTTATCGCAAAGACGCAAAAATACAAACATTTTCGAAGAGAAAGATGCGCTTTAACAAAAATGTGGCTTTCATATTCTTATGAGTTTTATTAACCGGAAGTTATAAATGCCTAACATCACGCCTATTGTACAACAGTATCAAAGAACCAGTATAGTTAACAATCTCTTCCGAGGTTTGTTGATTTTCTTTAGCTAAAGAAAATAAGCCATTACAGAGATCGATGATATAGAACAACGTATCTTTCGTGATATAGTAGTTTTTATCGTAGTCTTTCTACAAAGTTTGTCACAAATTTACAGAATAGGGTAAATAAAGGGAAGAAGCAAATATTTTCTTTGTTTTGATACCGTCTTGGCTAACAGGGTCATTCAGTTTATTAAGTAAATTTTCTACTTAATAAGCAACGAACTTTTTGGCCTTCCGAATATATTAAATTAATTCTTGTAATTTCATTTATGTGACAGTTATATAAAATATACTTTATTATTATATCATGTCATATATTATTATATCATATTGACGTTTAAACATTGGTATTTTCATCCATGCCCCTGGGAAAATAGGATGTGCGTGTGGTATAATGAATAGCTGATAAAACAGAGTGCTCAGTTCGAATTCCAGTCGGGTTCTTTACATTTATTTAACGCTCAAATATTTTTGGAAAGCTGTGAATTCATACTAATTCATCCCGATTCATTGGAAGGTGATGGATTCTTACTAATTCGTCACGAACCGCCACCTCAAATCAATCATGTTCATACTTAAGGGAGATAACTCATATCAGTTAGTACTCATCAGTCTTATTAACCTTTGCGCCAATTGTCCGTTTCTTCCGATAAACAAGAGTATATGACTTTAATACTACCAAACTCAGAGAAGCGGCTTTAAACCAGTCTTGGAAAGCAAAATGAAAACAATTTATCACCGAAATTTCTAAAGCGATTACCGAGTACGAAAATAGACAACTGAAGAAAGCCAGTGGGTTCAATGGTCGAAACATTCGTGAATATAACAAGATGAGCATGATGTTTTAAATAATGATAATTCTTCATCGCAAAAATTCCGACAAAAATTGTCTCAATATCTTAGATACATCCTTGTCCATATTAATTAGTTTTTGTGTATTTTTTTAAATTTTAATTTTGTTGTTTTCTATTGCAACCCTCAGGCCGTTTTCACATTCTACTACCGTTAAGTATCATGGAGAGAAAAAATTAGATCCAAACAAGTTTTATCTATGTGAGTCTTTTTAGTCAAGACAGTTCTTCACCGATTAGGTTATGAAAGCCAACCGGAACTACATTTATCATTATCTGATTTTAACTACCCGCCATGTTGTTTTTTACGTCTTCTTGTACGAAAACATGTTATTAATAATTTTGATAAAAAGGCAACAAGATGAGACTTATTAACAATTTACCTGCAATTATTGCTAGTTTAATTTTAAACGTTTACATTTCTGGAGTTTTTCTGTTTGCGATTGTATCAGTTAAGAGCAAGTTTCCAAAATACATATGTCACTTACTCAATTGTCAAGATTGGCCCATAGGAATGTGTTTGCATGAAGAAATATGTGTGGCATTTGTAAGTATGCAGTTACACGTAAATACGTATTCGTCTCCAAAGTGAACATGTTGTTACTTTTTGGGCTTCGACAGCCTTGATATGTGACAAAAAAATTGTCGAACGTTAAGGAATGAACTTAAAAAAAGCTAACAATGATATTTACGCTTTCTACAGGACAACTGTGTAAATGTCCGTGGTTAAGTGTTAATATTTGTCTGCATATGGTATAGGCAATCACGGTCGCACACACAGTATTACACGCCATATAATTATTTAACAAGATATGATTATATAATTATTTAACAAGAAGTATTTAGAACAAAACAAATATTTTACAAATGAATAATCCATATATTTATATATATATATGCGTTTGTGTATGTATATGTGTGTATATGTATATATGCGTGTGTATATATGTATATGCTTATGTGTGTGTAGATATGTATATATTTATACGTGTGTGTGTGTATATATATATGTATATGTTTATATATGTGGGTGTATATGTATATGTATATATGTGCTTGCGTGTATATATGTATATATATATGTATATGTGTCTGTATATATATGTATATGCGTATATGTATATATATATACGTATATGTGTGTATGTATATAAATGTATATGTATATAAATGTATATGTGTATGTATATAAATGTATATGTATATAAATGTATATGTGTGTATGTATATAAATGTATATGTGTGTATGTATAAAAATGTATATGTGTGTATGTATAAAAATGTATATGTGTGTATGTATATAAATGTATATGTGTGCTTGTATATAAATTTATATATATGTGTATGTATATAAATGTATGTATGCATATATATATGTATATATGTGTGTATATATATATGTGTATGTATATATGTATGTGTATATATATATATGTATATATATGTATATATATATATGTATATGTATATATATGTATATATATATGTGTATGTATATATAATGAATATATATATGTGTGTATATATATATATGTATATATGTATGAATATATATATGTATATATGTGAATATATATATATGTATATATGTGTGTATATATATATATATGTATATATGTGTATGTATATATATATATGTATATATGTATATGTATATATATATATATGTGTATGTGTATATATATATATGTATATATATATATGTGTATATATATATATATGTGTATGTGTATATATATGTGTATGTATGTATATATTTATATATGTATGTATATATGTATATGTATATATATATATATATGTATGTATATATATATATGTATGCATATATATATAATATATGTATATATATATATATATATATATATATATATATGTGTGTATGTATATATATATATATGTGTATGTATGTATATATATATATGTATATATATATATATGTATATATATATATATATGTATATGTATATGTATATATATATATGTATATATGTATATGTATATGTATATATATGTATATATATGTATATATATATATATATATGTATATATGTATATGTATATATATATATGTATTATGTATATATATATATGTATATATGTGTATGTATATATATATATGTATATATGTGTATGTATATATATATATGCATATGTGTGTATATATATATATATATATGCATATATGTATATATATATATATATGTGTATGTATATATGTATGTGTATGTATATATATATATATGTGTGTATATGTATGTATATGTGCGTATGTATATATGTATGTATATGTGCGTATGTATATATGTATGTATATGTGCGTATGTATATATGTATGTATATGTGCGTATGTATATATGTATGTATATGTGCGTATGTATATATGTATATGTGTATATGTATATATATGTATATGTGTATGTGTATATATATATATATATATATATATATATATATATATATATGTGTGTTTATATCTATATGTGTGTATACATATATATATATATATATATATATATATATATATATATATATATATTGCCAAGAGGATAGAATCCAGGTAGAACTCAATGTCATGACAAGGATATAATATAAAGGTTGAAACATAATATTCCTGTTATAATTTATTACATTGGAATCGTAATCATGATCTGAATTCATCAGACCTACAAATTTATAATAGGAACTTTAGGTCTGATGAATTGATCGTGATTACGATTCCAATGTAATAAACTATAACCATGGAATATTAGTGTTTGAGCTTTTATATATATATATATATATATATATATATATATATATATATATATATATATATATATATATATATATATAGGCTTTGTAGTATAACTTGGACATATTTTGTTTATTTTTATAATGTTCCTTTCTAATTCTCCAATCCATTTCTTGATGCTGAAATTAAATTCATTAAGGAAGGCGCCATACTTATTTTTCCCTTTCGAAAGTACTTTCCATCTTCTCCGAGATGATCTTCAGGGATGAGTTGCTAAGAGAAAGCTTAATATAATTGTTGTGATCGTTGTGATTTTTTAAACAGTCGTTAATGCGCTTTGTTATAATTATTTTGAAATTAACCGCTGTAGCCATGGTGAAATTTTTTTTCGTAAAAAAATGTAAGGCGGTAACCTGACATGGTAGAAATGTAAATGCATTAAATGTTGGTCAAATACATTTTAAATCATTGCTGCTATCGTCATAATAAATATTGCTCGTTGTTAGTTGGTCGCTTTTGATACAGGGAAAAAAATAACTATAAGAATAGGAATTAAGGAATAAGTATTTACGAATTAAGGAGCCGGAACAATAAAAGAGTATGAATTAAGGAATTAAGGATTCCGAACAATAGAATAGGAATAGGAATTAAAGAGCGAGAAGAATAAAAGAATAGGAATTAAGGAATAGGAATTTAGAAAATAAGGATCGAGAACATTAAAAATTAGGAATTACGGAATAGGAATTTAGGAATTAAGGAATGAGAACAAGAAAAGAATAGGAATTAAGGAATTAAGGAGCGAGAACAATAATAGAATAGGAATTTAGAAATGACGGCGCTAGAACAATAAATGAATAGGAATTAAGTAGCGAGAACTATAAAAAAAATAGGAATTAATGAATTAAGAATCGAGAACAATAAAATAGGAATAGGAATTAAGGAATGTAGGAATTAAGTAGCGAGAACAATAAAAGAATTGGAATTATGGAATAGGAATTTAGGAATTAAGGATCGAGAACAATAAAAGAATTGGAATTAAGGAATTTAAATTTAGGAATTAAGGGGCAAGAATAATAAAAGAATTGGAATTAATGAATTAGGAATTAAGAAATTAAGGAGCAAGAACATTCAAAGAATAGGAATTAAGACAGGAGACCACAATTGACAGTGCATTAAAATTTATGATAATCATAGTTAACTGTAATTCAAAAAGCCGGACGAAAGTTCCACAAGTGAGATGTCTGAGAAAAGAAACTGTTAACATAGGACTTTGAAACTGAAAGGTAATAAAACGAACGCATTTTTCAGTTACCCAATATATTTGAATGTCTATAAATATGTATTTTACTGTCAGCATAGATTTTAAGGATCCTTGCACAAAACCATGCTGAGTGACAGGCCATTTATCACAAACCAGTAATGATCTACTGGATTTTAGATATCAGGAATTGGTTGTTCAGACGTTTTTGTTTAAACCTTCCTCTAACTCACTACTTATCTATTTTGGATTATTTATACCTTGTAAGCTTTCCTCGATTTACATTTTAAAAAATTCAAGCTAATGTTATTTATTTCATTTCTTGAATTCAATGTACTTTTATAAGTTGCCGGAGGAAGTCGACTTTTTTCTTCTGAAGGTGATGCACATAAACTTCCAAATCTGATTTTTGGAGTCACCTTTTTCCTTTATGTCTTAATACAAAAGAAAGAAACTGCGTTGATGGCAGACACGTAAAAAAAACAACAACAACAACAACAACAAAAACAAACTACAAGCCGTCTTAGAAAAGGTAGTAAAGGAAAGAGAGAAGAAAGGACTATCAATTGTAAAAAAAAACAGATTGTATGATTATCAGCAATAGAAATAAAGCTCAAGACATGAGCTATAGATTGTAGATGCCAAAATCAAACAAGTACAGAAAAAAATATTTGGGAATTGTTTTAACAGAGGATAGAAAATGTGACACCGAAATCCGAAGATACACTGGAATAGTAAAAGATCCCTACCAAAAGCTAAGCAAGGTATTAAGAAACAGGAAAATTTCGCGAGGAACAAAGATTGCTGAACTGCTATGCAATACCAATTCACCTATATGGCAGGAAATACTGGACAATTTCCTCATAGATTAAAGACTTGAAGTAACAGATTTATAATCCTGCTGATGAAGGCTGAGAATACCATAGACAGAGCATGTAAGCAACGAAGAAGTTTTTTCAGGAAAATGGAAACGAAAAGGTCACTTATTTTCAGAATCAGAAAGAGACAGTTGAAACTTCTAGAACACATAATAAGGAAAGTACGCTTGGAAAATCTGATACTCACAGGGCAGATTGAAGGCAAAGACGAATGAGAGATCTGGGAGTAGCGGAGATAATAAAAACGATAAAAATTGCTAAAAGCTACCAAAATGTGGAGAGCCATGATCATCCACGTTTTGAAGAGATACAGCACATAGAAGGAGACGATTGTTTTAGTATCGCATAACTGTTACTAGCTCGGAAAGAAAATCCTGTGTGTCGAGTTCGAATTCCGGCCAAGCTCCTTTCTGCGCATTCTCACACAAATGTTCTTGGCAAAGGCGCGCATCTATCTCTTCTCTTAGCTAAGAGTTAATTAGAGCACACTAGGGTCTCTAACCTTTGTGCGTGTGTGTGTGTGTGGGGGGGCAACTAGTCTAACAGAAGGAAGACATCTGAATTCCAAACTGTGTAGATGTCAACAGGAAACCACTTCACCATGTTTCTTCATAATACATAGCTATTCACAGATCTAGTAACAAAAGGATATGGTATTTTTATAAATTTATGAAACTTGTCTACACATAAATCCATATACAGGGTGATTGAAAAGTAACTCCCTATTTTATGCATGATGGACTCTTTCGTCTAACTATAATTTTTAAAAGACAGGAGAGTCCATCATATATAAAATAGGGAGTTATTTTTCAGTCACACTATATTATTGACTGGATTATATTAATGTTAACGATATGTTTTTACTGAGTGGGTAAATTATTTATGAGGGAGTGGTTTATGACCTTGTTTTATATCACCCATCTGACACTAACGAGACATTTGGTCAAGTTATCTGAATATAGCGTTGAACAGAGCACAACAAAGAATTAATTTTTATTGGAAATAATGTCAAAGTAATTAAAAGCATCTTGGTCGTAATCCGTGAACAGGTCGCTGATTCCGTCTCTAAAGCCGTTATACTATTCTGCAGTTCTGATTCATAATTTTTTTTCACCGACCAGAATAGAAAGAAGAAAATATTTAAAATGGCTTATTTGTCGGGTTTGAGATTGACCTTTTTGTAATGGCTAATCTATTTGAACTTTCATTGTCAAATTTATGCACAGGACTAAAACAAAACTCGAAATATTCAAAGAATTATTCGGACTGATAAGCCTATTTTTTGCCGTTGCAAAAATCTGCAGCTATTCCTTTATCTGCTACTTGTAATTTCCTGGTCAAAGAAACCCACTCAATTTCTGTATATTTTTTTTTTAGATTTGTGAAAAGCCGTAAATTAGAGCGGTCGAAAAACTGACGTAGCAACAACAACAAAAGGATGAGTTCAGTTGTCAGACTAACTATTGGAATGATATTGACTCTTCAAAATTACACAAAGTAAATATAGCAATATGCTCCAAATATGAGTCGTTTAAGGTCGATAAATTTCAGGGTTAATATTCAAATGTTGTATATGAAAACCAAGCCGATTTGAAATTAATTATAAAAAAGCCAATTTCATAAAAAATATTTGGACTTTAATAAATATCTCAATAACTAAATACCAGAAATATTTTCTTAAATAAGATTTCTGACAGGAAATTTAAACACACATATATATATATACATATATATATATATATATATATATATATATATATATATATATATATATATATATATATATATATATATATATATATATATATATAAAATAATCGCACACACATATATAAATAAATAAAAAATAATAGCTGGCCACTCGTATTCGAGGATTGTAGACCCTCGCTCAGGCAAATTTGTGTTTTGTTCACCACCCACATAGCCCCCCTTTTGGTTTAGACTGCAACTATGCTAGGCAGACCTTTACAGTTTCTGGGAGAAAAACGTGTTAGCTAGCGTGATCGACAATTTGAACAAGGCCAGTACGCTCACGACTGGAATTCGAACCCGGCACCCCGATTTCGGATTGAGGAATCGGAGAGCCGAGTTCGAATTCCAGTCGAATCCATTACATTTACATACGTGCTAATAACCTTGCGAAAGGTATTAATCCTTTTCTTCTCCTCCGCCAGCTATGTAATGTGGCCCGCCTTATGATGTACTTATAAAAGGCAAAGTAATTTTTTCATTAAACGTACCGCAGCCATGAACAGTGCCAAACTGTTCATTACTGATGACTCTCTGCCTTGAGCAGAGAGGAACCCAGACGAGGCTTTGCCGAAGGGCAAAGTTTCGTCCGGGGAGGTAGATAGACCTTGAACCCGTTTATACGGGTTCTAAGGGAATATATTTGGCCGAGCCTACGGGCTCGGAGAGCCCACGATAAACTCGGTCTTGTGCCACATACATCACTCGTGGTGGTGGTGGTGGAGGGGCTGTTAAATATTAACCTACTGCAGCCATTTTCCAAGCAAAAGATCATACACACAGGTATCGGAATCAGAAATAAGGAAAAGTCAATTTTTTTCTTTGGAAAAACGATTCCTTCTATAATTAGAAATCCCTAAAATTTTGTTATAATAGTATCCCTGATGACAGAGTGATTAACCTTTGTTATTCATTTATTAATTTGGTCGCACAAAAATATTTGTAAATGAAGTATATTGATTGTCTTGAGAAAAATATTTATCATTAACGTTTCTTGTTTGTGAAGCAAAATATGTTTACACGTATGATCTTCCTTAGTGAAAATCGCCAATCGTTTAAAAATGCTGACAAAGTTACCTTCAACGAAAAATATACAAATTTAAGAAACATTTTACTTAATCATTGTTTATATATGTTGTTTTGTACTAGAGTGAGTGAGTGAAAGAGTAAGAATGAAAGGAAACGAACTCCATTTTAAGAAACGCTATTTTCAATAAGAAATTAGGCGTGCCATTAAGAAAGCCAACCGGATCACATCTGGCCCCCGGACCGCAGTTTGCCCATGTGTGTTCTAGAGGCAATAACATAAAAGGGAAACATATTTAACATCAGGAAGATATAGTTGAAATTTCTGGGTCATATAGTGAGGAAAGAAGGCTTGGAAAATGTAATACTCACAAGACAGATAGTAGATAAGAGAGACGTATAAACCTGCCTGGCGAGCTCGAGTGAATCGATAATGGAGCAGGATTTGGGAGAGATAGGAAAACGAGAAAAGTTATGAAGAGCTACAAAGGGCAGGAAATCGTGGAGAACCATGATCGTCAATTCTTTGACACTGTTCTCACCTCCACCATTCCTCTTTTATTTCTGTGTCTCTCTTTCTCCAACACCTGGGTTTTTGCCATCCTCCAAGGCTGTACCTCAACTTAAGGTGGGGTGGGGGTCATTACCCAGCGCTTGAGGCGTTCCCAAAAAGGGGAAATGCCGAAGGGTCTTGAACAATTTTCTCACGATACTGCCGGTAAATCCACTTTAAACCTCGGCCTTGTGTCACATTCGGTCTGCTTTACATCTATTAGCATCTCGCTTTCTTGTATAGTCTATATCTTTGCCAAGGAATCATTCGTTTATTACATCTTTTTTTCCCTCATCCTCATCGCTAGTCGCCACGTGCTTGTATCAGTCGGCTCCTAAACGTTAAGGGGTTGCTGGAAAATGACGAAATTCTGGTGCTGTACAGATCCCTGAAATGAATATAAGGTATAGACACAGGGCAATCAAAGTGCCAACCAGGAACTGGCAGGGGCGGCTTAGCTCATGTTGAGGCAATGTGGGTGGTGTGATAGATTGGAGCGGACAGAGTTCGTGGCTCGGCTCAGATTACGAGCTCACCTATCAACAGAACAATATTACTATTCACCCGTGCAAATACCCCGAGAATTTATTTCTACTGCGTGCTATTGCTGATTTTAGAAGTACAAGAACCACTGTACTGTAATATGACCCCCACCCCCACAAAAAAAAAAAAAAAAAAAAAAACTCTGCGCCATATCTCCACAATGATTCTAAACCTGAATGAGTTTTATGGCAAATTAACAGAGAACGGAAAGCGCGACATTGAAATCCGAAGGCGCATTGGGACAGCCAAAGATGCATTCCAAAAGCGAAACAGAATATTAAAAGACAGAAAAAAATTCGTTAGAAACAAAGAAAAAAATTCGTTAGAAACAAAGAAAAAAAAAAGAAAAAGGATTGAACTGTTTTGCGATATCTGTCCTCTTATATGACAATGTATGCTTGACAATTTCACAGATGAAGAAGAGACTTGAAGCAAAAGAAATGTGGTTCTACAGAAGGATGCCGAGGATAACATGGATCGAATATGTGAGCAAGGACGAAGTTATTAGAGAAAATGGAAACAAGAAGGAACCTTATACTTGACGTCAGAAAGAGACAGTTAAGGTCTCTAAGGCACATAATGAAGAAAGGGGATTTAGAAAATTTGGTACTCACAGGACAACTTGAGGGCAAGAGGGACAGAAGAAAACAACACATAATATTGTGAGCTTGAGTAAATTCATGGCGGAATAGTGTTTAGAAAAAATAACAAAAAGACGAAATTTGTTAAATTCTACAAAGGACAGGAAATTGTGGAGAGCCATGATCACCTAATTCTGAGCGAACACAACACATACGACGAATTACCTAAAAGACGAGCATATTTGATGAGCTACATGCATTTTTTTAATGTCATGTCCCTTTAGGACGTACGCGATTATAACTGTCTGTAGATTCCTTTCTTTCTGTGAATTGCCATAACTTTAGCTGCTCGGTCAATGAATTCCGAATGTTTCCTTATAAGGAAACGGCTAATTTCTATCTGAATTTCTGGCATGTGGAGTTATTATTTACACTCGGACTATTGTCCTCATCTTTGTTGTTGTTATCCCAACGTCTAGATTCGTTTTTTGTTTTGTTTTGTTTTACGGCACATCAACCTCAGTGGGTTATTAATTACCGACAAGATTTTTATTGCTGGTAATATTTTTTCCAAAAATGTATTGCTGGCAATACTTTTTTTTCTTTAAAAATGTATTGCTGGTAATAATGTATCGCTGGTAATAATTATTTATAATAATATATTTCTGGTAATATTTTTCTTCAAATGTATTGCAGGTAATATTTTTTTCTTCAAAAATGTATTGCTGGTAATAATTTTCCTCAAAAATTTATTGCTGGTATTAAAACATACTTGACCCCAGTTTGGGGGTTAAGTATTTGCCCAAAGTTGGGACCTTAACAGGTGCTACCAGCCCGGGTCAAGGTGGACCTGGGAACACCAGCAATTAAGAGATAGTTCCATGCTCCTCAAAACCTCCTGATCAGAGGCCTTGCTGTCGGATGTAGTTTATCGTCTTACCCAGGACGCGGATGTCATTCCCAGGATGGCCAACGTCTGGACCGTGCCCTCTAGCCTCCATCAGATCCGGGTAACCTTCAGGGAAATTCGAAATGAATCTTTTATTTAATGTACGGGGGTAGACTGTCGTTCTACTGATCATGTCTAGGGATATCTTATCTAGTTCTTATTTAATACTGCTCGGAGAAATAGTCCACAAGTAAATAATGATAACGGCTCGTCCTAGAATTTCAGATAGAAACACTTTGAGAAAAACGTTTAACATAAGTAGAAACAAGGCGATCAATAACCGAGCAGTACTAAATAAGAATTAGGCAAGATATCCTTGGACATGGTCAACGGAACAACAGTCTGAAACAATAAATAGCTGATGAAGTCCGGTACAATGGTCGAAATATTGTGAAAGCAAC
>CAHIKZ030005299.1:80000-97500 GCA_903632075.3 Acanthosepion pharaonis
TGGCTCTGATTTGTATTTAGATAAATTTTATTCATTTTTAATTGTTCACCTATATTGCATACTAGCAGCATGGCCTGGCTTTGCCCGTGCTTGATTCAAAGATCGTACGACTCATACAGCAATCGCTATCACTTGACTTAAAATATTTTTGCCCTTCCTTGACTTTAAAGGAGTGCCCTTTGCCGTGCTGATGTTGCTACATGCCTTACTTCTTGCCTATCTCACACTGCGAATTTTTTCTAAGCTCTATACTAAACATTAAATCTGTTACGAAAAAAGAACTAAACAAAATGAACACAAACGATCAGCTTTAAAAAAGGATTCGTAACTGGAAAAACCGAATGAAAAAAAGAATGTTAACAACAAATACTTTTTCACACCCAACCCAGTTCTGCGGAATCAGAATCAACGTTGAGTTTAAGCAAGTGAATGAGCCAATTGGAGTAAAGTGCAATGCAGATTTAAATTTTTCCCACTTGTGACGAATGCAGCTATCGATTGTTTTGCATGCTAGCATGCTAGTTGACATTCGTGTCAGTCAGCTGTTGACTCTCACGCTGGCTAATAGAATCTTCCTGCCTATTCATGGCAACCAGCTATATGTTCTCACTCTGGCCAGTAGAAAATGGCCGCAAACTACATGAAAACTGCCGTAGAAGCATGAAAAAATTGATTATTTCCACTATCGATGGGAGTTGGTCTTGGCCTTCCCGCTAACTTGGAGCATGTGCATGTAAATTTTGGTGCAAATCCGTCGAAAATTGTGGGCTGTGCATTTGTTACACACACACACACACACACACACACACACACACACACACACACACACACACACACACACACACACACACATCCTGCCTTTTATAGATAGAGATGATCCATTGTTGTACATAATTAGGTCACAACAAAATTTATATTTTATATGAAGACTACCTTATGTAAATTGAGACGTAGTAGAATAGGGGACCCCGTATCACAGATTCCGTGAGGGGGTACGAGACCCTCTCACTGGCTCTGTTAGTTGCGATGGGAGTTACCTTCCAAACCTTTTGTTTACGGTAGTGTGGAAATTCAACATTTTAATTATTTTCCCTTCCAGTTACACGTGCTACTCATTTTTGTTGTTGTTGCTGTCAGAAGTCGTCAAATGTTGTGGTTTTTATTATTTGGTAAAACTGTTTCTTTACGATTCTGTAGCGCCAGTCTATAGTATCGGATGAATGGTCGCCTTCTTTAAGATCTAAAGAATTAATTCAACTTGAATTTTTAAACATTGTTCTGAGAAAACGGTTAAATATAGATGACAGTTCAGACGTTTCTGAGCGAATTGAACGCCATACATGACATTTATGTGAGAGTCTAGATCTGACAAGGCTATTTAAGATTACGGGTCGTGTTCTCAGATTAATATTTTGGTTTGATAGCATCTTCCTGAATTTGACAAAAGTGTTCCGAGGGTAAACTATCTTGAGACACCCTGTGAGTATCAAATTCACCCTTCAGTAGCTGAATGATCTGCGGGACCAGTTTACGTAACATTAGCTCAACAGTGAAGCCCCTCGAAAACAAATTAAGTAACTAATAATGTTAATGACTTTTATCGCTGCTTATTTTCTTTACCGAGTCCGTAAGGAAAACATTTCTCCAATGTGTATCTTTCCCCCCACTGCGGGCAGAATGATTTTGGCTGAAGTTTAATGTAATCATCTACCACTTTTGAAGCCGATTATTTTCAACACGTCCTCTGTTGGTCATCATCAATGTTTACAGGTCGTTTTTCACATGATGCATCTTTGAGTGATTCGTTTCCAATTAAAACCCCGTTAGAACACGTTTGATTAGTAGTAAATGCGGTACACGCAGCTTCTGCCTTTGTCCCATGTTTCAATTCACACGGTAGATAAGTACTTATGACCAACAAGTGCACCGCATGATTATTACTATTATAAGTAGTATTTACCCCGTTTTCTCAGTGAGACGTGATGTGACACGAGGTCGGGTTTAATGTGGGGAACCCGAGCACATACAACCGGGCCTATTAGTATTAGAAGTATAGCCTTTTCTGCTGGAATGAAGTGGAATGATTATATTGAATCAATTGTTAGGTCTGCTGTTCACTGTATCGTGATAAACAATTTATCTCATCAGAATCTATTATACACATTTTGTTGGTTCCAATTCAATAGTGAATGACTGCAAAAATCCCCCCCTTTCTAAATTTATAAAAAAAAAACACACAGATGCATGCGGGGATTTCTTCCTAGCCAATAAAATAGGCCAATTCTCAGTCTCATCCGACTTAGTTCTGTTCTTTCATGTCCTGATAGCAGAACGCTGCGGTTGCTTGTCTGCATCCTTTTTATGTGGTTACACGTTTTTTAGTTTGTGAACTTTTTGCCCTTTTACTGTTGCTTTACCTTATTGCTGTTATACTGTCTTGCGTATAGTTTGCTTAGTATTATTTTTGCCCTGCGTTTTTCCTTTTCAATTCTTTCTCTTGTTAGTGTTTATTGTGAATTTTTCAATTCTGTTTGTTGGGCATTTCTGAAAATTACATTTATTTAACCATGGCCAATTACCCCACACATTTTTAAATCTACCATTCACCCAGGCGTTGAATATGGTGGCCAAATCTGGCTTGGTGCATCTGCTGTGTATTTAGAGATTCTTGGTAAAATCCAAAAAAGAATCTGCAATGTCATTGGTTCGTATCTGGCATCTCAGTTTCAATCATTTTAATACCCCCGTAACGCAGCCACCCTGTGCCTTTTCTATAAATACTTTTATAGTAACTGTTCTGATGAAGTTTTTTCTATAGTGTCAATACTACATGAATTTAAACGCTGTATTAGATTGGCAACAAGGTTTCTATGCGTTTCTTGTTAGTAATATATCTGTCTATCATCAAACTCAGCTTAAAACATTTAAATTGGACGCATTGAAGAAGTATGCACGTGTGTCACCTGGTGCGTTGTATAATCAAAACACCCAAATGTTATTTGGCTGAATTTGAAAATGGTGAAGACGATTAACATTATAATTTTCCCCGTGAATATTAAGGACCTTGTCTTTACAAGTGGAAAATCTGAAAGGGGAATATCAGAACAGTTTTGACGATACTTCGAGTTCAGACATTCGTACACTTTTACGGAAACAACAACCACATACATTTAAAAATGTTACTTTTGTATACATACATACATACATATATATATATATATATATATATATATATATATATATATATATATATATATATATATATATATATATATATATGAGTTAGACCCTGAGTTTCACGTTTTGTGATCATCAGACATCAGAGTTTGTCTGATGATCGCAAAAGCGTAAAACCCAGGTCACAAGCTCATATCCATACAACAGAATATGTTACCACTATCACTGATATTGAGCACTTTCTACTAAGTACTTCACAAGGAAAAGCAAAATATATATGTAATGTATATATATATATATATATATATATATATATATATATATAGATAGATAGATAGATATGTAGATGTATATCGATAAGTATGTATGTATATATATATATATATATATATATATATATATATATATATAGAGAGAGAGAGAGAGAGAGAGAGATAGTAAAAAATATACATACACTTGAGCTCTTCGCTACGGTACCTAGACCTTATTTATTTAAGTGCAGTACTTGACTGTCGTCGAGATCACATCAATTTACAATTGAGCTGTCGAGATGTAACCGTAAGTTCTATGCTGGCAGTTTCTTCTCTCGCACTTCTTGCGTGTGTGAAATCATTTCCTATTCTCTTTCTGATCAATCTTTTCTCCTCCAGCTCATTATTAATGTTTCTCTTCCTAATTCTGTTCCTAATTCTCTCACACCCAGTAAACCCTTTAATAAACATAAACTTAACGAAAAAGGAAATAGGTGAGGTAAAAAAAAAACAAAAGGTTGTGCGTGTGTTGATGGAGGGAGAAATTTATTTAAATAATCATTTCGTAAAACAGGCAGGATAAAAATTAAAAAAAAAGTAACGATGAAAATCTTTAGAGAACATAAATTCATGACGAAGGAAAAATTAAATATTGATTATTAATTTTTATCTCATATTTTTAAGAACTGATAAATTTTATAAGCAAAGAAAACAGAATCTTCGTATATTTACGGGTTTTCATGGAATATAGAAAACTGGCTATTTAGGAAATTTCGTCGTTGTGAAAATGCTGTCGAAAGAAAGAGTTTATTTTTTTATCAATTTTGCAACCCATTTCTCCGAGGAAAAATAATTTCATTAAATTATGAATAATTTAACAACACGTTGGAGTAATTGCTCTTCGTTTTAAGGTGGACTATAAATTATGTATATTAATTTGTTCGTTTTAAGTTTGCTGTCTTGTGTGAATATTCACTTGCCAGGAAGCAACGCCATAACATTGTTCTGGAGATAAAAAAAAAAAAAACGACTTGAATAAAACAACTAACTAAATAGAATTACCGTATATACTCGCATATTATGACTTTCGAAGACCTAATTTTTAAGCTAATTTCATGGGGTTGGATCATACACAAGATAAAAAAATTAACGCCGTTGACCAAATTATATATCCATTTTTTGTTGTTAAAAAGTACAGCTACATTTAAAATAAACATGATTTTGATAAACTGATGCTTTACTTAACTGTATCTAATAATAATGCATGTAATATTCACATATTAGTGACGTATTATAAAATACAAACATAGCGATTAGGCATCTTTTCCATTATTTGTGTTTATAAGATAATTAACTGTTTCTCGTTGTTTATGGCTGTACACGTTTACGCAATGAGTATAGCGTTACTAGGAATGCTTTTATCATACTCTTGCTTTTTTTAACTAGAATATGGGATAAAGAGATAAAGGGGAAGAGGTTACTTAGTGTATTTTGGTCTCTCAAAAAAGGAACTCGCATGATACACGAGATACATGATATAATCATTTTTTATAAGTTAAAATTTGAGGGCCGCGTGACACTTGAGATCGAACATTACACGAATATATACGGTGTCTCAATTGACTAAAATAATAGCACAATCTTATGACAATATTTTCAAAAGTCCACCTCAGCCCTTATTGAACAATCGGATTATCATAATTGAACTCTAGTTACTATTTTATATACGGTTATGATTAATTGATTCCTTTATTTTCTACGGTTTATCAACCGTTTACAGGTTATTTAAAGCCATAATTTTTTTAGATTGTAAGATTTTTTTCACATAATAATGATTTAGTGATAGAAGTCCTACTATTTAACCCATTGCTGGGGGAGAAAAAGTGGATTCATGACTTTGCCAGGAGTATTTACGCGAAAGTGACTATGACGAACCCAAATGGAATTGGAACTTGAATCACTTTTGACTGTAGTGTTAACTAGACCTATGTCTACCTCTTTTAATTTGATGAAAACCATACCAATGTGTACATTTCAGAGACTACTGTAAACTTGTTATGGTGAAACACACCTATTCTATAGTTAATATTAATAGACTCTCCCACCTAATATAAGTAAGAGAAACGAGGGTCAGTCGATGTCGGACCACCGGCTGATCGGTTGAACTCTCTGCCTTCGGGAGGGGAGGAACCCGAACGAGGCTACGCCAAAGGGCGGAGTCTCGTTCGGGGAGGTAAACCGACCCTGAAACCGTTTATACGGGTTCAAAGGGTATATTTTTGGTCGAGCCCACGGGCTCGGAGATCCCACGTTAAACCGGCCTTGTGCCACATGATACCCTCGTTGTGGGGTGACTAAATACTAGTCGATGTCGGACGACAGTCGAACTCTCTGCCTTCGGGCAGAGACCCGGACGAGGCTATGCCGGAGGGCAGAGTTTCATCCGATTTGTGACGTGTAAAATTCTCTCTTTGTGTTATATAATAAAAAATGTATATATCCTCAAATTAATCACCTACAGTATCTATCTATGTGTGTGTGTGTGTGTGTGTGTGTGCGCGCGCGTGTGTGGCAGGTCACTAAGTAGGGTACTGCTGGTGCCACTATCTGCCACAAAGTCGATTTTTGGGAAACTATACTGGCTCCTCCAATATGCGTATTTGATGTGGATGGTTGCTCGACATCCAGAGGTATTAAAATTAAAAAAAAAAAAAGAAAAATATAAAAATGGAAACATATCTTGCTTGGGATCTGCTTAGCTAAGCTTTTAGGAGAAGGACACTCTCAAATAACACCAGACATTTCTCTCCGGATTGTCAAGCTGAGATGGAGAGGATCGATGTGGTTCTGTACAAGCCACATCGATCTTTAAACCACTGCACAAGTATCACACATCTGACATCATTCATGATTGCTAGTTCTGCTTTGCAAAGCCCATGAGCGGGCAACGGTAGTAAATGAGTAGTTAAAGAGCAGAGACCTATATACACATATTACGTACAACTGTATTCTTACTGTATATGAGGAAAAGTTCTCTAGATCTCAATCCATAAATAAAAAAAAAAAAAGGAAGTAAAATTGTTTATAGTAGTACATTTTATGAGAGGAGCAGATCAAAAATATAGAAGCAGGAACCCCTTGACTCATTAACTGCCAAAGTTTTTTAAGTTGGCCCAGACAGGTGTCTTAGGAGTTTATTTATTCTTTATGTTTAATTTCAGTAGTAACCATTATCATTTTTATAGACACTAGAACATCAAATATATATGTGTATAAAACATCAAAAAATAATATCGATTAGAAATAATAAAAAATACTTTTCAAAATAGTCATTCTTTTTCTACCCGTGAAATGTAAAATTATGACAAAGTGTCTTCTTACGGCTAATAATAAAAACTTTAAAGCCTAAGTATTGTAAAATATACCTCTGCAGATGCAATGTATGTAAGCAATTCAATGTAAATACAAAGACTAACATGTAGTGAGTTTAATTTTAACAGATCCCCAAACGGGGCTCATGGCAGGTAATAGGTTAACATCTGATTTAGTCACACGTTTTTTTGGTACCAATATTCAGAGAGCTTAAAACGATTATTGGGTTACACGTCTAACGCATCATTTTACTTGACGCAAACAACAATCAGTGCATTATTTAAATAAATTAACTGTAAATAATCAAGTATGCCTTTTCATATCCATCTGTCACTTATACTATTGTCACCTAAGACACTTTTTTACATTAACATGTGTAGCGTGGCAACCGTTCCAAGTAACGCGGTTAATCGAAATAAGTACTACGTTATTTGTTGTTTTTATTTTTTATTTTGTACCACCGTTCTTGCGTAAATATAGAACAGTTAAAGAAAGCAATTATATACATTTGTTCGTCCGTAGAGAGATAGCTCCAGTGTTCTTGTGTCAGCTTTGAGTCAATCAGTAAATATCAATACAGCCGGTTTATGATCTGTTAAGTATTAACGCATACAGTATAGACACTTATATTAAGCCGTTCGGAAAATCCGATTTTAGAGTTAACTTTTATTCCGGAATTAATGTATTTAAATCAGTCAAAATAGGAAACCTGAACATATATACATTTCTGTCATCGAGTTACAAGGTTGTTGATGCCTTTACGATAAAACTCTAATGGTTTGGACGTCATGAAATCTTTAAATGCAAAATGTCTTTTGGTTTAAATAATTGTCAAGATGCTTAGTGGGCGAGAGATCAGGTGAATATGGTAGATGTGGTGAATCTCGTATCCTAAGTCGCTGTTCTTCTGCAATGTCATTTTGGAAACATGTTGCCGACCATTGTCATGAAGCAGAATTGAACTTTGTCGATTAACTCATGCAGATCGTATTTGAGAAGAGGACACTTTAACCCTTAGAAAGGAGTAATTTATTTTTGTGCAACTATTATTATAATATATTTGAACATGAAGGCACGGTGGAGTCATGGATTTTGGCATGGATTGACGAATCGGAGAGCCGAGTTCGAATTCCATTCGCATTTATTACACTCACTTACGTTATGTTCTTGGGAAAGATATGAATCTGTCTCCCCTAGCTATGGGTAACTAACAGGACAGACTAGGTTCTATAGCCTTGGTCTAAGAGAAAGAAAAACTCTGAATTCAAAACCTCCAACTATGGGTAAGGGAAGGATAGGGCAAACTGGGCTCTGTAGCCATGGTTGGCAACCAGAGTAGGAGAAAGACAACTCTGAATTCAAATCCGGAGTCGGAATCCCTAAGACAGTCCTTGTCATGTTCAATCTCATTCTGTCAGCTCCTGCGACGACGGCGGTGCTAAGCTGTATTGGTCTCTACCTTTTTCCTTGGACAACATTGATAGGGTGGAGGGGAGGGAAGTTTTGCATGGGCAAATGCAGATCTCTCATAAAAAATCCTTGCTCATGCCTGCTCCAAGGAGATGGCATAAGCCTTTGGGTGCAGATCCATGATTTCACGAAACCGTCCGATGCCATGTATATTAGAAGACAAAAGGGTTATTCTAAAATCGGACATTATTTTCAGAACATTGTATTATGACGAGAAGAGTGTCAATCCTTTTCGAACACTTACCATTCTCTTAGACGATAGCTAGTTGGCTATTCAACCTATAAGAACAGTAACTTTAATGAAATAACGCATATAATACCCAGTAATATGAATTGCGTCAGATAATTGAATGCACAAGCAAATCGGTCCTTACAAAATAAGTGAGAGTAAGGTAAAAGGAACAATCCATGTCTTAGGTCTGCTGTGACCTAGATCACTGTATAAAATAACCAAGGTTTCGATCAGTTCTAAAAATGGTAATTCTGTAAGCAATAAATTAGAGAAAAAGAACTGTATGACCTTTTCAAAGATTTAAAATGAAAGTTTCGTTGAAAGCATTGTATCATACTGTATAGTTCATCAACCTGATCTCGCAAATCTTCGCACTGGCTTGCTCCTTGCTTGTAACTTTGTACCTAAACTAAACTACGCTTAGCATTTAAATGTAATGATCTTTCAGGATCCCTCTTTTATACAAGTTTCATTAAAGATGGCTGACAAGGTACTGTGATTAAGCTTTTTATTTATTTTCCCTTGTTTTCGTATAACAGTTTTGTTTATATCTTTTGACGATATTGAATACGGATGGCATCATAAGAAAATATATGTTTGTTTCCTTTCAAAATATATTTGGCAATATTCCAGAATATATTTGTATTTGGAATACATATATATATATATGTGTGTGTGTGTAGATAGATAGATAGATAGATATGAACAGACTGGAAAGATATAGAAATAAATAGGAATAGATTGCGAGAGATAGATCGGAGAGAGAGAGAGAGAGAGGGGAAATATCTGACTTCATTAAGCAATTATAGTCAACCTAATTAACCATTATCGCTTACGGCTATATCATGTTGAAACAATAGTTCCCGTACGATCAACGAAGTTAAGCAATGGTCTGTATCTAGATGGGTGGACGCTTGAGAATACTAGATGCTGTAAGCTTGAATGGTGTAATGAATAATGGGTCGGAATTGCTAATTGTTCACTTTCATATTTACATACGGTCTTTCTCTGATATTGAGCACTTTATCCCATAAATATAGCACACCTTTTTATATATATATATATATATATATATATATATATATATATATATATATATAAAGTATTAACGACATTTACCGGTCTGAACGTCCGTGAAATTTTCATAGAAAATATGTGTCCTCTGACAGGAATCGAACCTGTCTCCTACATGGAACCATAATGTAGCCTGATATCCTATACCAGTTTAGGAAGGTTGATTTTACTGCTTTTTAAACTACAATTGTCCATGATTTCCCTCGAACGATCATATCTGCTCGAAGCGTATCTAAACGTAAACAAATGACGTCACACATTATGAAATGGAAAGTCCGACAATTGTTTTTAATATATTTATTGTTTCTACGATATTTATATAGATACAGATATTTAAGTAAATGTTCGGTTTATAATAAACAGTATTAACAACATTTACCGGCCTGAATGTCGGAGAAATTTTCATAGAAAATATACGTCCTCCGACAGGAATCGAACCTGTATCCTATACGGAACCATCATATTTTCGATTCCTCTCGGAAGACGCATATTTTCTTTGAAATTTCTGGGACGTTCAGGCCGATAAATGTTGTTAATATAAACAGAACATTTACTTAAATATTTGTGTATATAAACATAACGTATAACAATAAAATATATTAAAATATATATGTGTGTGGTGAGGATACTTTGCAATAATTTAGTATATTATGAGTTATGATATATTTTTCACATTAGGTTAGGTTGTTAATTTTACTTAACCGCTTGCTGGTTTCAAAGTTTTTCCCAAACGTGCACTTGGTCCATGTCTGAACGCAAATATTTACAATCAATACACAGGCCACATATTTCGTTCGTGAGATGGAAATAGAAGAATTTATTGACATCTATTTCTCTCGGTACTTTTCCCCGCTTTACTCGACTTGTTACGCTATTTTTTGTGTGTAGTTGTCTATAAAATAGAACTATGTTTCAACAATAAATCCTTAAATAGTTGTACTTCGTGCATATCACTAATCGCTACTAACAGCTACTTCTTAGTAGACAACTAGACATTTTTTATCTAGTTATGTAGCAACTGCTGTGTTACCAGAGTTTACTTCCCTAAACTTTGTCATTACAATATCTTGTAGATAATGGAGATTGTCAGAGTGGTAATGAATGCTGTACATTACGATTCCTCATTGAAATACATTCTTATTCAATGGTGGAAAGCTGTACATGTTAGCATGTCCGGTATTAAATCACGTTCGCCATTTAAAGTTTAATTATGTTTACTTTTAAAGGTTTTTCTTTTCCCCCAATAAACAAATTTTATTTGTTTGGCGTTTTCATAGAGTTTTTTTTTGGATACGATTCTTTTTTTTTTTAAATACTCGATGATGTATCATTACATTACCATCAAATAAATATTACATTACTGTCCATTGAGCAATGTGATGTAATGGTTAACAAGCTTGTCTCCCTAAATCAATTACGACACTTTCGGCCTTGTGTTATATCTAAGCTATGCTGGGGAAAAAAAACAAAAAAAAACATTGAGCACCTTGCCGTGGTGTAATAGTTAATCAAGCTTCTCAAGTTCAATTACGACTGACTAGTGAGTTCGATCTTCACTGGGTGCTCCATACTTTCGGCCTTGTGCCACATGTAAACTACACTTGGGAAATCATTGGGCATCTCGACGTCGTGTAATGGTTAGCAAGCGTGTCTCGCTAGAACAAATACGGTCGAGTGGTGAGTCTGAGCCTCATTGAATACCCCATACTTTCAGCCTTGTGCCATATCTAAGCTACGTTTAGAAAATAATTTAAATAGAGTACGATGGAGTAATGGATAGCGGCTTTGATTGAGGAATTACATTCACTTACGTGCTAATACCCCTGGGAAAGGTATGATTCCTCTTTTTCACCCCCCTCCCCTCCCCTCCACCAGCTCTGGGTAAGTAACAGAACAGACCGTGTTCTATAGCCTTGGATGGCAACTGGTCTACCGTAAAAAGAAATGGGAACCTAATGCCGGAAAAAATATCTGCCTCGTCAGTCATGTATCGAAAGATATATGATCGCCTAAGCGTGTATCATGTATGCCACACAACTGACTGACTGATTAGTAAAATATCAACTGAAGTAATTTACTGTCCGATTTGTTTTGTTTATTGTTTACTATCTGTTGTCGTTGTTATTATTATTATTATTGCATATGCAGTTTTGTTTAATGACCAACGAAAGGTCTGTTAAAAATTTTTAAATTTATATTTTCTATAATTTTCTAATATATTTTCCTAGTTTCCAAGATATATTTAAATACTAATTGTCCAATGTCTGAATATATTCGACTTTCATAAGCCATTATAAAAGAATTTACAAGGAAAAGTGGTGGGAACTTAGATACAGTTTTTGATTGGATACGATTTTTTTGAAGGCATATCAGTTGATATATCACTCTCATCAAACAAATATTAAACTACTGCCTACGTTAAAAGAAAATAAATAAAATGGTTCAGCGGTGCCATATATAGGCTGGGGTTATTCAGTCATCGCATTCTAGCCTTGGATGAGTTTAAAATCGTTTACGCCGTCTTGTAGGCAAAATATTCTCCACTTTGCAATCTCTTTCTCACAGGCACAAAGTTACAAACCCATTGTAACTCTATTGCTATTGGCAAATATTCAGACGAGCTCCACACTTTCGTTTCGCCACTTCAGACCTTTACAGCAAGGACAATCACGGAGTCGAATCATGATTATTTACTCTGTATTATAAGGAGGAAGTTCCACTCAAAGAGCTGTTTGTTTTTAAGAACTGCTACTTTGTGGAACAAACTCCAGCGTGAATACCTCCTTGAACAATACAATATTAACCATTCTAGTCACTGTCCAATCGTTACCTATCCTCACTTCTTACCTTGTTCTTGCAGTAGTTCTTAAAGAACACTTCACTTTGGCAAATTTCAATAGGTATTACTGTCCATTGAGCAATGTGATGTAATGGTTAACAAGCTTGTCTCCCTAGATCAATTACGACACTTTCGGCCTTGTGCTACATCTAAGCTACGCTGGGAAAAAAAAACAAAAAAACATTGCCGTAGTGTAATGGTTAATCAAGCTTCTCAAGTTCAATTACGACTGACTAGTGAGTTCGATCTTTCAATAGGTATCATCATTAACCTTGCGAGTTGAGACAATTATTTCTGGGGTTTGGCCGCGGATAACTGGAACAACGGAAATGAACCTGCGGATAAGGACTGACTATTGCACACGTAGATAAACATGTATATCAATTCTTACGGTAGATCTAAATGGATACTTAATTCTGATGGATCTAAATAATCAGCATCACTAACCCTGCATTTCATGACAATTATTAAATAAATTTTATCATTCGTTTATTTCATGTGTTGGCCGCGGGTAAGTGAAACCGCAAAAATAAACCTACAGATAAGAACAGACCATTTCAGAAAGACATCTATTTCCTGATATTCTTTTTATCATTATGCTAAGTTGACTTAAATTTCTTACTCTAGTCATAGTAACATAAAGCTGACCATAAGAGAAACATTTGGATAATTTTGTAATATTTATAATAATAATAATAATAATAATGATAATAATAATAATAATAATAATAATAATAATAATAATAATAATAATAATAAAAATTAATCTAACAACCTTACTATTTTTCTCTTGTTTAAAAAGTTAGTACAGTTTTAAGAAATGTCTAATTAAAGAGATTATTTTGATTTATCTAGATAAGTCCATAAAATTTTTTCGGCTCAATTCGTCTGATTTGCAGTAAGATGAAATAACAGGCAATAACAATGCTTATTATGAACGATGTATGTTTCCTGCGAGCATATTTTGATAAGACAGATATAAATTCATTCTTGATAAACACGATGAGTTTAAATTTTATCAACAGTAACATTGCTTATATATGGCGCTTTTAAAAATTTGAGTTAAAAATAAATAACACAAAAGATATATTTATTAAATTGTACTTTTTATAAAAGTTTATGCAAATTAATATTCCCGTTAATATTGTAAACTTCATTTGTTAGTAATATATATTACTAATCGTCATTTGTTAGTAATATATTCATATTGTACATACTCACTGAGTACTTTTTAACTTGTTGTTTTATTCCCCCGCCCCACAGACGACGATTTTACATATGGGGACTATTTAGTATTTTCATTTAGACAATGAGGTATTATGGTGGATGTAGTAAGAAAGGTTAGTAAGAGTGTGTCTTTTTGGTGTTAGGAATATTGTTTGTATGTTTGAGTGAGTGCGGCTAGCTAATTTAAGTTAAGACAGATGAAGACCGTCCTTTCCCCTATCCCCATTTTTAGGCCTTGTGCCACATTTTCTGTATTTTTAACAGAAATAAATATCGTAATATATATTGCTAGTTTTTTTTTTTTTTTTTTTGTGGCTGGCACCTCGACCTGGTGTAATGGTTAGTAAGCTTGTCTCGCTAGAACAATTATGACTGAGTAGTGAGTTCCATCTTCACATCATCATCTTGTGGCCTCAGCCGAGATTGAACTCACTAATACTTTTGATTGGTGTAGTTCATAATCTTGTCAAATAGCTGAATTCTTGATGCTTCGCTAGGCTATCAAGGGTGTTTTTTATCGTGACACCATCACTAAATGGATTGCCAACCAAGGCTCAGAGAGACTCCATTCACCCTCATCTAAGAGCAGGTTTTGAATTCAGAGTTTTCCCTCTCCTAGACAAAAGAGGATTCACACCTTTCCCAAGGGTGTTAGCAAGTAAGTGAATGTAATTGATTCGACTGGAATTCGAACTCAGCTCTCCGATTCCTCAATCTAAGCCACTATCCATTACTCTACCGTGCCTCCTCACTGGGTGCCCCTTATTAAGCCTTATGCCACATCTAAGCTACGCTTGGAAAATCACTATATCGCTTGTTTTGTCTTGCTGGCGTAAGAGAAATTACATCCTTCAGACATCGCGAGGGATGGCTTAAATAATAGACTACCCCACTCGCCCAGTGCAACATAATTTTTCGACTCGCGTTTTTTTTTTTTTTTTTTTTTGTGGGAGCTTGCTTTCCAGCAAGTATCGAGGCGTCGAACTCTCTGCTTTCGGGCAGAGAGAAAGCCAGACGAGGCTCGTAGGGGTTAACTGCCCCCCCCTCCCCGAGGAGAAGATACAGATAAGTAAAACTTGAATTTCAATAAAAAAAAAAATTCTCAGGCCTTTCATTGAAGCTACTATGATCGGGCATAGCTGTCTTGTATTGATCTCATTAGACATCAGCCGACTGGCACCAGAAGTGGAATGACTTCTTAGATCTTTGTTCGCGAAGACCCTCATCAACAACAACAACCCCCGACACACACACATATAGAGTAGTCTAAAATGCCCGCGTTCTTGACTGTGCGCAAAAAAGACGGGTCATCACAAAGAAAACTTTGATTTTCATTTTTAGACAAAGACTGTAGCGATAATTTTATCACGCGCAATAGCTTGTTTGTGTACAACATATTAATAATGAATGAAAAGCTAGAAGGTAACTCAGAGCTTCAAACGCTTGGTTCGCCTGTAAGTCTGTGTCTGTCAACAATATGGGCTTTGAACTCGATTGTGAATATGTATGTAGATCTGACGGTGAAGTGGGTGTATTAAGTGCGCTATTGATTAGGACATATTTGGCTCCTAAGAAGATTCAAACGACAATAAGTGACGGAGCTCTGCTTTTAAATAAGAGGATTATTTTTTTCTGAACATCATCTTTTAAAGTGCACCCAGAAAGAATTTTAAGATTTTTGGTAATTCCTTTCCAATGTGACAAGAGCTGAAAATACAGTTTAATAATGTAACATTTTTTATTAATTTTCCAGCGCACAAGGACATAGTCGTATGCGGACGCAATAATGTATTTGAGTCCATATATAAATGCCCCTTTATGTATTTTATATATATATATATATATATATATATATATATATATATATATATATATATATATATATAGAGAGAGAGAGAGAGAGAGAGAGACATGTTTCATTTAATAATTTAGACAAGTTTTGTCTACATATTTTCAATTGGATCCTTTCATATTCAAGGAGAAGCTTTTTGGTGTCATTATTGAAGGACGAGAGAAGATCGCCGTATTGATACATATTATTTATTTATTCAGATTACTTTAGACATAGCACAATGTCATCATCAGGGTGTGTTTTTTATGATGATGATGACATTGTGTTATGTCAAAAGTACTCTGAATAAATAATAAGTATCAACACGGTGATTTTATCTCGTCCTTCAATAACAACACCAAAAGTCCGTGTATATGAAAGGATGCAATTGAAATGAGTAGACAGAACTTGTCTAAATTATTTAGTGAAACACGTCTCAATGAAAACATACTGCCAAAATATACGCATATATATATATATATATATATATATATATATATATATATATATATATATATATATTAACAGAAACCAAATTTATGATGTAAATTTGTATATCTATTCTATATAATTTATATGCTCTGGTATAATAAATACATTGAGTTTTTTGTGAATCCGTTTTAATATTTTATATTATTAGATTCATTTAGATTCTATACCAACGGATTATTACTTATATATATATATATATATATATATATATATATATATATATATATATATATATATATATATATATGTGTGTGTGTGTGGCGGTGGGTATTATTTCGTATTTGAAATAGGCACCACATTTTTATGAAACATTGTGCAACCTGCGTTGGATAAATTGTCGTCTAAATTACGCAAAAAAATGTGAATAACACTGACATTTCCTTTTAATAGATATATTTACTAAAATTACGCAAACATATCTTGAAATTCAGAAGAGTAAATTTATTCAATAAAATCGCCATTGGCTTCAAACACAGCCTCCAGACGACTTCGGAATCTCTTGCAACTCTTCTTGACGATCTGCTTCTTTAAGCTGGTGAATGATACCATAATCCATGCCTTCAGTTCCTCTTTGGTTATACAAGCTGTTTTGTTGGTCTCTCTCTCTCTTAATTGCACCCCTCACATAATAATCAAGAGGGTTGCTGTCCGAGGAGTTAGGTGGTCAAGTGTAGGGGGTGATCTGCTTGCAGAAATTGTTTGACTGGTCTCTCCTTGTTGTGTGGCATGATGAATAGTTCTTTTGCCAGACATAGTGTCTTACAGCAACCACCCTCTTGACACAGGGTAGCACTACCACCTCAAGGCACTTGATGTAGGCCTCTGTGTTGAGTGTGAGGTCCTGTGGGAAGATGAATGGCGGATATAATGTCACCATCACTAGTGATCACCCCAAACACCTTCGTAATCATCATTAGACACATCCAAATCTTTCTGCATTCTCTGCGCTTTTCTCAGATTGACACCCAATCACTCTGAAATGTTCGTATTAGAGCTTCCGGCGTGAATGCCAAACAGTACAATCATGACGTTTCCAAATTTTCTGGCGGAGCGAATTGAGTCGTTCTGCTCTTTTTTCTTACAGACGATGCCCAACTGACCCTACTATATTGTGCAAACAAAACCCACGCGCAAAATTAAAAATATAAAATAGCGACAATTCCTCTTCACTCTGATTAATTTCGCGAAAGCTTCATGTCGGCTCAGTTTCGAATCCGAAACGTAAACGATGTCATTTCTGAAGAATTAATGGATTTATTTTTTAATCCGATATATTTAATTACTTGGAAACAATATTATAGTGGGTACTTCATATTTGAAATAGACGCCCCATTTTTATCATCTTCAGCGTAGAATAAGACTGAAATTTGTTGGTGTCAATAATTAGCTTTATTTTAGGTATCGTATGTAAATAAGATATTTGATAATAAATTGAGGAGTCTTACGTTATCTTGAGAGGCGTCGTATTTGCCAAACTTCAAATCTATCAACCATTGTAGCTCAATTTATTTTAATATTAAGCACATTGTTTACAA
>CAHIKZ030005299.1:102500-135000 GCA_903632075.3 Acanthosepion pharaonis
GTAGTTCTGGGCCTCGTGAGAAAAGGAATGGACAATTTTACTCCCAGGTAATATCAACATACAAGTCGCCTAGAAGATCGTCCTATTAGGATCATCCCATATACTAAGAAAAGTGCTATCAATTAAATGTCAATTCTCGTACAGGGCCAAAGGACTATAGTTTGGATCCGGCTGTACAGGAAACATAACACACACAAATGTTGATAATAATAATAATAATAATAATAATAATAATAATAATAATAATAATAATAATAATAATGTGGCATATGGGAACATCAACAATCCCTGTTGTAGTTGGAGCCCTAGAACTGGTTGGAAAAGATTGCAGTAGACTAATTGAAGAAAGTCCATGGAAGTCCATGCCTCAAGGAGATACAAAAAATTGTTCTGACAAGTACAGCCCACACTTTACGAAGGGCTTTATCTATGTAATATATATATATATTTTTTTGTCAGTGGAAAGTGTCATGATGCCATTTCTAACATTAGGTCCCTGGACGGGACCCGGAAAGAAATGTGTAAACGCCAGAAATCAAAGAAAATAATAATAATAATAATAATAAGAAGAATATTGCTATTAAAAATGTTAAGATAAAAAATTGGTCTTCCATTTGTAATTGAAAAAAAAATTAAATAAAACTCAAATATACCGAGTAAGAACAAAAACTTATTTTTAAAAGCGTCAATAAGACAGACATATGAGAAATACTGCCATAATTACTACAACTATTAATTACTTTAACAATAAATAAATATTTGTGATATTTATTACTTTAATAACGTGAACTTGCTAATTGCAAATTATGCTTTATTTATTTGCTATGTGTTCCAGTTAAAATATAAAATATGCACCTATGATAAATAGTATTTTTGATAGTAATTCTCTGATCTAAGTCATCATTGCAATAGTTGCTATTAGACAAAAAAAAAAAAACGAAAGAAAAGAAAAAAGTGTACGAAAAAGAAAAAAAAAAGAGGATCAGCTCCCAAAATTGTAAATTCTATTTTGTTATGGTATAGAAAATGAAGTGTTGTAAAAATGCAGAAGAAAAAGAAACTTTGCATCTCTAGTTGTGAATAAAAAAAATGGTTTATTATCTATCTATCTATCTATCTATCTATCTATCTATCTATCTATCTATCTATCTATCTATCTATCTATAAAAGTGCTTATGGGGATCCTTTTTATCGACATGGTGGCTACAATCTATAATATGAAAAAAAAAATCTGGCCTGAACGGATTCATTTATTTTCTCTTATCCTGTTGATATATATATATTTATATGCGTAAAACATATCGAGTAATTTTATGCTAACAAAAAACGTTAATTCGCTTGATCAGCATCAATTCTATTGTTATTTTATTAAAGTCTAAAGTATTTGGTGCAAGTTAATAATAACACAAGACTTTGTTTTAGGGTATGTGGGTTGGGTGACTGTATCACCATGTCTGTACTAGTGCGTAAGTGCAAAAAGGATATCTAAGGGTATATATATATAATATGTATATATGAATCTATCTATCTATCTATATATATATATATATATATATATGTATTCATATATTCATATATACATATTATATATATGTATATAAACATGTATTACGCAAGTTTCATTAGTTGCAACAGAAAAGGAATATATATATATATATATATATATATATATATATATAAAAAGAGACAACATTGTTTAATTTTTTTATTATATTTTTCCATTTTTCGGATAAGGTTTTGATTAAATTGCTCGATGTTGTGGATAAACTTTTCGAAGTTCATATTTTGTTATAAGCACAATTTTCGGATATGCTGAGTATTCACTTAACACATCCGAAAATTGTAAAACACATACACGCACAAACACCCCTCATATATATATATATATATATATATATATATATATATATATATATATATATATATATTTACAAATATGCATAATAACTAACGTCGAGCACAACTAGAAGTTTCACGCAGTTGCTGTAATACTCAGGTGCAAATGCAATCCATTTGCACCTGAAGATCTCAGCAACTGCATAAGACTCCAAGTTACATACGAGTAACCAATCCACTATTACATTGTTTGATGCAATAAAAATGTCGGATTAATTATGTATGTATGTATGCATGTATATCTATCTATCTATCTATCTATCTATCTATCTATCTATCTATCTATCTATCTATCTATATAACGAACAAAACATCCGCAAGAAAGCATTGCTGTTGTCATTGTTGAAACTCATTATTTACTGTCCACCCGTGCTCATAACCACTGTTTGTTCTTCGAAAACAGTCAGTAAGCATCGATACTATATATACCAAATTGTAAGTTTTATGCACACACACACACACACACACACACACATATATATATATATATATATATATATATATATATATATATATATATATCACGTTCATTTTGAATGCAAACATTCTGTGTGAATTTTTATTATATTTAATGTTCATTTTACATATATGCAGTTGTGCATCTCTCTTCTCTCTCTCTCTCCTCTCTCTCTCTCTCTCTCTCTCTCTCTCTCTCTCTCTCTCTATATATATATATATATATATATATATATATATATATATATATATATATTTCTCTGTGTGTGTGCATGGGTTTTTCAGCCAAATTAAAAAAAAAGAATTAAACATCAGGTTAGCTCGGAAATAATGTATGAAAATTTTAATTGAATTGAACTACTGCTACAAAAGCATTAAAATGAGCAGGCCTAAAGATTTGCCGATAAAACAAAATGTCTTTTCCGGGACAACTGCTTGAATAGCAGTTACTGCTCATTACGTAATTGACTTTTTAAGCAACGTTGTGTGTTGGTGTAGGGGGAGATACCGTTGAGCATATTTCTAAATATCATTTACATATGTAAATACGATTTTTAAAAATGTAGGCATTTTGTAATAAGATAAAGAAATCGATATCGATTAATTGTTCGAATAACGCATAAGAATTTCGATGGGGAGGGAGCAACATTGGTTGGGTCAGCGGTGTTACTTGATTGGCCAGTTAATCGCAATCAAATCGTTGAATCAATTAGTTTAATTAATTCAGATGAATGACTGACTGATTATAAAATAATGCAGTTTGTATTTTAGCATTTTTTGTTTGAATATCTAAGAAATTCAAATACTGTTATTAGGTAGAATTTATAGATGCATAGTAAGCCAGATACACAGATATTTCAGATATACATAGATTGAAGCTCACACAAGCGCACCAGCTTCGTCACCAGAGAATTTCTGTGTGGCGGGGCAGCAAGGGGTTTGTATAATTTTATATACCAAAATTAATTCACATCATTTTCACCTGGGGTTACGGGTTATATGATTTTCTAGAGAGGCAGTCCTCGCTGGATTCCCTCCTCTGGCAACGCATATAATAAGTTGGCAAAAATAAACCTCTTAACATATCTACTATACTTAACAACGTAAAACTGCGGAAACGAAGAGGCAAGAAGATCATGTGGCGCCAAACATCCAAGTGGAAAGTCTACCTCCTTGGCAAATTAGCGTTCGAATTCTTTTTCAGACCACTTCCAACATATATTTAGCCTTATAGATGAATAAAAACAAATGGAAATCTTTTCTTTACTGACGCGTTTCGTTCTCTGATGGACGTTATCAAGGCAAATATAAGCATTTTATTTTGTAATAATTATTTATAAATAAATGTGTAAATTTTTAAATTTAACAACGTTCATAAATATTATTCAAACTGTGAAAGTCATTCATATTGTCTTTTTAGAGATATATTTTTTATTTATATCTGAGATTTTATATATGCTTGCTTCTATATACGAATCTAGATATATGCAATGATATGAGTGAGTATTGAAAAATGGTCGCCTCTGCCATGACCAAGAAAATTTACAAAGAAAAAAAAACAACTTATATTTGGTTAAATTTTGGTAAAAAAAATACATCTCCCGTATATTCACATCCTAGTAACCTTTTATTTACACTTTAAACGATACTATTTGTCCATTGAATAAACTATCTTTTTATTTTTGTACAAGTGTGTGCATGAGTACCAAGCATACACATACATGTATGCGTGCAAACAGATAGACACAGACACAGCTACACATATATGGGCGTATTAATTGTAATAAATTATATTAAGTCCAGTCATAAATCATTTTCATTTTTGTTTATCAAGTTTATTCTACAAAAAATAAATGGCAATTATATTTTATTAATTTATATTATTCGCCATTATTTGCAGTGACTTGTTGCAAATAATTGTGAATAAATAACTGAGCCACGCTTTTCTTTTCTGCTTATCAAATTTATTCTACAAATAAATAAATGAATAAATAAAATAAATAAAAAATACAATAATATTATTTATACTATTTACATTGTTCGGACTGTTGGCCTCATCTTCGTTGCCATATTCACGAAATTTCGGCTGTTATACGCTTCGGCCCTCTTCAGTTGATTGGAATTTCGGACTTAACCCTTTATTTCGTCCAGCGGGGGGGGGTAGATTGTTCTAGTTCCACGTGCCATGCCTCTTCTGCATGTTTCACTATCAGTTATCCCCCTTTAACTCAACTTTCCAAGTTTTTGTTCACCTCAGCTGTAGCCAGGTATTGAACTCACAACCCCTTGGGTGAAGTCACTGGATTCAACCGGTTCTTTCATCCACTGGACCAATTCAGTTATGTATTCACGGTTACAGTGTAACCCGGATATAAGAGAAACCCGGATATAAGAGAAACCCGGATATAAGAGATATTTTCTCTGGTCCCAAATTAGAGCCCATACTTACCTAAACAAAATAGACCAAACCCGGATATAAGAGAAACCCGGATATAAGAGAAACCCGGATATAAAAGAAACCCGGATATAAGAGAAACCCGGATATAAGACAACTCTCTTATATCCGGGTCACACTGTACATGCAATGATTTCTTCTCACTTATCAGCCTTTTGACTAAAATTCCGCCGATTTTGACCTGAAAAAAAATATTGACCTTTTTGAAATTTTGACCTGAAAAAAAATATTGACCTTTTTGAAATTTTGACCTGAAAAAAAAAAGCATTCGACGATTATTTAATCGTTGTTTTTTTTTTTTTTTTTTTTTTTTAATTAGATAATGCTTTCGCCATTAAAGGGTTTTGCAGCGGTCGAAAAAAGTAGTAATCGGTCGGTGAAAGGTCAGGTGAATGTGGCGGGTGGAGTAGAATGTGTCAATTAAGAATGAAATTTGGGGTACACTAATATATCTTCGGTTTTGAATAGCAGTGGCAACGTAGACAACGGACTGAAGGGAAAATACTTTTCTCCTTCATGAAAACACAAGGCCACATACAGCAAGGGTAACATAGAAAAAAAAATGGGAATGTCGGGGTATTATTCATTTAGAGTCCTTAAAACGCAATGAAACAATAAATACACATTTAGACGTCCAGCTGGAACGTATCCCAAAAGCACCCTTTGCGTTTTCATATGAAAAATGCTGTTCACTTTCCCGATAACGCAAGATTACATGCAGCATGAATTAACACAGGAACAAAAATTTAGATTTTGGTTAGTCTGTTCATCCCCACAGGGCATATTCACCCGATTTTGCACGAAACGATGACAGAGCAACCTAGGTTCTCGATCATAATTTGTTTTGATAGTCAGTCCTAAAGTCGAATTCTTCGAGAAGCGAATCATTTTTCCCATTACAAAAAAAAAATAAAATAAATATGAATAAATAAATAAAAAAATAAAGAAAAAAGCACACTAAAATTACATTGGTAAAGAAAAGCACGGCACGACACACGGATGTATACAACATGGCGGTTGACTCAGAAATGATTCCGTTCGAGTCAACTCGGTTCAGCTCGGTTCGGTAATGTTCATCAAAATCCAAAATTTTGTTCGATAACCGAAGCATTTTCATCTTGAATTTTCTGTTCGAAAATCGATATATGTCACGTTCGAGAACCGAGGTTGCTCTGTGTTACATTTTCGATCGTTGCAAAATGCATTGATGTGCAAAACATTCTCTCTCACTTAAAAAAAAAAAAAAAAAAACAGAATGAAGAGTTCGTCGAAAACTATTTTTAAATCAAAACCTGCAGAATTTAAAGAACTTTGACGTAGTGTAATCGTTAGCAAGCTTGACTTGGTGCATCAATTGCGACTGAGGAGTGAGCTGGATCCTCACTGAATGATCCACACTTTCAGCCTTGTGCCACATCTAAGCTATTGGGCACTACAGCGTGGTGTAATGGTTAGCAAGATTGTCTCGCTACACCAGTTACGGCTAAATAGTGAATTCGATCCTCCCTGGGTGCCCCATGCTTTCGGCTGTGTGCCACATCTAACCATAAAAATCACCATAGCCTTCAAATTTTTGCTCAATTGATATCGAATCTAATAATAAATAATGGTGAATATACTTTGGTATTTTCTTTTACTAATGGTCAACCTATATGAAGCGCAAATGCCACTCAACGTAGAGGGCTAATGAATGAGGTTGTTAAAAATGGATAACGACTGACTCTAGATGTGAAGAGGTTAAGATTGTAGCAGCTCGGTAAGCATTCTCTAGGGAGTCAGTTTCTCAAAGTAGTGATCTTGGAAAGAAGCTGTCTAAATGGGACCTCTTCCTTCTCAGTGGAATACGAGGGTGTTGGGGGTGGTTCGATTTTGTGTATATGACACGGCGGGTCTTAGCTGTAAAGGTCTGAACTGGTGGGACAAAAGAAGGTAGTCCCGCCAAAACATTTTCTTCTCACTAATGATATACGAAAGGAATGAGGGTGGTTTATCCGGCGTGTAGGGTCTCAGATGTGAGGGTTACCTATTATCTGCCAGTTGAAAGCTTCACAGCAAGGACACGTCATGCCACATAGATATGATACAAAGCAGAATGTATGGGTCACCCAGTGAGGATCGAACTCACTATTCAGTCGTAATTGAACATGCGAAACAAACTTGTTAACATTTACACCCTATCTATCTATCTATCTATCTATCTATCTTCATCTACATACAAGCCTGTTTCGGTGTATCACAGCTCATCAGTGTGGCTAGACATCCGATTGCTTCAAGCCGGGATCGAAACTCGACCGATTTGACATCAGTCAGAGATTCTACTATTCACGGCAGAGAAAGAGAAATTTTTAATATAATATATACGACATGTATACAAACACCAGTAGCCAAGAGCGCTCAGTACGTAAGTGAAGAGCGATGAGTTTTTAATTCCTGTTTTTGAAACATGAGAACTCTTATGTAGCGATGGAATCATAATTTTAAAATCGCTACATAAAAGTTCTCATGTTTCAAAAAACAGGATATATATATATATATATATATATATATATATATATAATTATTTATAAAAAATATGATTCCATCGCTACATAAGTGTTTTCATGTTTCAAAAACAGGAGCTAAAATCTTCAATTTATATATATATATATATATATATATATATATATATATATATATATATATATGTGTGTGTTATTTTTTCGTCATGATGTTGACATGCCACATTACTTCAGGCAAAATGTTAGGAAGGAAATGTCCGTTAATACTGGAAAGCTCGATAATACTTAACCTGAGAAATCTATTTTCCTGAAAAATTGTTTTAATAGAAAGATTTCGTAAATTTCAACCGTACAGCAGTATTGGCTGCTCGGCCACAATTGTTGTTACCATTGAGCTCTGAATTTTCCTTTAAGAATAATTTATTTACGTTCTAGTAGCAAGCCAATATTCTAGTAACGTTAATATGGCGGCGAGAAAGGATGGAAGAACATGAAAGTAGGTGAAAGATTTAAATGATTCTTCTTATGCATTGAGAAAGACTTTTCTTCTACTTCCTCATCAATTTCTATTTCAGATAAATGGACAGGCATCAATTTCGAACTGTTACTTTCATACATGATTGTCAATTCCCGAAACCTCAAAACCAAATTATATACTGCCTGAAATGTATCAAACACCATGCAATTTTAGCTCATTTATTCTTTTGCCTTACAGGAGACATTTAATAGACCAGGTCATTTGGGGAAGGAGAGTGGGGAGGAGAAGGAAGAGCTATTAGGTCACGAGAAAGGTTTCAAAATAAATCTATATATAACATATAGATATCAAATACATATACATTTATCACGTAGACACGATCTCTCTGCTGTACACACAAACGCACAGGCTCACGCATATATATATATATATATATATATATATATATATATATATATATATATATATATATATATATATCAGTAATGGGGAATATAGATATCTTTCTATAAAATGAGCCAAATGCTTTTTTGTAATGCAAGATTTTACTGCATTAGTTATCTCACTTGAATTCGCGACGCCAGGTGGTGTTATGTTATCTCCTTTGAACGGACGATTCCTTTGTCTCTCTTTTCTCTCTCTCTCTATATATATATATATATATATATATATATATATAAATATATATATATATATATATATATATATATATATATGTGTGTGTGTGTGTGTGTTTGTGCGTGCATGTATGGGTGTAAAGGTGAGCATATAAATATATGTATCTGTGTGTATGCCCACACACACGCACATATATATATATATACCTATCTATACTAAAGGTAATAAATCCGTTGGTATATAATCCAAGTCGATCCTAGTAATATACAATGTTGAAAAAGAGCTCAATGTGTTTATTATGCAGAGAAAATAAATAGTAGTTAGTATGAGGCAATTTGGGGTTTTATGTATTACTACTACTACTACCATATATATATATATATATATATATATATATATATATATATATAAGGGCTGTATGAATACTTTAGAAAGATGACAGATTTTGATGTGAAAGATCACTGACAAAAGAAGGAATATTACATATATTGAATATAATTTGTAAAATGAATGCGAAGTTACTGATCTATCAATCTCTCTCGCTTTCTATCTATCTATCTATATCTATATATATATATATATATATATATATATATATATATATATATATATATAAAAAAATAAAACAGTTTGTCTTGTGTGTATGAATTGGACGTATGAGGGTCAGTTCCTAGGAACCTGCAGCTCGACACCAGCACATGAGATTTGGTTATACTGGTGAAGGTTTTGTGCAGAACCATCTACATCCTTTTTGAAGGGCTGAATACAGAGACCTGGTGCATAACGTGCTACAAATGTCCCGAAACAACCCTCCGCATGTTTTGCCTTCACCTAGACCAGTTGCCATCCTGTCCTGCTATTTAACCATAGCTGGAGGTATAAGTGGAGGATTCATATCTTTCCCAAGGGTATTATCACGTAAGTGAATGTAATGGATTCGATTGGAATTCGAACTCGGCTCTATCCATTACTCCATCGTGCTTGTCTCTGTGTATATATATATATATATATCCTATTACAGGACTGGTGTATACGGAATAAATTCCAAGAACCCCAAAATACTATTCCTCAAACAGTATTCAATACAGAGTAGAGCAATTATAATAATTTATTCGAAAATTATAACATAAATATGTTATAAAATCACTACAAAAATAGCCATTTTCTTTCAACACTTATGGTGTCTTATCAAGTGATGGTGTTGAATGTAGAAAAAAAAAACACCATCATTTGATAAGACACCAGAAGTACTGAAACAAAATGGCTATTTTAGTAGTGATTTTATAACATATTTATGTTATAATTTTCGAATGAATAATATCTCCTGATTTATTAATTTGCTCAAGATATCAAAGGTGGATATTGATGAAATTTCAGAAGAGGGTAAATCGTTATGCCAATAGGTCACGTGGCATTATGGTAAAAAGAAGTCTGACATGGAATTACGTGCTAAACGTGGTGTGTCATGAGCAAGAAATTGCGCTCATTGAGATTCGTCTTATTGAATGCTTACATAGAGCAAATAGTAAATGTGGGTCCGGGAGAGGCGCTGGGTAATGCATTTCATTGGTTTTTACTGAATCGTTACTGAATCTAATTCTCTAGATCTATTCATCTATCTATCTATCTATCTATCTATCTATCTATCTATCTATCTCAATCTCTAGATCTATCTATCTATCTATCTATCTCAGTCTCTAGATCTATCTATCTATCTCAATCTCTAGATCTATCTATCTATCTATCTATCTATCTATCTATCTATCTATCTATCTATCTATCTATCTCAATCTCTAGATCTATCTATCTATCTATCTATCTATCTATCTATCTATCTATCTATCTCAATCTCTAGATCTATCTATCTATCTATCTATCTATCTATCTATCTCAATCTCTAGATCTATCTATCTATCTATCTATCTATTCATCTATTCATCTATCTCAATCTCTAGATTCATCTATCTATCTATCTATCTATCTATCTATCTCAATCTCTAGATCTATCTATCTATCTATCTATCTATCTATCTCAGTCTCTAGATCTATCTATCTATCTATCTATCTATCTATCTATCACATGTCACCTAAAAATATTTTTGTTTGCAGTGAATGTATCCGCATGTTAACACGACAGTAAGAAGATCACGTCTTTATATAATCATGTAAAATTTGTAAGTGATATATATATATATATATATGTGTGTGTGTGTGTGTATATAGAATGAGAAAACTTTGTGAGACTTTATTAAGACAAATGGAAAGATTTTGTTATGTATAAAATATTTACGTACAGGAGCAAAATATTATTGCTTTTTCAAAATTTTTGAGTTAGTAACGCTTATAAATATTCATTAGGTTGGCTGAAACATCAGGCAATCTATGAAGGACACGCGGTGATACATCTAATTGAAAGTCAAATAAACGAAAGTGAATAATTGATATTACAGAGATTTTTCTTTTATTTTTTATGCAAATTAGTATTTAAATTAATTTAGTTTTTGATTAATTTATGTGTTATATTTTTTAAATAACATGAGGTCATGGATCTAACCGTTTTACTTTTATTTATTTTTTTTAACATATTTGTAGTTATATATCTTGGCTTAGGAAAATAGAAATTCTTTCAGGAATGGATATATTGAAAAAATCCGGGCTGCAGATTTATATTTTGATAAGATTCGATAGCGGCACTACCGAGAATTTCCTTTTAAGTAACTTACTTTCTCTTTTGATAAGTGTGGAATTCTTTAGATCAAAGTTGTGTTTGAAATTGTTCCTATGCGTAACTAATGCATTTGATTAATTGTTCTATATTAGATCCCTTTTGTGTTCACCAAATACGTTCTTTTTAATTTCTGCAAGTTTCCCAAATGTATTGTGAGGAACTGTTCTGGCAGTTTATTTTATATACACCTGCTTCAGAATTATTATTGTGATGAGTATTTTTGGTTCTCATTATATTTTTAATACTCAATAGAGTAAATATTACTATAATTCCCATTATTCGGAAAAAGAAAAAACAATGGGTTACTAGAGAAAGATTTTAAACTATTAACGCTCATCATAAAATCTGACATTAGTTATAAAAATTAAAGTAAAATCCGGTATGAATGATAGATTTCTAAAAAAAAAAAAATGTTATTAATTATAGGCAGTCCGGTATTAATTATAGGCTTCTACCTATAATCTTTTACTGCTCCCGGTCTCCAGAATCGAACGGTGGACATTAAGGTGTTAAATCTCTATGTTGATAGTAGCCTTTGTTATTTATGTTATATAAAGTAATAGAATTGACCGATAAGGAAAGTCTGTCATGTACGATGAAAAAGGACAGAGAAATATATTTCTGATAAATTTCCGCTTTTAAATCTAGGTATGACGTAATTGTCAATACATTTTACATTTCTGCTCTGCTCCACTGATCAACTTAACATGTTTTTAGTTCTTTACAGAACTGTTGAAAATAAAATTAATTTGTTTTTATTAAAAAAAAGAGCATCTACTTAAAAATATCATAGTAATGGTACCAACATTCATACTCTGGCTTCCATCTTCAAAGTCCATTCAACAATTTCAAATTAGAGCTAAAGAGATGAAGTAGAAAAAATCCAACTCAATCTATATGTCGTTTGGCACGTAAAAGAAGAGTTTCAGCTATGAGAGTCCAAAGAGCAGTGAAAAGACTTGAAAATGTAATCGCACATGAGACATTTGTGGCACCTTGTTACTTCAGGACAGAAAATTAGAAAGTTAGAGAGGGCGAAGATCATCTTGAATAAAATTAGAAATCTAATAGGCCGATGAATTCAAAAAAGATATAATAATAATAATAATAATTTTATTATTAGGACAATAGACAGCAGAAGCACAACGAGAAAAAAAATCAGGTTTTTCTCCTTTCTCAACGGAAAATAAATTGGATTTTAAACTTTTTTGAACAAAACGCTGCCTAGTGCATGCGTATATATCTTATAAGACTTGTGACAATTATTGGAGATGTGTATGAGATAGCAGTTGACAAGAAAATAAAGTGTCCTTTATGAGTTAGTCTATATTGTTTTAAGCTAGCAAGGCCGTTTGCCCCCACATCTACACATGTGTAAAAAAGGTCTCAGTTTATTTTTTTTTGTTGAGAAAGGACACAAGATTTTCTGAAAATACTGATTTAAAAAATTTTCCTCATCAGGCTCTAAAATATTAATTGAACCAGATTCAAATTTATATAAAATGAATGTTTGAATTCACGTCAAATATATAAAAATCTAGTTTTATTTCAGCCGTGTTAAATTCATATAAACCCATTGTTATTTGAACATACATTTCTTTTTCTTAAACTTTAAAGTAAGACTCGATTTATATAAATTTGACTAGGGTTCAAATAAGAGCCGATTTTTACAAATTTGACTGGGGTTCAAATGTGAGTCGCTTTATATAAATTTACCGAAAGTTCAAATAAGACTCGATTTATATAAATTTGACTCAGGTTCAAATAAGACTCGATTTATATAAAATTAACAATAACGTTCAAATAAAACTGTGCTTATATATATATATATATATATATATATATATATATATATATATATATATATATATAAAACTTGCGTTCAAATATGACTTAGTTCATATTAATTTGATCATCTTTCAAATAATAGCTTTATCGAAAGTCCAGATAAAATCCGGTTTATATGAATAAAATTTGGATTAGATAAACATGACTCGGCTTCAAATGAAATTCTGTTTATATAAACTTGACGCGGATTCAAATAATATTCAATTCATATAAATTTCGTTCTGGTTCAATTATGACTTGTTGCATATAAATTTACTAGGGTTTATATAAGACACCATTCACATATATTGGACAGATGTTCAAATATGACTAGGTTTAAATAAGACTCGGTTTATATAAATTTCACGCGTGTTTGAATAATGCTCTTTTTATATGTACTTAACTTGGGCTCAAATAATATTCGGTTTATATAAATTTTACTTGGGTTCAAATACGCCTCGCTTTATATAAATTTTACAAGAGGGTTAAAATAAAATTCTCTCTCTCTTTTCTCTCTCTCTCTCTCTCTCTCTCTCTATATATATATATATATATATATATATATATATATATATATTGAGGGACTTTATCAAGGCAAATGCATTTGTCTTGATAAAGTCCCTCAGAGAACTCTGTCTGCTAAGGTAAATTTTCCTTTTCTCCTTATTCATATTGTACTTTTACAGATACACTTTACCTTAAACAAACATACACACTTATACATGCACACACGTTCGTCTGTGTGTGTCTTCCTGTATATGATATTATTGACGAAAAACAAGATTCAAATTTTACTCTCACTGGGACAGTCATTAAGATTTTTTTTTCTGATCTGAAACAAATATGTAAGGAAGATCAGAGGTTAAAGCTGCAAGAATTTAAATGCAACAGTTGAGGTGACAGACGATATAATCGACTATTAGCGACTGGTCAATTTATGTAAAGTGACATATGAGAATAAGGTATATGTTCGAGGTTGTGCTGAAAAGTTCTCGGTCAGACCAAGAAACCCCTCAAAAAATAATATATATATGCATAAAATCAGAATTTGGGATGTAATTTGAGATGAGAACTTTTGAGCACCTACTCGTATCTGCTTTGCTGCATATGTTTATTTTTTTCAACGGTCAAGAGCGACTCATGTTAGAGGGTTACTGAATATGAATGTAAATGTAGGTAGAATGAAGAGTAAATTATGAGGATAATGAGAATAGATTGACCCATAACTTGAAGAGATTAAGTTTGTAATGTTCAGAGATAATCACTGAAGCCTCAAGGGAAATTGTATTTGATTTTCACTCCAAGCAAGGCGATAATACCACTAAGACGCAAGGAGTTATTGGGAGCGAAATAGAATGAGAATTCTTTAGTGGAGACAAAGGACAATAAAAGAATGCTTTATAAAGTTCACATTTGATTTTATTTGAGTTGTCTATATTTCTCGGTTGTAACTTACATCTGGTTTCTTTTGTTTTTAGCGAAAAATTAATTAGCAAGGGATTTTCTCGGTTCATGCCTTTGATAAGATCGCTATTCCTAAATAAGCGTAATACATTTTACTGATAGTATATGCCATACCAATTCCACGCAGTTGATTCGCACTTATTTTCGTATTCCAAATGCAAGAAGTAAGTTCAACTCAGCTTTTTCCACAAGAAATGTTAATTTGTGGAACAGACTCCCACATGGGTGATTCCCTAAAGACAACAATTTTGATCTCTTCAAGCCAAGGGTCAGTTGTTTCCTATCCTCCTCATCCTCATCATCTTCACTTCTTGCCACCTTGTTTTTCAAGCCTTGTATCGGGTGAATTTTTCATAAACAAAGCTGTTTATGTCGAATTTAAAATCATTTAATATCTCTGTTCTTGGCATTAGATTACCGATTTTCTTTAAGAGCGATAATAATGGCCTCTCTTATCTTTCTTTCATTTTTTCTTTCTTTTTTATTCTCTGTCTATCTATCAATAATTACGCAAATTGGATGGAAATAGTTTCCTTTTTTTTCTTCCTTTCATTCTGTCTTTCTTTTTTTTCCTTCTCATTCTATGCCTCACGTAAATTGATTGAAATAATCCTTCCTTCCTTCCTTCCTTCCTTCCTTCCTTCCTTCCTTCCTTCCTTCCTTCCTTCCTTTCATTCTTTCTTATTCTCTATCTATCAATTACTCTGCAAATTAGATCGAAATAATATTTTAAAATAATAAATCGTGAAGTGTCAGTAAAAATGGTATAATTTTATTCAAGGCGCGGCATTAATGATGTCCACCGTGTGTTTTGTAGAACGATGCATTTGTACGAGCAATTACTACGTTACTTCTAAAACCTCCAATATCCAAGCGTATTAAGGTATCAAATATATCATACGCTTAGCTGATAAATGTAGATGCTATAAATTATACGTCAGAACAATACATCTACAACAGATTTTTCTTTCGCTGAGATTCGAGTAATATCGATTTTCTACTGCCGGCGCCGACTACCAAGAACAATTTCGAGTGAGAGGCCTATAAACCCAGACATATAAACTTGTCATCTCATCGCTTACTAAGTTAATTCCGTTTGTCGTCAGTATCAATTAGGAATAAAATGTCTTATCTGCAGAGCATATTATACGCCATAGCCTCCCATTCGAGGCAAACTGTGAATCACGCGTGATTTGTCTGCCTAAGTCTCGTTAATGGCGAGATTTGAACGCTTTCCTGGACGCTAAGCAAGTTGGGTGAAACGATCGATGAGAGTGATACGTTTATTATTGCTGTTCAGTGTGTGTCAAATGCAAACTGGCTAATACAATCTCTAGATAATGATAGTAGAAGCTGATGTCTTTGGTAGCATAAGTCATATAGAAAAGAAAAGCGTAAATAAAATTTTCCAAGATGAATAAATATGTAGGCACAATTTAAAATTAAAGCAGCAGAAAGCCTACTTTAAATCTGAATCTCAGGTCGTCAATAATACTTACGTGCTTGTGTTCATATATATATATATATATATATATATATATATATACACACACATCGTGGGCTCTCCCGTCGTATTCGACGTATTATGAGGGTCAGCAACTCAATTCTTAGGAACCGACAGTCAGGCACTAGCACATATGATTTGATTATAGTGGTGAAGGCTTTGTGCAGAGGCAACCACACTTTTTGAAAACCTCGTGCCCTACTTGCCATAAGGTGCCTAAACGACCCCCCGCAGGTTTTGAATTCAGAGTTGTTCTTCTGCAAGATCAGTTGCGATCCAAGGCTATAGAACAAAGTTTGTCCTGCTACTTAACCATAGCTGGGGGGAGAATAGAATTTATACCTTTACCACGGGTAATAACGCATAAGTGAATGTAATGGATTCGACTGGAATTCGAACTCGGCACTCCGAGCCACTACTCCACTGTGCTGCTATCTATCTATCTATCTATCTATCTATCTATCTATCTATCTATCTATACACACACACACACACACAAACACACACACACAACACAACACACACACACACAAACACATATATATATATATATATATATATATATATATATATATATATATATATATATATGATGCCCAGGTTCGAATCTGACCATGATCGATTTGTCAGGAGATTTTCTGATGTTATCGGAATGGATCGAGTTCGATCCCAGTGTGCGACACTTCTGAAAACCATAGCCAGGGTTGTCCCAAGCCTTTTGAGTGAAATTGGGTAGACGGAACTCTTGAGGGCCGTCGATAGCTGTGCTAGAACAAATTTTTGATCACGCTAGATAACACGCTCTCTCCCAGTAAGTGTAATTTATGTCGCTCAGCATACTTCCAGTATAAACCACAGGTGGGCTCTCTCTGGGGGTGTTGAGCAAGCACAAATGTGCCGGAGCGAGCGTCTGCAATAGGGATTGAGTAGCTGCCTTAGTAGACCGGTATCCTCCAATACGATTGACCAGCTGTTATAATATATACACACATATATATATCTATGCATATATATATATATATATATATATATATATATATATATATATATATATATATATATATATATAGTCAGATGAACGCCTAATGCATTGATCTCTTTTGTGTTCATATATTCATTATATTTTTATTTTTTACTAATGTTCACCCAGTACAAGGCCCGAGCGCCACTTCATGTAGTAGTTTACTGTGTGGAGTTATATAAGCGTAGTGAAGGACAAGCGACTATGTAGCTGAAGTGGACTTTAGAAGGAATCGGAAACTCAATCGGAAACAGAATAAAAGGGATATACATCTACCTTTTTATATAAGCATTTCACTTCAAGCAAGGTGGGAGTGCCATTAGTACAGAAAAGGCTTCAGAGAGTGTAAGTCAGCAAAAAGACTGGCCATAGGAAGGGCTGAGGAAAGGATGAAAAGAAGGATGGAGAAGGATAAAATGAAGAACAGGCATCAAGGCATCAAAAGATGTTGCCTGACATTTTAATTTTTGAAGATTATAATTATCAGGGAAGAAAGTAAGAGGAAGGGAGTTCCACTGTCGGGAAGTGCGAGGAAAGAAGCTGTTGGAGTAGAAAGGCGGTTACATTAATTGTTTCGACAATAAAATAGTGGGACCGAGATGCCAATCTAGTAGCACGCTTAAATTTACGCAGTTGGGGCACCAATGAAAATAGCTCGTCAGGGTAGATGCCATGAGAATATTTGTAGAAAAGACAGAGGGAAGCCACATCCTGTTCCAAACAGGGGAGGTTTTTGAATTAAATTCCCGGGAGTTTGAACTGTGTATTTCTAGTTTCATTTTTTTACAGTCTATATTGTAAATTTCTGTTCCAGATTTTCGGCTGTTATTCAGTTTTGTGTTAATTAAATCACTAATAGTTTCTGAAGTATTTTTAACAAATTTTATATCAAGTTTAAATAAATTGTTTTTAATTGTAGTGGTTATTGTGTTGATAGTTACAATTACGTGTCTAATTTTATTAAGACTATAACATTTAGGATTCTAATTATATGAATCCTCTGAACTTTATGGCGAGTATTAAATATGAAATAATTATGGTAACGAGAAATGTCGCTTTTATTTTGCAAAAATAAATGCTCACAGAAATTCAAGTTTATGAGAACAAAAAAAAAGAAAAAAAAAAAGAAAGGGATTCGTCTTTAGTTTATTTAGTATACTTGTAAAATAATCAGTCATATTCACCTACACTCATTAAAATAGTTTGATCTGCTTTCCAGCCACGACTAGTCGCGAGAGGACCACCCTCTGCGAGTAAAGAGTAGACCATTATCACACAGGAGAAATCTTTTGCCCAAGAGCGAGAATAAACACACACACACACACACACACACACACACACACACACACACACACACACACACAAAAATGCTTTACCGTTGGCAAACGAAATAAAACTTTGCGGCAATGTCAGTTTTCTTTGACATTGAAACGAACGACATTGAAAAAAAGAGAATTAAAAGATAAAAGTTGAAGTTGAATTTCATTGGTGATAATCAACATTGGGTGTGGCCTGAAGTGATGTGAACGGGATAGTGTATACGCTCAGTTCGGGTTGAATTGCTCGGTTTGAGGGACTTTGGGGTGTTAGGGATCTTTCCGAAAGGGGTGCCCTTCTCTGGAATGTCATGTGCTTACCATAAATACAACATTTCGGGAAATAATAAATAATGCGATAAGATCAGACCAGGTTTGTGGGAGAGGATGATTAACACTGAAAGTGAAATAGCTGCTTCAAAGGATGTCAGTCTCTCGTTCAGAAATTACAGTAGTGGTTGGCATATATATATATATATATATATATATATATATATATATATATGTATGTGTGTGTGTGTGTGTGTGCGTGTGTGTGCACGTGTGTTTCAGCGAAAAAAACGATTTTCAATCGTATATTCAGTCCGTGGTTTTCAAGCAAGAGTGCAGATAACTCGTGCAGGTAGCTAATATATAACACAGAGAAGCATATATAAATAGTCGAGTCAAAAGAAAACGCACATGACCTGAAGATTGTGCGTGTGAGTGCGTGTGCTTTTGTGTCAGCATATATATATATATATATATATATATATATATATAGATAGATAGATAGATAGATAGTTCACATCTCGGTTATGAAGCCGACCCAAATAAAATTCTAGAGTTTATTCATTTGATCAGATTTTTAGGCATAGGTCCGTGAACTTATCAGCAATATATATATATATATATATATATATATATATATATATATATATATATATATATATGAGATATGATACATATTTTTATATATCAAGAACCGTATTGGGGAAATTGTATGAAAAAAAGTTTACTTAGAATTAAACTTTTTCCACTTCGTCATATATATCGAGATTAGTACGGAATGGCGAGCCGACTTCAATTCCAACTGAGATACTCTATGTTTACTTATCACAAATGTACTTGGGAAAGACACAAAATCATCTTTCTCCTATCCTATACATTAGGTACCTAGAAGGAGAAAATGGACGCTTTAACCTTGTTTTCCGACCAATATGACCTGTCCTTTGCGTAGGCAAATTCTAAAGGATGTGGAAACTTCTGCTGATGCACACACTAAGACAGTTTTCTCTGTCCTTTACACGTAAGGGAATTGCAATATATATATATATATATATATATATATATATATATATATATATATATATATATATATATATATATATGATACATATATGTGTGTGTATGAATTTTGTCAGAAGTGAACACAAGAGCGCGCAGCTGTGCATTGACATATCTAATTAAGTCAGGGAGCCGATGAATTATACGAGTCCTCATTGGTTTAAAATTTCCAGGCCAGGCTCTGCGATTGCTCCCATCCAATGACATTGTAACTACCCATAATTAAATCGCCTTCAAGGAAAAAAAAAAAAAAAAAAAACAAACAAATGTCCATACCCGAAAATGTTTTATTTTTCTATGTTACACCTGTTGGCAAGGATTAACATTAGGCAAGTATTTCCCGCCGGTGTTGACATGCTTGGTTTTTGATTGGTTGAGAAGTTTAGAAAATTGGCCCAAACCGGAAGTGAAATATAGTGCTGAAGCAGTTCAAACTTTACAATTTATATGTATTTGAAGACGTTTGAACAGTTTGAAAAACATTTATAAATATACATATACATACATACATACATATACATATATATATATATATATATATATATATATATATATATATATATATATATATATATATATATATATATATATATATATATATATATATATATATATATATATATAGTGTGTGTGTGTCTGTGTGTGTGTGTTTGTGTATGTGTGGAGTGGGTGCGTGTGTGTGCATTTATGTATATATGTATATATAGAGAGAAGTGTAAAAATACATATATGCACAGCTTGAAGCCACTTGGGTTCAAGAAGGTTCAGATCTATGCATGCATTTCATTTTATTTTTTTTTAATATTTTTTTGTAAATTACCATCTCTAGTCTTTGACGAGGCTCCTGGAGTCTACTAAAAGTACGTTCAAAGCCTTTTCTATTTTGAAAATAAATATATGTCATAGACGTGTGAAAGCATCTATGATATATAGACAAATTATAACAAATTATCATTATTGTATATCGTTATATATATTATCGTTATATTGTTATATATATATATATATATATATATATATTGTCATATATTATGATATATTGTTATACAATAACAAATTATCATTATTATATATTGATTCATTCCTAAATGTGTCCTTATGTCATTAGCCGAGTATTGCTTAATATCAGTGGCATGTCAGGAAAAGAAATTGTTTTATCTCAGTCTCTCTAATTGGGAGAGTTTGCTATCTTTGAAGAACCAGCATTTAAAGTACATTTTTTTAGGCAGTCTTGAAGGCCAACCATTAGCACCGGTGTGTTATATGCAACTCCTTCCATCACGAAGCAGGACAATGATTTCTTTTCATTCGTTTTGCTTTAGTTATTGTTTGGTACAAATGCACAAAGTATGTGGTACCCAGTGATGGCTGCATATCCGAAGGCAAGCATTTTACATTTTTCTTTTGAATTAGAACCACACGTTATGTAACCACTAGAATAGCCCGACGGAGCTACTGCCTGAATTTTGATATGAAAGTTTCTCTATGCGTAATGTTCATATTTATTTTATAGACATCAGCTCGCCTAATACAATGCTCGATAACCCCTGAAATTGGAGGGTTACTGTTAAATGATAATGATGAATGCGGTGTGTCAAGGGAATGAAAGAGGAGGGGATAGAATTTATATTATTCGGACTGTTATCCTCATCTTCATTGCCATATTCACAACGTTTCGGCCGTTGTACGCTCCGGCTTTTCTTCAGGTAATTGGAATTTCGAACCGAACCAAGCCCTTTATTTCGTCCACCGGGATAGATCGTTCTAGTTCCACGTGCCATGTCTCTTCCCGGATGTCTCAGTTATTTCCTTTGATCTCAAATCTCTCAAGGACGCATGTGAATAAAGTTTTCGCTGAAGGTAGCGTTTTCATCATTTTAAACCATTGGCGATTTTCACTAAGGAAGATCAACCGTGTAAGCATATTTTGCTTTAGAAACAAGATGTTCATAATCATTTATCTACATATATTTTATCTTAAAAATTATTTCTTTTTGTATTTTCGAATGAATTAAAACGAAGAAACAAATCACACAGAGCAACAGAATGTATTAATCACTGTCGTCTGTGATAATATTAAACCGAGACTTCATTTTTTTTAATTACTGAGAAATCTTTTCTCCAAAAACAATCAACCTTTACCCCATTTCTAAGGCAGATTATTACGTGTATGGTCTTCCTTAGTGAAAATGGCCGAGGCACCTTCAACGAAAAATTACCTTGAATCGTTCAACTCGCCTTATGATGAGCCTTATCTGATACGGTTCACAGATCGGAAAAGATTGCTTGTGCTTGATTTATGTGTTTATTGGGAAATTGTCGGATTTTCTGCAATGATGAAGATTATGTCAAAAAATAAATATTCGTTACGTAAAATAAATACATTTTTCCACTTTAGGCCACAATCTTATTGATGTACCCCGTGAGAATCGAACTCATTACTGTAGACAATGGTCTGCGGAGTTAGCGTGTAATCTCTAGTCCACAGCGAGGCGCCTACAGATAAGCACTTCATAGCCTTCTGAAAGTACTTTCGAAGCCATTTTTATTTTGAAAGGGGTATATATCATAGACGTGTGAAAGCGTCGATGGGAGAATGTCTTCTTGGGCCAAAAAATATGGCTTAGAAGAAAAGGAGAAAAAAAGTGCACCAGGAAATGCTAGGAAAATGCTAATTTCATGATAATCAGACGCTGCTGGGTAAAATTGAAGCAAATTTAAAATCAATTATGGAAATTTTGAAACGGAAAACGTATGAAATATTTGTTTTTCTCCACTCCTTCCTTACTTCTCCGTCCCGTGTCCATTTTTTTAAAATTTGTTTATCGTTTCACTTTTTTCTCTTTTTTGATTTTTCTTCCCTTTTTACTTTATCCTTTCTTTCTTCTTTTACACGAATCTCTTTTCTAAACCTGTGCTAACCATTCTTTCTTTTTTTTTTTTATAATCCCATTTTTCTGTTTCGTTTCTTTTCGTTTGTCTATGTTCTATCTCGTCTTTTATTTTCTCTTTCTACATTTTCTTATTTTTATCTTTTTCTATCCTTTTTCTTCCTTTTTCTTTTTTTTTTCTTACTTGTCACTCTTCTCTCTTTTGTCCTCTGACTCTGTCCTTTTCTTTTTCTGTGATCACTTTCTTCCTTTTTTCCCACCCTTCTTATAATTTTTCACTATTTCTTTTTTCTGTCTTTCTTTTTTTTTAACCGTGGTATCTTTCCTTCCTTTTCCGTGTTTTCTTTATATTACTTTATCTCTCTCTCTCCTCTTTTTTCTCATACTGTGCTTTCTTTTTATTTTTTTCTTTTTTTTTTTTTTCTCTTTTTTTTTTTTCTTTTTTTTTTTTTTCTCTTTCTTTTTTTTTCTCTGTCTTCATTTTTTTTCTTTCTCCATATACTGTCTTACTTAATTTTCACATTTCTCTCTCTCTCTCTCTTCTCCTTTTATGCACTCTTTTTCTTCCATTTTCCTATGCATTTTTTTAAAAATATGTTTCTTTTTTGTCACTATTTTTCTCAGTTCATTTTTTCTTTTTTTTTGTTCAATCTATTTTTTCTCTTTTATTTTTTCTTTCCTCTCTTATGTACCTTCTTTTGTTTTTGTTTTTTTTAACTTTCTCTATTTTTTCTCATTTTCTCTCTTTGTCTATCTCCTTTTTTCTCTCTGCTTAATTTTTTGCTTTTCTCTATGCATTCTTTCTTTCTTTCTTTCTTTCTTTTTCCTCCCCTCTTCTCTTTCGTTCGTTATCCCTTTTATTCCGTTCTTTCTCTCTCTCTCTCTCTCTCTCTCTCTCTCTCTCTCTTTCTTCTATCTCTATTCTTATTCTCTTTTTCTTTTTTTTTTTATAATTTTCTTCTTTCTTTTCCGGTCACTTTCTCTCCATTTTTCTTTGTTCTTGTTCATATTTAGCTTTCAGCTTTTGTAATTGAATATCATTTTTGTTTTTCGCTCTTACGACTTATTCTCTTCAGACAGCTTAATAGCTGAAAATCGTCCCCCTCAACTGGTCGACTGGCGACTCACATTATATATCGCTTCTTGTTCCATGCAACATGTCTGATGGCAAAAACATAATTATACTTAAGCAGGAGGGACGACACAATTACACACACCTATGTGACCACCTTTCAGTTTCACACGGCAATGACACATTTACGAACTCTTGTTAACTCAAGTTAAGCAGCGTTGTGTGAAATCAGTACGGTCTGGTAAAAGAAACATTCTATGGGATATTAACTTGGTAGAGAAAGATGTCTTACAGGAAACTAAGCAAAGTAATAAAATATAAGAAAACATCGTTAGGAAAAAAAAGCGAGACTGCTATATAATGTCTAATCTCCCCAGCAATATTTTCGGTCACGACCTGGCATCTACACTTCAATTAATTTTCCCTCCGCCGAAACGTAGCTTCCATGTAACATTCAAAAAAATATGTTCGTGGCAATTGTCTTGAGATTTTCTCTTTCGTGCCTAGGCTTCTTGAATATAAATGCAGTGCTAGATTGGCAGTTAGGTCTCATCATTTTACTGTTGAAATTGCTGAATCCAACTGTAAGTTATATTCTATTCTATTAGTTTATTCTCTTGCACTTATCAGAGTCTTGCTTTCCCGTCAACTGCGATCTTCAAAAATTTAAATACAGCACCATTTGTCCTCTTTTATCATTTTATTGCCCTTTTTCCTCAGTAATGTTTTCTTGGTTTCCTTCCCTTTATTGTCTTTCATTCTTACTAATCCCTTGAGTCTTAGTGGCTTTATTGCCTTGCTTGGAGTAAAATGATTAATGAAAATATCTCACGTCTTTCAGAAATTAAACAAAGTAATAAAACAAGAAAATATCTTTAGATATAAAGAAGGTGGTACTGGACTGTTGTGTAATATCTAATCTTCTATATGACATGACTATTACCTCAGAGGAAGAAGGGACTTGAAGTGACATTCCTACAGAAGGATGGTGAGAATACTTTGAATATGTCGGCGACGAGGAAGTCTTAAGTAAAGAGGAACTACAAGGAAAATTATACTTACAATTATATATATATATATATATATATATATATATATATATATATATATATATATATATATATATATATATATATATATACTAGCTTAAAAGCCGTCCTATCGGTTGCCATTTAAGCTAGCTCCTGAGGAGGGTTCTTGATTGAACCTTCATCACGATAGGTAGGGAGGAGTAGATGCGATAGGCAAAAATAAACTAGAGAAGAACTCAAAATTGATCGTTGCATTTAAGTATTGTATTAATATTTAAGCTTACCTTTTAAAAGTTCAACGATAATTCTTCTACTGCCACATAATTTAAAGAGTTTGATATGCATAGGTCCTTACTTTGCGCACAAACAATTATTTTTATTTCATAGGTGTCTTTCGCTGGATTTTGCGATTAATTTCAATTATTCCCAAATTTATTTCCACGTTATAAATATTATTATCGTACAAAAAAAAAAAAAGAAAAAAATTGTCGCAAAAATCGCCGAAAACAATCGGTGTAATGAAAATCTAGAAATCCAGAAATTCGGGATTGCTGAACCGCATCCGGACCAGAATGTTTTTAATTTACTCACGGGGTCAACCTGATTCCAAAATGGTATGATATGTTTGGCTACGGCCTTTAGAAGTAATGTTGAAAAAGTTTGACACAGTGACACACTGATATTCACATTTATTAGTTAGATAAATAGATAGACAGATAGATAGATAGATAGATAGATATCTTCGCATTCCATGTGGAGTATAATTCACAACCTCAGTACGCTAGTGATGTTGGTGTGGCTTCCATAGTAAGTATTCTTTACATACCGCGAAGTTGCCCGCCCCACGTCAAACCAGCTTTGAATAATCTTTCTCCTAAACTGTATGCCAACCAAGGATAAAGAGTCTAGCCTGACCTGACATTTAACCTATAGTTGATGAATAAGGAAAAGAATTTATTCATACATTTCAGTCTGCGCGGTTATCTGGCTCAACAAAGGCGAAATACTGTTTAGCTGATCTAATATAAACGAGAGTGGTAGTAGTAGTAGTAGTAATAATAATAATAATAATAGCAAAAAAGTCATTACGATGACGTGTTTATTTGTGAGCAACAAGCTAATAAAACAAATGGAAGGTTTGTTGCAGGGTTTGTTTTGTTTTACGGCATATCAACCACAATGGCTTATTTAATGCTGACAAGATTTTTTATTGCTGGTAATATTTTTTTTCAAAAATGTTTTGCTGGTAATAAGTTTTTTCTTCCAAAAATACATTGCTGTTAGTTTTTTACAAAAATGTATTTCTGGTATTAAAACCTATTTTTACACTTTCATGGTGTTTTGACCCCCAGTTTTGGGCGTTAACTGTTTGCCTATAGCAACAGATGCTACCATCTCGGGTCACGGTAGACTTGGGAACACTTAATTAACAGGTAGTTCCACGTTCCTCAAAACATGACCAGAGGCCTTGCTTTTGGATGTAGTTTATCGTCTTACCCAGGACGCGGATGTAGTTTATCGTCTTACCCAGGACGCGGATGTAATTTATCGTCATATTCAGAACGGTAAGATTTATTGAATATGTAAGAAGCTGTTCTCTGCATAGTTTTATTAAATGGCAGAAAATATGAAGCTGCTTATGAAAAAATGTTTGTTCTGATATTTCTTGGTCTCTGGATATCTTTCGTATTCTCAATTGGGTTTGCTGTGTATCACAAAATCATCACTAGTGATTTATTGGTTCTCCTAAATTAACTTCTCCAGTAAGTGTATATCTGAAGTCAATGGCTCGCGAGTTAATTTTGGACGCCTTTAACAGAATTCTAAGCGAAACAGTAAGAAGTCAAGAAACCTTACAGATTTTAGATACAATATTATTTTAGCATTAAATTGCATATATTTACGAAATTTCTGGAAGAAAAAGAGAAAGAAGGAAAAGAAGAAGAAAAAAGTAAGAAAAAAAGGAGGAAAAAGAAGTGTAAGAATAAGAAAGAGGTGTAAAGAAAGAAGGAGTAAGAAAAAAAGAGGGAAAAATAAGATGTAGAAGGAAAATAGGAAGGAAAAGAGGAGATAAAAATCAAGAAAGAGAGAAAAAAAGGAAAAAGCGAATTAAAAAAGTAGGAAAGAAGGAAGAAAAGAAAGAATGAAAAAGAACAGGAAAGAAAGAATAAGAATAAAATAAGAAAAGAAAGAGAGAAAGAATAATATAGAAAAAGAAAAAGAAAGATGAAGAGGAAAAGAAAAAGGAGAATAAAACGAAGAAAGAAAAAGCAGGAGGAAAATTAGGAGGGTTAAAATAAGCAAAAAAAAAAAAATGGAGAAGATAAAAATAAAAAGGGAATAGAAAGAAAAGGAAGCCGAGGAGAAGAAGGAGGAGGAAAAAGAAGGAAATCTTTTTTTCATAATTTTTCCTCGACGACCGGCAAAAAAGCGAACGTTTGGAAATAATGTCGTTAAAGAGATAAGTCATTCAATCTAAGATATCATTTTAATCAGTTGTGTAGCCACGTCAAAAACTGCATGTTAATATAAAACACATTTATTGGAAATGACAAGATTTATTAAATCAAGTACACGCTTGTATGTCGTCCGCATATATGCGTGTGTGTGCGTGTTAAATGTAGCTTAATCCGGCAAGAGACTAAATAGGTGGCTCAGTATGATTGTTTTGCACCGATCAACTAAGAGAAGTAGGCCTTGAGAAGCAGCATTTGCAACCCTATCACCTAACTTGACTAAAACATCCACAGCTAGCGTCAATGGAAAAGACTCTACTACTTTAACCATAAAACTGAAATATGCCCGTCTGTATAAATTAATAGGGTAATACAAATTCATATGCACCGTGTGTGAAAGATGATTGGGTTTGGTTTGTTTTGTTTTACGGCATATCAACACTAATGGGTTATTTAATACCGACAATTTTTTTTTCCTGGTAATATTTTGTTTTGTTAAAAATCTATTTCTGCTAATATTTTTTTCCTCAGAAATGTATAGCTAGTAATATTATTTTAAAAATGTATTACTGGTAATATTTTTTTTTCTTTGAAAAATTTATTCCTGGTAATAATTTAAAAAAAAAAATTTCCTGTATTAAAACCTATTTTTACACTTTCATAATGCTTTTTTACCTCAGTTTCGGGGTTTACTATTTGCCCATAGCCGGGACCCTAACAGGTGCTACCACCCAGGTCAGGTTGGACCTAGGAACACCAGCAATGAAGAGGTAGTTTCATGCTCCTCAAAACCTCCTGATCAGAGGCCTTGCTGCTGGATGTAGTTTATCGTCATACCCAGGACGTGTGTGTGAGAGATGAAAGAAACCCCCGGTCATTTAAACACAATGAGAATCATTATTAAATTAGAATATAGGTATATTTGATTGATGTTATTAATATTTTTTTTATTTAGATTTTATTATTCATCTGACATACTGTTTTGAGAAAATACGCTTCGACTGTATTTATTGCCAGGTGTCACTCTTCAGAAAATGTTCGCATTTTATGTTTCTAACAGACGATCCAAACTCGTTCCTGAAAATAAAAGCGTTTTTTTTTTTTTATCCCCGTAGATACTATTATTACGTTGCTATTGCTTTGTTAGACTTTTGGGAAACATGCGTGTTTACTCGTCGATGCCTACCTCTTTCCCCGATAAGATATGACAGATTTTTTTAAAAATTTCGCTTGATGATGGAACAGAGCTTACTTTAACTCAATCTAATTCAAATAATTATATTGAAGTTTTCGGCTCTTGTTTTGAAACATGAGACCTCTTATGTCGCGAGTTGGAATCATATGTGTGTGTGCATATTGTCAAAAACCCTAGTGTTTAATGAGAACTTTCCACAAGCACATAAATATGTACATATACCAACGTAACTATATATAAATTTATATATAGGTATTAATCTGTTTGTATGCGACCCTATTAACACAACATGAAATTTGAATTATGACAAACTGACTCACAAAAGAGTGCTCTGTGTTTATTTTAAGTAAACAGAACAAATTTTCTTTACAATTTGAATTAAGATACCTTTAGTTAATAACCATTTTCACCTACGAATTTTAATTTTAAAATAGGCGGGATTTTTCAAACTGTTTGTGGTACCAGTTTGTAGTAGGATACTCGTTAGTTAGGGAAAGAAAGAAAGAGAGAGAGAGAGAGAGAGAGAGAGAGAGAGGGCGTTAGTGGGGGCATAGTTGGAGATATGCCAGAAAAAGTCACCGTTACAGGAATTATTATGGAAGTAGGAATTATATTATGGAGGAATCACACACACACACACACACACACACACATATATATATATATATATATATATATATATATATATAGTTACGATATGCGAGTTTATATACTTGTGTGAATATTTATATATGCATGCATATATATAAGCGTGGACATGTACAAATGTTGATAGAAATAGACATCTGCTTGTATGTATGCGTTTTAGCAGTAAATGTATGTGGAATTTCAAGACCAATGCTAATTCGATCGAAATTACAGGTAATGTCCCGGGAACTCGCCTTTCAATTGATCGATCATCGGCAGCGGCTATTTTTTTCCGCCTAGCCAATGATTGATGATTTCTCGAAATGGTTAGCCTTAGGCGGACGAGCCTCGGGCCTAATTCTATAAATATTTAGCACACTTAGGTAAAATTGCCGAGTTCTGCAGTTCACACATTGAAAAGGAACAGACATAAGCGTTCGCATTCTAGACAGTCTGATGGGGTTTGTTGGGGTAGCTTGAGCGGGACGTGACTTTGTGGCGTGGTTGCTTTTGATTTTAGTTGATTAGTACGCCCTCTGACGGAATGGTAAAATGCCTTGGAATACTAAATGGTCTTTATTTTCCTGGATAACTAAAATGCTAGAAATACGTGCAAGGGAAAAGTGATTAGACAAAAGAGGGTGTCATTTATTTTGAGTGTTGTTGGAGAAGTTATAGCTCTGATTCCGATTGATAATTAGCTTTCATCACTGATTGACAGGATGACTATTTGGACCTGTTGCTTGATTTGAATTGGATTATTATTAATTGGCGCCTATTGATAAGATATATTTCTTAGTTGTTTTCAGTTCCGTTGTTTTTGTTCGGCGAAACAGCATAGTCGTTCCCAGACATCTTCATTCTCTCTTGGAGGGAAAACATGAACAAATCTATCAACGTGCAAATATTCACATACTTGATACATTATTTGTAAAATTTTTAAATATTACTACACATCCCAACGTAAATAATAATAATAATAATAATAATAATAATAATAATAATAATAGTAACATCAACAACGCCTAAAGATATACATAAAATTATGTAATTTAATCTATGTCAAGGTGTGAGGAATTTTCTTAAAAAGAGTACTCAATAAATACATGAAATTTAGTTAGCTTTTTCTTGTTTAATCATTTCGTCCCAAGTAAGGTGATACAGCCACTCAGGCCTTTAAGATCACTAAAACATTAGTGAAGGGAAAGAACAATAAAAAAGAACAGGGTTCAAACAGACGGAGCAGACACGTGGCGTTTAAAATTGTATAGACTGAAGAGAATTCCATAGACGAGAAGTGTGAGAGAAGAAACTATTAGAATAGAACTTACGGTTAGGTTTAATAATTTCAACAGTAAAATGATGAAATCTAACTGCTAATCTAGTATTACGCTTAAATTTAGGAAGTCGAGATGTCAAAAACGGAAAGCTTAGAAAAATTGCCATGAAAATATATTTGTAGAAAAGTTACTGGGTAGCAATTTTACGGCGGTGGGGGAAGTGAGTTAAGCCGATTTTACAAAGTTTATATATATATATATATATATATATATATATATATATATATATATATATATATATATATATACTTTGATAACAATGCTATTATTCTTATCAAACTTTGAGGAGTGTTAGCATCTTAAAACTTTTAGTCGCTTATAATTAAATATCGTTAACTTTATATAATTTGATTAAAATTAAATGCAAAAGAAATTACTGTCTACAAATTTGAATATTATTCTACAAAAAACAAATATGCATTATTATGTCAAAGAGAAGAATTTTAATGAAAAAATAAAATAAAATAAGTGAAATATGTTCAAGTCACCTGTAAATTTGGGGTGGAACACAATATGACTCTCCAGGAGAAATCACGATTTTTTTCCCACAAATACGACACAAAATTTCTTGTTTTCATTGGTTATTAGATTGTTGGAAGAATGAAGAGATGATGATGAGGAGGAGGATATATATATATATATATATATATATATATATATAATTATTTTTTAAAAAATTATAACATAAGTATGTTATAAAATCACTACAAAATAGCCATTTGTTTCAACAAATCTATTTTGTGTTGAAATAAAATACTTATGTTATAATTTTTTATAAAAATAATTATATCTGGTTTCTACTTTGTATTGAGCACTCTTTTCAAGAATAGTAATTGTTGGTTATTGGAATTCATTCCGTATATACCAATTATATATATATATATATATATATATATATATATATATATATATATATATATATATATATATATATATATATATATATATATAATGAATGGATTTTGTTTATTAATCTGACGTGCTTTTATTACTTTAAATATTTGTAAAGAAGGACGCAGGTTCTAATCCTGTCGGAGGACATTTTTCTTTAATAAGATTTCTCGTATGTTCAGTCCGGTAGACGAAATAAAATACTGTTTAAAATAAACAGAACGTCTACTGAAAATATAGGTATCCACTAAAAAATAACGTCTAAATAATAATAATGTAAATAGATATGTATATATATATATATATATATATATATATATATATATATATATATATATATATATATATATAAATATTATATATATATATATATATATATATATATATATATATATTTATATATATATACATATGCATATATATTTATATATATATATATATATATATTTTATATATATATATATATATACATATGCATATATATTTTATATATATATATGCATATATATTTATATATATATATATATACATATGCATATATATATATATTTATACATATGTATATATATATAAGTATACATATGTATATATATATACATATATATGTATATATGTTTATACATATATATATATATATATATAGGTATATATATATATATATATATATATATATATATATATATATATATATATATATATATATATATATATTCATCGGTTAAAGTACTCAATACCAAGGATAGAGCTGATGTAAATATAAAAATAGATATTAAAGTCAACATTCAGCGGCGACTGTCTGTTTTATGCTTATATGCGATCATCAGTATATATATATATATATATATATATATATATATATATATATATATATTAACCTGTATTCTTTTTTAAATTCGACTACTAAACAGGTCTATAGAGTCGTCTTTACATGTAAAAACAAAACTAAAGGCTCTTTTTCTGCTGAACCGTGCCGATCAACAGCGTGTTTAAAAGTTATCATAACAAATTCTACATAATTTGACCGATTAATTTGCTGATGCGTGATGCTGTGTGGCAACGAATCAAGAAAGGGAAGAGGAGGGCTGAGATAAAACGACCATTTAACGTAATATAAATTTATGAAAATGCTTGCAAACCAGACCACAGGGAGAAAAAACACAGATTTATTTGAGAATTTATTTGTTTATTGTTAACGTCACAAAGTCTACAACTTAGCGATTGCTCAACGTACCAAAAACATATTAGTGTGTTCGGAAAGTAATTACGTATTTCACCACTATGAACTATGAATCAACTAACGAAGTCAAAATAAAGACTAAATAGACGCTACGTCTCGAATTAGTTGATCATCATTTCTATCTGATAGTGTGTCGTTTTTAGTGCATTTCATAGTTTAAATGGGAACAATTG
>CAHIKZ030005299.1:145000-202500 GCA_903632075.3 Acanthosepion pharaonis
TGTTAAGGTGTTGGTTCATTTATTAGATTGGGATTTCCAGTCTAAGAAAAAGATTTGATAAATCTCACCCCAAGACCATCGACAGCCATGATAACCTACGGTACTTATGTGGTTTCAATCCCAATAATTACACAATAAAAAAAAAAGAATAAAGAGCTTTACTCTTTTGAGCACAAAGACTTATTGCCTTGAATCGGGCGCCGGTTGTTATGAACACAATCGCAAACAACTATGGAAATATATTTTCTCGGCTACATAAACATATCTATGTCACTTTGAACATGTCACAGGATAATCTGACTTTTAATTACAAGGATAAACTAGGGTATTAAATAGCAGAATTGGTGATTGTTCAATATGCCATTCTCAGTTATGGGCGTAACTTCAACATTTGGGAAGACAATGATCTGTGCAGATGGTGTATTATCGGAAGCAAAACAATTAATAAGGACCAACATAATCATATATATATATATATATATATATATATATATATATATATATATATATATGTATGTATGTGTGTGTTCGTGTGTGTGTGTGTGTGTGTGTGTGTGTGTATAAACCATCTGCATGGTGCTTATTCCAAAAAAAAAAAACAAAATAAAATCTTTTGAATTCGAAATTCATTAAAAAAAAAATAAAGTTTTAAAATAAATTTTGCACACGAAAAGAAAATGGCGAGAATGTGAGTTTAACTTTATATATGGACAAATTGTTTTCCTCTTAATGTTTTGTTTTTTATTTAAAGATTCTTAAAAAGAAAAAAAAACTGCAACTCTTCTGTGTTATCTGAAATGAAAATTATACGAAAAGATTAAATTCTTTCTAGGGAGAATTCCATTCGTTGTCTTCGAGTTATGCTCTTGCAAATTTCTGTCTATTTGTTGCATTCATCCAAATGCGCATGCGCACACAGATTTACAAACCCCAATCTATGTGCATGTTATTTGCTTGCTTTATTTGCTGCGATACTTTCATATTTGGTGAGGAAAAAATTCTTAATAGTACATATGCGTTTTTCGATATTTTCTAAGCTTTGCTTGGTAAGTCACAAATCTAAATAGGGGAGGAGATTTAGCACAACACAATCTTTCAAGCAGGAAGGAACTGCATACTCTGAAAATCAGTATTCGAAATTCTTAACATTTTTAGCTAGGTTCGAAACTCAACATTTGATATCAGTGGGTAATTTCAAATAAAAGACAACTATTTACACACGGTCACAAATATTGAGCGCGCGGCAATTCGAATTTATATAAAAATTGAAAAATCCTGTATTATTTTTACAATAACTTTGCAAGCAGAAAACGTAAAATGATTAAGAATATAAATCCTTGTGCAAATTAATTAAAACAAAACAAATAATTCCGTTATTATTTCTTTTTTTCCCGTATTTTACCAATGAAACATGACCCAGTGCGTATGTTAGTACTGCGTGTATCCATTCTACGAAGTCGTTCCTTGCAGATTGACCACAGATTCTCGAATGGATTTAATTCAGGAGAGTTTCCGGGCAAGTCTATAGTAGTTTGATTTGATCACGGGTGAGACTTGCCAGTGTGTTCGTGCAGCGTTACAACTTTCGTACGCTTCCTTGGAGTAACGTCCATCGCAGACAATGGCCGTAAGACAACTAATCGACAGTCAAGACAATAGTGTCTGGGTGTGATACAAACCAGATGCAATCGCGGATGACGTAATATTTTTCAAGGTCAAGCAGATTTCATCATACACTCCTAAAATAGATTCATATTACTGTACCCCACTGACCTAACCTGAGTAAAAAATAGAAATCGATTACACCGTGTTGTTCCAGTGGGTCTAAAACTGATCGTATGGTGAAAGAAAAGAAACTAAAGCGGTTGTTTCAATTAATTTGCACAAGGGTGTAGACGTAACTAGATTTTTCATTAAATGTCCACCAGTACAAGGCGCAAGAGCCATTCACTGTTAAGGATTACTGAATGAGACGGTTTTATGGACTTAAGAGTAGGCAGTAAGTGTACATTATAAGAATATGTATGATAGATAACCGTTGAATTTATACTTGAGAAAGTTAAGATTGCAGCGATCAAGGAAGCCTTAACTTGGGAATCTGTTCCACAAAGTAGCGATTCCGGGGAAGAAGATTGAGGCCAATGAGGAGGATTCGACCCTCGGTACGTGGTAAGGCGTGTCCTAGCTGAAAAGATGCCAGCCTAATAGCACGCTTAATTTCATGCAGTCTGGGAACCAGCGAAAGCAGCTTGTCGGAACAGTTGCCGTGAAAATAGTTATTGAAGGGACAGAGGGAAGCCACGGCAGGTCTGTGAGAAAGTGACTGTAAACGAGATGTCAGATCAGGACTTATCACATTGCATATCCGTCTCTGGATTTTTGTCGAGGACCTCATGACGTATACCGGGAGCATCAGACCATACATGACAGCAGTATTCCATGCAAGGGCGGATGGTTGATTTATAGATTTGAAGGATGGACTCAGGCGAGAAAAAACTTTCTGGCACGACACAGAGAACCAACTTTCTTTGGGGTAGATGAAGCTATTGTCGCTGGTTTATTTGATATTCGTCATATTGTAATAGTGAGATTAGACACTTCCTTATATGGAAACATTCAGCATTCATTGACAGCTGAAATTTATAAAATAATTTTCTTCAAATAGATTTTCATGAACATGTCCTTATCACGCATATTAAGAGCTATTGCTCATTCCAGGGGTTTCTTTCTTCCTAACCCTTTCTTTGAAAGTGTGGAAAGTCAATATCTTCATTGTTATCTTTTCTTCCAGTTACATGTGCTCTCCATTTCAGTTGCTGCTGCAGAAAGTCTTCTCGTGATGCGGTTTCTGTTATTTGGCAAAGGTTTTTGAATGTGATTCGGGAGCGCCAGTCTACGAGGTCGGATGAAGAATGGTATTTTTAATTATTGATCTGAGAAATCGGTTGTATACATCTGAGAGCTTAAGCATTCCTGAAAGATTTGGATGCCATACATGACATCCATATGATAGTTTAGGTCTGACGAGGCTATTTAAAAACATGACTCGAGTTCTAAGGATAACATAGATGTCGTGGATCAATATTAAACGCGGGAGCATAGTAGTCGGGGGATCGAGTCCAGGGAAGAGTTAAATGAACATGACTGAAAGATAAAAAAAAAAGAAAGAGACGTTGCCAAAGAAAAGAACAACGATAATTAAACGGCGTAAAATAATCTGCTTCCCTTAAACGGCGTAAAATAATCTGCTTCTCTTAAACGACGTAAAATAATGTGCTTTCCTTAAACGGCATAAAATAATCATGCTTCCCTTAAATGGCGTAAAATAATCTGTTTCCCTTAAACGTCGTAAAATAATGTTCTTCCATTAATCAGCATAAATAATCTGCTTCCCTTAAACGGCGTAAAATAATCTGATTCCCTTAAACGGCGTAAAATAATCTGCTTCTCTTAAACGACGTAAAATAATGTGCTTCCCTTAAACGGCATAAAATAATCATGCTTCCCTTAAACGGCGTAAAATAATCAGCTTCTCTTAAACGACGTAAAATAATGTTCTTCCATTAATCAGCATAAATAATCTGCTTCCCTTAAACGGCGTAAAATAATCTGTTTCACTTAAACGGCGTAAAATAATCTGCTTCCCTTAAACGGCGTAAAATAATCTGTTTCACTTAAACGGCGTAAAATAACCATGCTTCTCTTAAACGACGTAAAATAATGTGCTTCCCTTAAACGGCATAAAATAATCATGCTTCCCTTAAACGGCGTAAAATAATCAGCTTCTCTTAAACGACGTAAAATAATGTTCTTCCATTAATCAGCATAAATAATCTGCTTCCCTTAAACGGCGTAAAATAATCTGCTTCCATTAAACGGCATAAAATAATCTGCTTCCTTTAAACGGCGTAAAACAAAGTATCCTGTTTCATTCCAGGCATGTCGCGTAGTAGACCATGTGCTCCACAAATTAATCGTCTGTACGAATGAATGATTATCACGAGAAGATATTTTGAAAGAAGATCGACACTTATTGGCCGATCCTTAGCGATCCTGTAACTGCGTTGAGTTGGTTAGTCACAACGGCTCATTCGGAACTGCTTCCATTACAACCAATGCAACTGGCTATTTCGGCTACAACGGTACAAGAACAGTCCCGTGTTTTTCAGTATCTGTTGCATAGTCCACCATTATAAACATTAAGTGTATATACCTTGGTCTAAATGATTTTAAGCCGTTCAGTTTATTTTACGCCGCTTAAGTGAACGATTTCCCAATGAGTTTTCAGTTACATTGTAGTTATATATCAAATATTTATGTTCAATAATTGTTATTAAGCAAAACTCAAAGTTAAATAAAGATAAAAATTGATCCCCTGCCTTGTAGTCATGCTATAAATATTCAATGTATCTACATTTTTATTAAAAATCGGATTTACCTCAAGGAAGGCAGTAAAGCCACTAAGACACAACGGGTTACTGGGTGTGAAAGAATTAGAAAACAGAAATATTACGAAGGAGCAAGAACAATAGAAGAGTAAACAGGAAGACATTAGACAGCGATTGATATTGCATTTAAATTTCTGAAGATCAAAGTTAACTGGAAAGAGCCGGAAGTTAGTTCCACAAGCGAGACATGCGAGAAAAGAAAATGTTAGCATAGAACTTACAGTTATATCGAGCCAATTTAACTGTAAATTGATGAGACATTGTTGCCAATCTAGTACTGTGCTTTACTTCATAAAGTCAAGATACCATAGCGAAAAGCTCATCCGAACAATTACCATGGAAGTATGCATAAAAAGACCCAGGGAAGCAACTTTACGGCGATGAGAAAGTGACTGAAGCCGAGACGTCAAATCAGGACCAATAATATTGCTGATTTGTCTTTGAATTTTATCAAGAATCTCTAAATATTTTGCAGGAGCAGTAGACTATATGTGGCATCGATATTCTAAGCATGGATCTATGAAACTCTTATAGATATGTAAGATAGATTTTGGAGAGTAAAAATTGTCTAGCATGACAACTTTCTTAGCAGCTGACCTAGCAAATATATATGCAGGAATAGGCATATATAAACATCTGGTATGATTCTTAAAATCTAAGACACGAGGAGGTGGGCGTTTTCACAGAAGCAACTGAAAAGGGAAGCGAAATTAGCGACTGTTTGGAAACAAACTGTGCTTCAGTCTATGTACCGTACTAGACATAACATTAGAAACATACCGGTTTTAAAGAAATTGAGGGTTTTTTTTTCAGTAAAAATCGTGTTAAAGTGACGTGGGATATGATTAAGATATAATTAAATCAAATACGCAATCAGAGTCTCATAAATATTGTACATAACTCAATATAATTCTGATAGAAAACATATCGGGTAAAACTTGAGTTGAGGGTTGAAATAAAACATGAAATACCATACGTTAATGAGCTTATGGCCACATCACCTTGAAACAATGACTTCCGTACGATCACTGAAGTTGAGCATGGCCAGTTTTTAGATGGGTGACCCTTCGGGTATACCAGATGCTGTAAGCTTAGATGTATGGGTTGTTTAATAGATAATGGCTTGGAATTTTTAGTCGGATAGTCGAGTTCTATTTCCCGTTGGGTTAGTTATATTCTCTTACGCTCAAATATTCCTGCGAAAGGTATGAATCCACCTCTTCCCCTCCCAGCTATGGGTTAATTAGTATGACTTGTATCATTATTATCTCAAAAATTGTTCCAATTTAAAAAAAATCTAGTTTTAAATAACATGCAAAAGTTGATAATCCGTAAAAAACGAACCAATCAATAAAAAACATTATTCAAATCATGTGTTGCCTTGATTTTATCAACTAAAACCTCATAGATATTAATTTTCATGCTTCGTGCGGGGGTTTTAGGGGAGCCAGATAGCAAGGGATTCTAACATTTAAAGGTAGTTTATTTTAGTTTGTCTACGGGGTCATACTATCTTCTATTTGAATAAACTTGTATAGCAGGGGTCGGCAACCTTTTGGAGTGAGTAGCCAGAAAGCTATGCAGTGTCTTGGATGAGGGTCATGATATCAAATTTACTATAATAAATTGTCTTGACCCCCTGACCTCTATTTCCAGAAGACTGCTTTGGTCTGGAGGTTTAAGGAAAAAACAACAAAGTTAATGTTATATTATTTTAACAAGTTTCCTTATTTTACTGTGAGAATAACAGGATAACAACTAACAAAACAAAAAAATCCAAATTTCTTACTACAAATGAAATCAGTTAAAAATGTCAAATTATTTAATGAGACACATGTTTCTGCTTATAGTTCGATAACTTCTCCACATCAGGTGAAATATTTGTCGGCAACAGAAGGAAAACTTTATCAAGGTGGTTATCACCCAACCTTGTTCGAAAAACGATTTTAATATATTTCATTTTCGAAACACTTCTTCGTAAGCATATGTACTTCCAAATAATGATACCATCCAATAGGCTTTTTTATTTTCCGCTTGGCAAAACATATTTCTTGTAGAAGTCAGCAGTGGATTCGCAATTACATTTTGATTTTAAAAATTCGTCGCATTGTAAGTCGATTAACTCCAACTGCCATGTTTCTGTCACTTGCTCCACAAATTAATTAAATAATTTGTGTCCAGGTGTTAAAGTTGGCGGGCCGGACAAAAATTCTTCGGGGGCCGGATGTGGCCCGGAGGCTGGGGGTTGCGGACCCCTATTGTATAGAAAGATATCCCCAAGTATTTTCTAAAACATTCCAATAGGAGAGAATTAGTCTTCGTTCTTTATGCAATTTCGTCATCCGAGATTTCTGCTTTCTCTTCCGCCTTTTCATGTTTTTTTATGACTATATCGGCTAATCGTTCGCGCATGCGCCTTCCCTACAGGAGGTTTCTGAAAATGTTGGTCATGCCACGACGAGATTCGATCGTTATAATAATTCTTAGACCATAGCTTCTGCGATCACCTGGAATATTCTTGCAGCGTTTTGTCTTTCTTTGAACCTCAGCGTCTTTCAGAAACAAGTTGATAGACATTAGCGACTTTCACAATTCATCAGCAATTTATCTTATTGAATAGCTTTCTTTTCGATAATCAAAGATTTTACGACGCTCAAAATCTGTTAATTTTGTTCCATAAATCATTATGTTAATAATTAGCGAAAAATGCTCATTAACAAATACGAAATTAGATTTTATATGAAATGCGCAATAAACACTCAATTAATTAAATTATACTCTTTGTTTCTAAAGATATGACCGATAAGATTTCGAGTTTGTTTTTCTTAAATGTAGTAAATGGGAGCTATGTAATTAGTGGTTACAATTTTTTTTTATCCCTTGACCCACAGGGTCGTCAGGGCACCATGTGTACTGCAGCCGCTGTAGAAGTGGTGTTTCTTGGGCAAGATAGACTGACGGAGCCGAACACTCTCTAGGCCGGTTTTGAATTCAGGGTTTTTCCTTTTGCTAGACCGGTTGCCACCCAAGGATATAGAACCCAGTCTGTCCTGCAATTTACCCACAGATGGGAGAAGAAGAATCATACCTCTCCCAAGGGTATTAGCACGTAAGTGAATGCAGTGGATCCGATTGGAATTCGAACTCGGCTCTCCGATTGGTTGAGTGGTTACTATAGGTATGGACAAATAACAGATTCACTTTTTAGGAACCTGGTCGTTGGATGAGATAAGCATCCAAAATTGAAAAAAAAAAGTTTTTTTCTACAGATTTGGCTAGCAGCGTACATACAAAACAGCTTTCATCATCATCATCATCTTCTTCTTCTTCTTCTTCGTACCGTGTCCCTTTAGAATGTTGGCGATCATGGCTCTACACAGTTCACTATCCTTTGTAACTCCTAATATAGTTTTTCTTTTGCGATCTCTCCTAATCCATATTTTTCCATTCATTTACACAAGCTTAGTTAAGTTATGCGCTGTTTTCCTTTGCCCTTCTTGCTCTTAATATGTCTTGTCAGTGTTAAACTTTCTAAGCCTTCCTTCCTCATTATATTTCCGAGTAATTGCAACTATCTCATTCTATTATCAAGTATCGATGTACTTTTTATTTGTATTTTCTCTTAAGTCTCGTCATTGATCACGTGTTCAGTCTATGATATCCTCGGCATCCTTCTGTTGAACAACATTTCTTTTGCCTCCCATCTCTTTGCTATCTGTGATGAGATTGTCCAGCATTCAGTGGCCTATAGGATGATTGATATTCTTTTTGTTTCTAACGAAATTTTCACGTTTCTTATTACTTTGCTTAACTTTTGGAAGGCATCTTTCGTTATCCCAATTCGCCTTCGGATTTCGGTGTCGCATTTTCCGTCCTCTACTAAAACACTTCCTAGATATTTAAATTTTTGTACTTGATTGATTTTAGCATCTCCAATTGGTAATTCGCATCTTAGGCCGTTCTTGTTGACAACCATACATTACGTCTTCTTACAATTGATATTTTGTCCTTTCTGCATATTTATTATTGTTAAGATTGTGACCCCCCCCAATAATAAATCCTGGGGATGGATAAATTATCGTCTCAATTACGCAAAAATGAAAATAACACTGACATCACATTTTAACAGATATATTTAATACATTTACACAAAATATCTTGAAATACTAAAGAGTAAATGTATTCAATAAAATCGCCATTGGCGTCAACCACGGCCTCCAGATGACTTCAGAATCTCCTGCAGCCCTACTGGACGGTCTCCTTGTTTAAGTTGGTGAATACTGACATAATTTTTGCATTCAGTTCATCGTTGGTGTTACAAGGAGTTTTGTTGGTCGCCCGCTCAACTGTGCCCCACAAATAATAATCAAGGGAATTTCAGTCTGGAGAAATTGGTAGCCAGATTTAAAGGGTGACGTGGTCGCAGAAATTGTCTGCCAGCCATGACCGGGTTCTCCCGCTTGTGTGGCATGGTGCAGAGTCATGTTGCCAGACATTGGGTCTTCCAGCAGCCACCTTCTTAACCTAGGGCAGCATTCCCTCTTTAAGGATGTAAGCCTCTGTGTTGAGTCTGAGGCCTCATAGGGAGATAAATGGAGACATAAAGCCGCCATCGATCGTGATCACTCCAAACACCTTCGTAATCACCATTGGACTCATCCAACTCTTTCAAACTCTTCTGTACTGTCCTGAGATTGAGATAGAAACACTCTTAAATGTTCATATTTGAGCTTTCGGCAAGAATGCCCAGCAGCACAGCTTGTCGTTTCCAAATATCTGGCGAAGGGAATTGCGTCATGTTACTATAGGTATGGAAAAATAACAGATTCACTTTTTAGGAATCTGGCCGTTGGATGAGATAAGCATCCAAAAGTGAAAAAAAAAAAAAATAATGTTTTTTTCTAAAGATTTGTCTAGCAGCGTACATTCAAAACATAATCTTCTTCTTACCGTGTCCCTTTAGAATGTTGGCGATCATGGCTCTACACAGTTCACTATCCTTTGTACCTCCTAATATAGTTTTATATAATATGTAGTCGACATAATCAAAAACAAACAACGCGCATGCTCGAAATTAAAATTATAAAATGACGACAATTTACCCATCACAACCTGAATATCAAACAGTTCTTTGTGATGTACTTTATAAAATTCTATTGCATAACCAATAAAACATAGATATGCGTCCTTTTGCAATGCATTGCTTTTTCTGATATCATTCTTGACATAAATATCACATTCCTTGTTTCAGTGTCTTTAATGAATCGGCACTAGTATTGTTCTATTTCTAAATTAATTCTGTGGCACGTTCCATTTACCAGAATTTAGGTGATAGATTTTGTTGTGTTGCTCATTAAGGCTGATTGTCCGATGGAGATCGTATTCGATAGTACCTGTTTTTTTTAGGGAATTCTATGAAAATGTATCTACTTAGGCCTGTTAGTATATCATCACCACTCTATATTTCGTTTATTAAGTAATTTTGTCAATGCCGAAATCGACTGAAGCTGCCAAGATCTCTATTACAATTCTACCTGATCCTGATGATTTGTTCTTGTTCAATATGGTCAGTGATGATTTTAATTTAGATTTTAATATTTTTGTTCTTTCGTTCCATCCAGTATTTTTTGTCTCTATTAACTATGTTCTTTCTTTAGATTTTATGCATCCTGTTGATGAGCATATTTTTGGTCCTGTTGATTCTTTTCTTATTTTATGCATATGTGCTTTATCTGCAATGATAGAATTAACAGTATTTTATTCGTTGCTGTATCCATAGTATAGATAAAAAATATAGCAGTTCGTATTACCATTATGAAGAAATGCTATTTACACTTCTTTTGAAACAGAATTCACAGGTTCTTTTAGGTGTCACGTTCCTTAAGAATGTGGTCGATCATGGCTCTCTACAATTTCCTTTTCCTTTGTAACACTAAACAATATTTGTCCATTTTCTATCCCTCCAAATCCCTCTTTTGTTATCCACTCACAGAAACTTGTTAGGCAGGTTATTCTCTGTTTCCTTATACCTCATTTGTATTCAGTTTGTGTTTTGGGGATCAAATTCTCCATGTATTCTTTTCTCATTATGTATCCTAAAATTGTCAACTGTCTAAGTATGCTTTCTTTTCTTTAAAGCATCTTTTTTTGTGCAACTGTTCCGTCCAAGGTATTCTCAGTATCCTTCTGTAGAACCATATCTCTGTTTCTACAAGTTTCTTCTTATTCTGAGAATAAAATGTCCAACATTCACAGCCGTATAGAAGGCTTCATTTTATATAGCGGTTCAGTACTCTTTTCTCTGTTGCTGACAAAATTTTTCATTTTCTTCATAACTTGTTTAGATTTTGGAAGGCATGTTTCGCTATTCCAATCAGCCTTTGTTTTCCGGGGTCACATTTTGTCATCTTTTTTAACACTACCCAGATAGTTAAATTTATATAAATTTATATACTTATTTGATTCTGTCATCTTGAGCCGTTTCTCGTTTTAAAAACAAGACGTTCTCTCTTACAATTGATAGTCCGTTCTTCCTGCTTTTCTTAGTTATCTTAATATACGAGGTCTGTCTGAAAAGTAATGGGACTGGGTGAACTGTGTGAGCAATGGCCAAAAAGATGGATAAGCGGATTGTGTTATCATCTAATACAGTGTTCCTCATCCTTTTTAAGCAACGGTACACTTAGGAGTGAATGGAAATATCACGGCACACTTAGCAAAACTTTTAAAAGAGTATACATTTAAATTAGTACTTTTCTCTCTCTCACATATATATATATATATATATATATATATATATATATATATATATATATATATATATGTATAGTTGTATATTTAGGCAGCAATCCTTCCTTTATGCATGTTACATTAAAAACGACAGACAAGGTACTACGGTTGAGCTTTTTATTTAATTTTTCTTGTGTTCTAACAAGAGCTTTCTTTTCTGGACAAAGAGTGTAACTATTCAAATGTTTTATATTTCTGAGCGCTTTCGGCTATACCTTTAGCCATTATCAAAGATGATTCGAGTTTTCAGCTTAATTGAGTGTGTGCGTTATGTGTATGTCTTATTGTGTAGTAGGGATGTTTTTAATTTCCGAATACGGTTAGCACATTGTGGCTTTGGTGTGATGCGGCACGACGAACCACTGATCTAACATGATATATTGAGAGTTTATAACTGTAATCTTACCTTTCTGAAACAATCTCATTTTTTTTTCATATGCAAGAGTTGTGGCAGAACCAATCGTGGCTCATTCACCACGACGACGCACCTTCACACAACGCCGTTATCATTCGGAAGTTCCTGGCCGAGAAGAATCTCGCCTTACTGGAACAACATCCCTATTCACTTGATCTGGCTCCGTGTGAATTCTTTCCTTTTCCCCAAACTCAAGGGGATCATCCAGAGAGGGGTACCCGTTTTGAAGGCCATCAAGAGGGCCTTAACGATGTAGCAGAGGGTCATCCAAGAAGAATCCCTGTAGCAGTGCATAGAAGCGTGGCAGAGAAGGATGGAAAAATGCATTAAGCACGAGGGAGATGACCTTGAAAGAGAAACCATGTAGTTCGGAATTTAAATACATTTTTTCATGACACCAGTCCTGTTACTTTTCAGACAGACTTCATATACGTATATTCAAACATATCTTACTCTCTCTAAACGTTTACGTATGTACAAAGTCAAAAATCGCAATTTAAGATTTTCTTGCATCAGTATTGCTTCAACTTCATCGGAAGAGTTCCACTGTTCTGTTACACACACATACAGGTACGCGCGCGCGCACACACACGCCCATATCACAAACACGCATAGAGATAATTGTGCGTACATCATCATCATCAACAACAACAATTCCACGACCGAATTTACTCGTAATGTCGCTGCGTGGCTGAACACCTGATGAACTCCTTCCGCATGTGTCAAGTAAGTATTCATACATACGTAGAGTATTGTGGGCAAGTAGATCTGGCGGAGCCCATCCCTCTCCAGATCAAATTGATTTAAAGACTCGCCTTGGTCAGGGACACGTGGCTGTTGAGTACATCTGGGGAGTTCTTCGTCCTGGCCGTTGAGTTCAACTCTAATCTTCAGTCCAGGGTTAAGCAATATCCGACTCGCCCTCATAATATGTTTTTACGTATTTACCCTTTCCTCACTTTTCAGTCTCTCTCAGCAACCGTTTAACCTGAGTAGCCCTTGGGCTTAGTATTACGGGAAAAATCAATGTAAAAAAAAAAAAAAAAAAAAGAAAGAAAAGAAATTGTAAAGAGGTGCGAGGGCTTAACGGATAACATCGCAAAAAATAAAATCAGCAAACCGAGTTCGAATTTCGGCTGTGCTGATTTGTGTTCATATAACAAAATTACCCTTGGTAAAAGCACAAACCAACCTCTTCTTTATTTCCTCCAACTGTGGTTGAAAGACACATACAATCTGGGCTTTCTAGCTTTGGTTGGAAACTAATGTAAGAGAAGGAAAACTCTGAATTCAAAACCAGCAGTGTAGTCAACGAGAAACCGTTCCAGTATCTTTCCCAAAAAGAGAATGCCACAGTTTGCAGATATTAAAAAAAGAAAAATAAACTGTGGAGTGCCGCGATCGCTTAGATCTTGAATCAGCCACGGCTTTCAAGGATGGGAAAACGGCGCGAGAGGACGTCTTATTTTGCAGTGAGTCTATAAATACAATATATGAATCGTGACGTTTCAGCCGTTGTGCCTTCCGGTTTTCATCAGGTGCATGTCTATCCGGGTAACCATCGTGGAATTGAAACCATTATTTTATCTACGGAAAGCATAACGACCGTAACGTTGTGATAATAACAGCAAAGATGAGGACAATAGTCCGAGTGTAAACAATGTAAATATCGATAATTCCTCATCTTAGAAATTCAGGCAGAAATGTTTGGTATGACAAAATCACGTAAATTTAATACATGAATTGTAAATACTACTGAATAATCGAAAAAAAAAACAAAAAAAAAACAGCATTATTGATAATAAAATAATGATGTCCTCAATAACGAATTATTTTTCGAAAATTACATTAACGATCATTGCTAGGTCAGCTGCTAAGAAAGTCGGTTCATTGTGTCGTACGAGATAATATTATGGGGTCCTCCCCTTTTCATATAAATGGACTCTACCAGTGTTACTTGGAGTGCTGCCGTTAAATACCCAGAGTTAGACAGTCAGTGAGAGAGGATATACGGAGAGAGAGAGAGAGAATATACGAACGGAGATAGAGTGAGGTAATCTCGTGTAGAAGTCAGTTACAAGCACGTAGACTCTAAGGAAGTCCTACTTCGAGACTGTATATATCTATCTTTATTTGCTACTGACCGCGTTCCTTGACTTACTAACAGTATTACTCTTTGTATGATTGTGTAAATACATTTTATTTCTTATATTTAATCATTGCGTTTGTCATTCCTTGGAGACCGAATTCATCTCGGAATCCACAACAGGCAATTTTCCTCTTCAGAATCTATCTTACATATCTATAAGTCTACCATTCCTCCATGCTTAGAATATTACCGCCACATAATCCAAAGGATCTGCAATGTAGTCAGTCCTGACTTGGCATCTCGACTCCAGTTACTTTCTTGCAGATATGATGTGACTTCCCTCTGTTTTTTTCTACAAATATTTTCATGGCAAGCTGACGAGCTATTTTCCCCGATGTCTCGACTACATGAATTTAAGCGTGCTACTAGTTTGGCATCTAGGTCCCACCCTTTTACTGTTGAAAACAGTTAAATGTAACTGCCACATCAGCTTCTTCTCCCGCACTTCCCGACAGGGGAACCCCCTTCCTCTTACTTGCTTCCCTAATAAATTCACTTTTCAAAAATGTAAATGTATCGTCAATCGTCATCTTCTGATGCCTTTATAGCCGTTCTTCTTTTTATCCTTTCCTTAACCCCCCCCATACCCAGTCCTTTTCCTTACGTCCACTCTCTGTAAACCTCTGCGTACTAATGGCACTCCCGCCTTGCCTGGGTTGAAATGCTTAAAAAAATGATCCTCTGCCAGTGCTATTTACCTTGAGCTCCTTGATAAGATCCAAAGGAGAATCAGCAATATTATTGGTCCTGACCTGGCGTCTCGGCTCCAGTTACTTTCTTACCGCCGTAAGGTTGTCTCTCTGTGTCTTCTCTATAAATACTTTCATGGTAATTGTTCGGATGAGTTCTTCGCTATGTTACCTAGACTGTATGAATTTAAGCGCAGTACTAGACTGGCATCAAGATCTCATCAATTCACAGTTGAGCTGGCCAGATGGAGCCGTAAGTTCTATGCTAACAGTTTCTTTTCTCGCACTTCTCGTGTGTGGAACTCCGTGCTTTCCAGCCAACTTTAATCTTCAAAAATTTTAATGCAGTGTCAATCACTATCTACTGTGCTCGTGATTACTATTTTCTCTCCCTGCTTATTATTAAATTTTATGTCATAACATTGTGGCCTAGCTCTGCAGAATCACAAAAAAAAACTGTACTATATTGCAGGAACCACATCACTTGTGAAGTATCAACAGCAGCAACAACTAAAATGGATAGCACATGTTACTCTAAGAGAATGTTATGGCATTAACGTTCCATTCTACTTTAAAAAAAAGCTAGGAAGAAAACCCCCATCATTACTTGAAAGAGCGATAACACAGTTCCTTAAGGGGTATTTGAACTCGTAAATAATGTTGGTTCGTTTTAGTTTTTATTTTGCAGGTGTGTTGTTATTTTTGATGATAAGGTTAGCTGTTTTAATTTTTTTGTAAAAGATAATTTAATTTTCTTGTTAGGGTCGACTGTAGTAGTATATTTTTTTATAATATTTCTAAGTGAAGATTCATCTTGCTTATAGTGGACGTGTATTTAGCTTTTTGTAAAAATGGTAATGTTATGGTTTTTACCTGTGTGTTCAGTATCGTTATTATTTACTTTGGAAAGAAACAGTCTAATCTGGTGATCGATGAGATATTTAAGAAAACCGTTGTTAACTAGTGTCTGTTTTGTATTGTTGAGTTCTTTAAGTAAAAGTAGACGTGAGGATGCATTTTCGTGTGCTCTCTTTAGGAAATGTTTTAGAAGTGGGAATTTAGTATTAAAATTAATGTGGCAGGAGTTTCTGCTAGTGGTGTTTTTATATAATAAGATAGTGAAGGTGTTGTTACGGTATTCTACGAGAACCTCTAAGAATGGGAGTTTATTCTTTTGACTCAGTTCGTAGGTAAAGTTAAAGACAGATTTTGTTCAGACCTAATTTTGGGATTATCTAGCTCTTGTTTGTTTTTCGCTAAAATGAAAATATTGTCTACGTAGCGGACATATATTTTGGGTTTAGTGACCTGTTTAAATATTATGTTTTCTACGTGTAATATTTAGTAATTAGAGTAGCATGGTCCGAGCGGATTTCCCATACAAACACCATTAATTTGTATGTAGATGTTGTAGAAGAGGACTTTGGTTGTGCATGCATTTTTGAGGATATTAGGTTTAATGGAAGAAAGTGGAATAGAGTTAAGAAATATGTCAATAATTTGATCAACGGGGTCGTTTGTGAATAAATTTTCAACGTCGAGTGACGCTAAAATATCTTGTGTTGGTCTTATACTTTTAGAATTTGAAGGAATTCGTGAGTATATATATATATATATATATATATATATATATATATATATATATATATATATATATATACTGAAACATTCTGACGAGTGGACCCTGCGATTACGCAAAGGTTCGTTTAGTAAAACCTGGATATACTTGTATTAACTCTCTCTCTCTTTCTCTCTCTCTCTCTCTCTCTCTATATATATATATATATATATATATATATATATATATATTGAACAATAAAAATATTAAAAATTAAAATCTTCAGACACACTGGGTTGTATATTAATATTGCTTCGTTTTTATTATTATTTCATTTAGATTCCTCGACTAGTTTCGGCCAACATGGTCATCATCAGGAGAAAAAAATGTCTGCTTGCTGGGCAGTGAACTACAGAAATGAATGTCTTGATGGAATATGAACTTTTTGACTGTAGTTTCATTTTTTGTTTATTTATTTTTTTAACATGAAATTTTGGTCAGACCTTGTGTTGGTCAAACAGTCTCTTTTAAGTTGTTATTTGAGATAAGAGCTGGATGGATTCATGCTACTCTGAATTTCCTTGGTCATTTTGACAGTTTTATTGGTTCCTGGAAAGGGGATGTGTCTCTGTTAAGTGTGTGTGTGTTATTTCGTTCTTAGGGTGTGAGTGAGTATGATGTGTGTAAGCGTGTATATTACTAGGGGTGTGTGTTATCATTTGGCTCATTAGGGAGTGAGTGAGTATGATGTGTGTAAGTGTGTATTTCGTGTGGATGTGTGTATAAGTGTGAGGCCTCAACACCTCCGTAAGCATGTCTGTCTTGTGTGGGTGAGAAATGTGGGTAGGTTCTGATTTGTGGGGTTATATATTAGTACTATCTATATTGTTAAATTTATGGTTAAGCCCGGCTGGATAGTGCGTTTTTAAACGTTGTACCCACTTATTTTCATGGAACTCTAAAATCTTTCTAATGTTATCTGCTCTGGACTTTTCTATTCTCTCAATTATAGTGAATTTGGTATTGGTTTTAAAATCGTGGTTTTCTTGGCGGAAATGTTCTAACTTTCATGGGGAGTCGACTTAATTCGATTGCGATAATTATTAATTCTGTAGTGAAAGGGCCATTCAGATTTTCCTACATATTGTTTCTGGCATAGTGTGCATTCTAGGAGGTCAATTATGTTATGACTTCTACAGTCAGAAGCGTGATAGATTTTGAAAGTTCATTTAGTGACTGAGCTAGTGAATGAATTCGTGTGTCTAATGTGGTTGCAGCATAAGCTTTTTTTGTTGTTACATGGTTGGGAAATCCTGTTGTTTTTGTTGTTGGTTTATTACGGATTATCTTGTCCCCAGAAATGTGGTTACTACCTATGATTTCTTTTAGGTTCTTAGGTCTACGATATGCTAGAAAACCAGTTTCGTCAAACAATTTTTTAGGCCTGGTTTGAGATGTAGTATTTCCCAGCGACTTTTGATTATTTGGGATAGTGGAGGCAGAGTGGGGCTGAAAGTGGTTACTAGAGGAATGCGGTTGGGTTTATTTTTAATCTTGTACATTAGGGTGTCTTCTCGAGGTGTGGGAATTGCTTTATTTATTTGATCCCTGATTAGGTGTTGTTTATAGCCACGTGTTGTGAATTGATGCGCCAGATTTTGAATGTGTTTATTTAGTTCTTCATTTTTGGAACATATCCTTCTGAGTCTAAGTGCTTGTGAATAGAGAAGGTTCTCTTTAAGGTGTTTAGGGTGGGAAGACTTAAAGTGTAGATAGTTGTGGGTGTCGGTGATTTTAGTGTGTAGTGTCGTTTGTAGTTTCCTGTTTTCATCTATGTAAATGCGGGTGTCTAAAATGTTACTGATTTTGTGGATTTTTCATAGTCAAACTTAATTGAGTCGTGCACTGTGTTTAGGGTCATGAGGAATTGGATAAGTTTGTCGTCACTGCCCGTGTATACAAAGAATATATCATCAATATATCTTGCATAGAATACTCAGTCGCTACCAATGATTGGATAGATATGGGTCTCCTCAAATGTTCCCATGAATATTGTAGCATATGATGGAGCTGCAATAGTTCCCATGGCACAGCCTCTTACTTGCAGGTAGTGTGCTCCATTGAAATTGAAAGTATTCAATGTAAGACTATGTTCCATGAGTTTTATGATAACTTCTGTGGGGGAGGATCTTGTTTTCTTCTTTTAGTAAGTGCTTCCTGAAGGGCGGTTAGCCCTTCGATGTGTTTAATGTTTGAATAGAGCGATCTTACGTCTATAGTCACTAGAATAGCATTCTCTGGAACTGTTTGTATGTGATATATATATATATATATCTGTGTGTGTGTATGTGTGTGTAGACAAATAGACAGGAGAAAGGCTTAATAATTCCTTGACTCTGATTTTCTCTACCGTGTCTTTTTTTTTAATCAACTCACTCTGATCACGGCGAAAGTGCCACTAAGACACAAGTGGCTACTGGGAGGGAAAGAGAATGAGAAGAATTTAGAAGGAACCGGAAACCCAATCCTGAACAGCAAGGAAGAGATAAACCTCCCATTTCTGTTCAATAGACTGGGGGAGAAACAGAAGTAGAGTCTTACCAGAAAACTATTTCGTCTCACCCCCTATCTGATCTTATCCTATTGTGTTTGTTATCCAATCAAGCAACCTTTTGCTTCATCTGTTATTACATTGGATATTTTGATCTTTCTATAATGATTGATTCATCTAATGGGTTTGTTCGAATCGGTAATTGATATGTACCGATGAATTATGTTTTTAATTGCTTTTTTCACCCTGTTTATAATTAGTATGCATCTGCTTACGATAGAATACGCTAATGATAGGTTTATTTTTGTTTAAATCAATGTGATTACTTATTTCATTATTTCTTTTTTCGTTATGTCTAATAATATTTGTTCCTTGACGACGCGCTTAGGGAAATTATTGCTGATAAATGTTTGCTTGGTTTTGCTTACTTCTTTATAGAATAATGTTTCTGAAGAAGGAATTATTTTTTGGTGAGGGGCTTGGTAAATTATATTTTATTTTTAATAACATCTATTTTTTATTTGTGAGGACGTTTACTTTTGTAGTTGAGGAGACATGATTTTCTTCTTGTGGGTTTATAATAAGGTGAAGTATCAAATATAAGATTTATAGCGCCAATATAAACGTCGAAGAAGAATCAGTATTTGAGTAAAGTCACGAGGAGAAATATTTTCGAAGGTTTCAGTTTATTTTTATTTCGCTGATATAACGAACATATAGAGGGCCTGGCAAAATTACTGAACATTTTGTTTTTGTAAACGTGTCTTGTAGAAATTAAAGAATGTCGATCCTAGAGATGAACCCATTGCTACACTGTTAGTTTGTGTGTGGTATAAATATTTATTTCTTATTTAAAAATAATGATTTACCCATTATTTAATCAGAAATTAAAAATGCCTTTTTGTAAAAATAGTTTCAAATTTTGTAATATGGTTTCTAAAATTCTTTTGCTTTATTGTTTAAAGTTTAATTAAATATGAAGTCTCAAACAAAATGTGGACAAATTGTTGCATTGAAAAAGGTTATTTTGAAGCATTTTGGGGTGATAAAAACTGAATGTTTGCAGACAAACGGTTTTAATATATAGAAAAGGTTTAAAGAGTAGCAAACAACCACGCCAAATCTAATTGCAGGAAGATACTGTTCTTTTCGTAGCAGTAGAGTCATTGAAGCCGTCAAGAAAAGGGTGAAGAGAAATCCACGAAAAAAAAAACAAACAAACAAAAAAAAAACACGAAGAAGATGGCATAAGAATTGAATATTTCGGATATGTTGCTAAAGGAGGATTGTGAAAGAACTGGAATTGGTGGCTATAATCATACAAGATTCAACAACGATATCTGCTCTCAAGTGCCTCCAAGCGAAATCAGCTGGGCAGAAGCTAGAACATTTTTGGAGGAGACCCAGTGTGGTGCAGACAAAGTCTACGTTTGGTCGGCTGAGAAGTTCACCTTCCAAAGCGATAAAGTTTACGACAATTTATCAGGAAGCATTCCCGAAGAAATTATCTTTACTAAATATATATGCAGATGATACCACGGTTTATGGGTACACCTTCAAACATGTAGATCACAACAGCTTTTCTGCTGATCTTTCTACTGACCTAGCCCGCGCAGTGTAACTTGTATATCCGTAACATCGCTAATGACGTTTGAAAAATGGCCGCTTACTCGTAACGCTCCTGTATGTAACTAACATCTCTCTGACTTTAAATGAGTCAGATCAGATTATGACGCTGCTGTGTGCGTGTGTGTAAATTAGAAGTTGAAAGATACCAGATATATGTACGCATGGGAATGAAAGTTTGATACCGATATAGTTTGATATCTATATTGTTTGATACCTATATAGTTTGATACCTATACTGTGTGTTACCTATGTTGTTTGATATCTATATTGTTTGATACCTGTATTGTTTGATACCTATATAGTGTGATAACTATACTGTTTGATACCTATGTTGTTTGTTACCTATATCGTACGATACCTATATAGTTTGATACCTATATTTTTTATACCTATATAGTTTGATATCTATATTTTTGATACCTATACAGTTTGATACCTATAATTTTGATACCTATGTTGTTTGATACCTATGTTGTTTGTTACCTATATTGTTTGATACCTATACTGTTTGCTACCTATATTGTGTGATACCTAAGTTGTTTGTTACCTATACTGTTTGATATCTGTATAGTTTGATGTCTATATTGTTTTATACCGATATTGTTGGAAAAACCGAAAACTCAGTCACAATGTAAGATTGCACTCAAATGAACGCACACGAATCTAACACGATTTTAATATATTTTTTTATTTTATATATCTGCGCAGTAAGAATCATTTGTATAGAATCATTTCCCTCACGTTTGCAAATACTCGAAGTTGTAAGGTAATTTCAAAAATGTATGTCGTCAGTGTGAAAAGTGGGTGAGTAAACATTTTAATCCAAATAAAGTCCTTCAGATTATTTTAGTTGGTGGCAAAGTATATCTTGTTTTTTATATTCGAGTTTGTTTGGGAATTAGCGACACGTACGAAGACAAACGATCTGATATGTTCTTAAACGCAATGCTTTGGGTTTAAATAGATTAAAAAAATGTCGCAGGTGGGATTTGGGGGTGAAGGTTTTATAGAATAATGTCACCTCTTTTTCCCCTTGATTCATTTATAGTATCGCTATCAATGTGTGACATGAGAACCGTGATAAATTATTTAATTGAAATTTAATTCCAATTAAAAGTAGGTTATCCCTGATTTGTTTTTCAATTCAGTGGATGGAGCCACATGTACACTATATATTTCACAATTATTGATCCTATGGTCAGACGCTTAAAAATTATATATATATATATATATATATATATATATATATATATATATTTAACATGAATCTTTTAACAATGCTTGTGTTGGTCAAACAGTCTCTTTTAAGTTGTTATTTGAGATAAGAGCTGGATATACATGCTGCTTTGAATTCTTTGGTCAGTTTGACAGTTTTATTGGACCTGGTGAGGGGATGTGTCTCTGTTTAGTGTTTGTGTGTGTGTTATTTGGTTCTAAGGGAGTGAATTCATGTTAAAAAGATAAAAAAAAAAAAATGAAAACTACAGACAAAAGTTCATTTTCTCCAGCAAAAGATTCATTTCGGTAGTTTACTGGTACCAACAAGCAGAAATATTTCTCCTACCGATGATGGCCATGTTGGTCGAAACTAGTCGAGGAATCTAAATGAAATAATAATAAAAAAACGAAAGAATATTAATCTACAACCCAGTGTGTCTGAAGATTTTAATTTTTAATATTTTTTATTATTTTTATTGTTCATATATATATATATATATATATATATATATATATATATATATATATATATATATATATATATATATATATTATTTAAAATATGATTCCATGATTCCATCGCGATGGAATCATATTTTAAATAAATATTTTTAATTAAATAAATAATTATATTTATGCTCTACTTTTGTATCGAGCACTGTTTTTTAAAAAATAATAACAAAAATACTAAAGAACTTTGGATTATTTACCTAACGAGTTCTTTCCTATTTTCTATATATTTTTACTCACACACACACACACACACATATATATATATATATATATATATATATATATGAGATTTAGGTTTATTTTTATTTTTCTATGTGCAGTGTACCTTCAGGACGTGGGCGATCATAGCCCTTCACAATTTCCCCTCCTTAGTAACTTTATCTTTTTTCCTATCTCTTCTAATCCCTGTTATGTCGACCATTTGCACAATATCGTTAGGTAGGTTATCCTCTGTTTTTCTCTGTCCCGCGTGCCTTCAGCATGTCAAATTTTCTGAGTCGTCTTTTTTCATTATGCCCCGTAGAAATTTCAACTGTTTTTTTCTGATGCAAAGTATAAGTGTTCTTTTTGTTTTCGTTTTCTCCAAAACTTCATCGTTGCTAACATATTTAATCCGTGTTATTCTCATTATCCTTCTGTAGAACCAAGTGTCGGTTACTCCAAGTATTTTCTTCATTTGTGATGAGATTGTACAGCATTCCTGCCATATAGAAGGACAGATATTAAATCACAGTTAAGTACTTTTTTCTTCGTTTTTAGCAAAAATTTCCTATTTCTTAATACTTGGCTTAGTTTTTGGAAGGTATCTTTCGCTATCCCACTGCATCTTCGGATTTCGGTATCGCATTTTCCGTCCCCTGTTTAAACCCTTCCTGGATAATTAAATTTTTTATATTTGCTTGGATTTGGGCATCTCCACTTTGTAATCCGAATGTTGAGCTGTTTCTTTTTGCCGACTACTATACATTTTATCTTCTTATAATTGATGCTTGGTCCTTTCTTCTGGCTTTCCTTTAATACCGTTTGGAATTATATTCATGCACATTTACTCTTACAGTGTATAAGTACAAATGTGTGCATGATTACAATTTCTTTTTGCCTAATACAGAATGTGTGTTGATGTGGGCGTATAATTCTTTGACTATAATATTTCTCCACTGTCCATTATACACGTTGAGTGGAAAGAAACTCCTTATTTAAAATTGTTAATAACTTTATTAATTATTGGTCGATTTACATAAACCATGTTTTGTTTTGAACAGTATAATGGTAGAAATCCACTACCATCTTGAAATTCTCAATAGACATAAGCGTTGTTCACCAATGTTTGTAATCGTCTGCGTATATTCTTGACTGACGTCATCATGTCCTGTGACTTTTACACATTTTCTTCCAATCTGGTTCTTGAAGGACGACCTCTTCTCTGGGCATCTACCACAGATCCCGTACCCATCAACTTGGAATGACAATTCCTGATAGTTTTGGCATCTAATAAAGCACGGGGTCGACAAACACAGCGCCACCATCTTTGCACTCGTACCACGGACGGGTGCATTTCGTAACGGGATGCTAGCTGAGCACGCTCAAGCAATATCAGGCGTTGAGCCATTCTGGGCTATACTTGTCGCTCTGAAATAAAAACAGAAATTAGCAATTAAATTCTACCAGCTTTGGGATCCCAGTATATTTTGTTTCATGTAAATGTGGTATTAAAAATGTTATGAGTAATTTTCAATAGGAAGTTCCTTTCCACCTACATCATATATGGGTATTTGATTTATTATGACATATATAAGCACACACGCAAACACAGACACACACAAACACAGACACAAACAAACACAGACACACACTGACTTTTACGTGAATATTAAAATCAGATTTCATTAAAAAAAATCTAGATTCTCAATCGTTGCTCTCTAGTTGAGACTTTGCGATGGGAAAAAGTTAAACTTTGTAAATGCAAGAAATATACCCAGTTATATATTAATTGCAAATATAAAGGGATTTTAGTATTAAAGTCAAAACTACATCCATATAAGATGTTGGTGAACGGTTGTTTGAACATCGTAAGTAGTGTAGATCACTTAGTATAAGACTGTTAAGGGCCACAAGGGATATTGAACTTTCGGAGAGCCATGATCGCCTGTGGCCTGAAGGGACGCGCATATATAAGAAGAATGAATTGCGACAAAATACCCCATCCTGGATAACAGAAATTTGTCATTATTCAGTGCATCTCCACACTCACTAAATGTCATTCAGGAGAAGGACCATCATTAAGTTTACAGCATCAAGTGCAGCATCCCGTTTCAGTGGAATTAAGACTCTCACGTTCCTAATTTGAAGAGACTGTTGCCAGAACATCTCGGTGTCAAACCGTCTAAAAAAAACGAAGAGATCAATTTAGCATCTCAAATTGTTTTCGCACAAAGAAGCAAATAATTAAAATTATAGACAATAAAAGAATTAATCCCTAATTGTACTTTTTTTATTGCTCATGTTAATTTTAACGCTTCCAAAACTGCTATTAATCATCTAAGAGACTCCTTTTTGCAAGGCTTTTATCGAAGAGACTGCTTTCTGCAAAGCGTTCATCTGAGAGACTCCTTTCTACAAGGCTTTCATCTAAGAGACTCCTTTCTGCAAGGCTTTCATCTGAGAGATTCCTTTCTGCAAGGCTTTCACTTACAGATTCCTTTCTGCAAGGCTTTCATCTAAGACACTCCTTTCCATCTCGATTCCAAGGCTTTCATCTGAGAACTCCTTTCTGAGCTTTCATCTTTCCTTTCAATCTAGAGACTCCAAGAGATTCCTTTCCTTTCAAGGCTTTCATCTAAGAGATTCCTTTCTGCAAGCTGTCATCTAAAGGTTCATTTTCCTTTCATGCAAGGCTTTCATTTGAAGACTCCTTTCTGCAAAACTTTCATCTAAGATATTCCATTCTGCAAAGCTTTCATCTAAGATATTCCTTTCTGCAAAGACTCCTTTTCATCTAAGAGAGTCCTTTCTGCAAGGCAAGGCTTTCATCTAAGACACTCCCTTTCTGCAAGGCTTTCATCTGAGAGATTCCTTTTCTGTCAAGGAGAGTCCATTCTCATCCTTAAGGCTGTCATAAAGAGTCCTTTCCCATTTCTGCAAGGCTTTCATCTCAGAGACTTCTTTCTGACAGGCTGTCCTAAGAGACTCCTTTCTGCAAGTCTTTCATCTAGAGACTCTTTTCTGCAAGGCTTTCATCTAAGATATTCCTTTCTGCAAGGCTGTCATATAAGAGATTCCTTTCTGCACGGCTTTCATCTAAGAGACTCCTTTCTGCACGGCTTTCATCTAAGAGACTCCTTTCTGCAAGGCTGTCATCTAAGAGACTCCTTTCTGCAAGGCTTTCATCTAACAGATTTCCTTTCTGCAAGGCTTTCATCTGTCATCTAAGCGATTTTTTTTTCAAAGGCTTTCATCTGAGAGCACGGCTTTCTCCTTTCTGCACGGCTTTCATCTAAGATATTCCTTTCTGCAAGGCTTTCATCTAAGAGATTCCTTTCTGCAAAGCTTTTCACTCGTTTCTAAGATATTCCTTTCTGCAAGGCTTTCATCTAAGAGAGACTCCTTTCTGCAAGGCTTTCATCTAGACTCCTTTCTGCAAGGCTTTCATCGAGGACTCCTTTCTGCAATCTTTCCTTTCTAAGGCTTTCATCTAAGATTCTACTTTCTGCAAAGAAGGCTGTCATCTAATTCCCTTCTGCAAGGCTTTCATTCATTTCTTTCACGAGGCTTTCATCTGAGAGACTCCTTTTGCAAAACTTGCAAGGCTTTCATTCTGAGAGCTGTCATTTCCTTTCTGCAAGGCTTTCATCTAGAGACTCCTTTCTGCAAAGCTTTCATCTGGACTCCTTTCTGCAAGGCTTTCATCATTTCTTTCTGCAAGGCTGTCATCCGATTTTTTTTTTTTCAAGGCTTTCATCTAAGAGACTCCTTTCTGCACAGCTTTCATCTAAGAGATTCCTTTCTGCAAGGATTTCATCTTCCTTTTCTGCAAGCTTTCATCTAAGAGACTCCAAAGATGTTCTAAAGGATTCATTTCTGCAAGCTTTCATCTAAGAGACTCCTTTCTGCACGGCTTTTCCATCTGAGATTCCTTTCTGCAAAGATGTCATCTTTCATTTCTCAAGGCTTTCATCTAAGAGACTCCTTTCTGCAAGGCTTTCATTTGAGAGACTCCTTTCTGCAAGGCTTTCATCTAAGAGAGTCCTTTCTGCTGGCTTTCATCTAAAGACTCCTTTCTGCACGGCTTTCATGAGAGACTCCTTTCTGCAAGGCTGTCATCTAAGCTTTCAGAGAGACTCCTTTCTGCAAGGCTTTCATTTGAGAGACTCCTTTCTTCAAGGCTTTCATCACTCCTTTCTGTAAGGCTTTCATTTGAGAGATTCCTTTCTGCAAGGCTGTCATCTAGTCCATTCTGCAAGACTTCCATTTGAGACTCCTTTCTGCAAGGCTGTCATCTAAGAGACCTTTCTCAGGGCATTCATCTGCAAGGCTTTCATTTCAGAGACTCCTTTCTGCAAGGCTGTCATCTAAATTCCTTTCAGCAGGCTGTCATCTCAGATTCCTTTCTTGCAAGGCTTTCATTTGAGAGACTCCTTTCTGCAAGGCTTTCATCTAACAGATTCATTTCTTCAAGGCTTTCATCTAAGAGACTCTTTTCTGCAAGGCTCTCATCTAAGAGACTCCTATCTGCAAGGCTTTTATCTAAGAGACTCCTCTCTGACAGGCTTCCATCTAAATGACTACTTTCTGCACGGATTTCATCTGAGAGACTCCTTTCTGCAAGGCTTTCATCTGAGAGATTCCTTTCTGCAAGGTTGTCATCTAAGAGATTCCTTTCTGGAAGGCTTTCATCTAAGACACTACTTTCTGCAAGGCTTTCATCTAACAGATTCCTTTTGCAAAGGCTTTCATCTAAGAGACTCGTTTCTGCAAAGCTTTCATCTGAGAGGCTCCTTTCTGCAAAGCTTTCATCTAACAGATTCCTTTCTGCCAGGCTTTCATCTAAGAGATTTCTTTCTGCAAAGCTTTCATCTGATAGACTCCTTTCTGCAAAGGCTGTCATCTGAGAGACTCATTTCTGCAAAGGTTGTCATCTAAGAGATTCCTTTCTGCAAGGCTTTCATCTAAGACACTACTTTCTGCAAGGCTTTCATCTAAGAGACTCTTTTCTGCAAGGCTGTCATCTAAAGATTCCCTTCTGCAAGGCTTTCATCTCAGAGACTTCTTTCTGACAGGCTTCCATCTAAAGAGACTCCTTTCTGCAAGGCTTTCATCTGAGAGATTCCTTTCTGCAAGGCTGTCATATAAGAGAGTCCTTTCTGCAAGGCTTTCATCTAAGAGACTCCTTTCTGCAAAGCTTTCATATGAGAGACTCCTTTCTGCAAGGCTTTCATCTAACAGATTCATTTCTGCTACGCTTTCATCTAAGAGACTCCTTTCTGGAAGGCTTTCATCTAAGAGATTTCTTTCTGCAAGGCTTTCATCTAAGAGATTCCTTTCTGCAAGGCTTTCATCTGAGAGACTTTTTTCTGCAAGGTTGTCATCTAAGAGATTCCTTTCTGCAAGGCTTTCATCTAAGACACTACTTTCTGCAAGATTCTTTCTGCAAGGATTTCATCTAAGGCACTCCTTTCTGCAAAGCTTTCATCTGAGAGACTCCTTTCTGCAAGGCTTTCATCTAAGATATTCCTTTCTGCAAGGCTGTCAACTAAGAGACTCCTATCTGCAAGGCTTTTATCTAAGACACTTCTTTCTGACAGGTTTCCATCTAAGAGACTCATTTCTGCAAGGATTTCATCTGAGAGACTCCTTTCTGCAAGGCTTTCATCTGAGAGATTCCTTTCTGCAAGGTTGTTATCTAAGAGATTCCTTTCTGGAAGGCTTTCATCTAAGACACTACTTTCTGCAAGGCTTTCATCTAACAGATTCCTTTCTGCAAGGCTTTCATCTAAGAGACTCCTTTCTGCACGGCTTTCATCTAAGAGACTCCTTTCTGCACGGCTTTCATCTGAGAGACTACTTTCTGCAAGGCTTTCATCTAACAGATTCCTTTCTGCAAGGCTTTCATCTAAGAGACTCGTTTCTGCAAAGCTTTCATCTGAGAGGCTCCTTTCTGCAAAGCTTTCATCTAACAGATTCCTTTCTGCCAGGCTTTCATCTAAGAGATTTCTTTCTGCAAAGCTATCATCTGATAGACTCCTTTCTGCAAGGCTGTCATCTGAGAGACTCCTTTCTGCAAGGCTTTCATCCGAGAGACTCCTTTCTGCAAGGTTGTCATCTAAGAGATTCCTTTCTGCAAGGCTTTCATCTAAGACACTACTTTCTGCAAGGCTTTCATCTAAGAGACTCTTTTCTGCAAGGCTGTCATCTAAGAGATTCCCTTCTGCAAGGCTTTCATCTCAGAGACTTCTTTCTGACAGGCTTCCATCTAAGAGACTCCTTTCTGCAAGGCTTTCATCTGAGAGATTCCTTTCTGCAAGGCTGTCATATAAGAGAGTCCTTTCTGCAAGGCTTTCATCTAAGAGACTCCTTTCTGCAAAGCTTTCATCTGAGAGACTCCTTTCTGCAAGGCTTTCATCTAACAGATTTCTTTCTGCAAGGCTGTCATCTAAGCGATTTTTTTTTTCAAGGCTTTCATCTGAGAGACTCCTTTCTGCACGGCTTTCATCTAAGATATTCCTTTCTGCAAGGATTTCATCTAAGAGACTCCTTTCTGCAAAGCTTTCATCTAAGATATTCCTTTCTGCAAAGCTTTCATCTAAGAGAGTCCTTTCTGCACGGCTTTCATCTAAGAGACTCCTTTCTGCACGGCTTTCATCTAAGAGATTCCTTTCTGCAAAGATGTCATCTAAGGGATTCATTTCTGCACGGCTTTCATCTGAGAGACTCCTTTCTGCAAGGCTTTCATTTGAGAGACTCCTTTCTGCAAGGCTTTCATCTAAGAGAGTCCTTTCTGCACGGCTTTCATCTAAGAGACTCCTTTCTGCACGGCTTTCATCTAAGAGACTCCTTTCTGCAAGGCTGTCATCTAAGAGATTCCTTTCTGCACGGCTTTCATCTGAGAGACTCCTTTCTGCAAGGCTTTCATTTGAGAGACTCCTTTCTTCAAGGCTTTCATCTAAGAGACTCCTTTCTGTAAGGCTTTCATCTGAGAGATTCCTTTCTGCAAGGCTGTCATCTAAGAGAGTCCATTCTGCAAGACTTCCATTTGAGAGACTCCTTTCTGCAAGGCTGTCATCCAGAGAGACCTTTCTGCAGGGCATTCATCTAAGCGAGTCCTTTCTGCAAGGCTTTCATTTGAGAGACTCCTTTCTGCAAGGCTGTCATCTAAGAGATTCCTTTCGGCAAGGCTGTCATCTAAGAGATTCCTTTCTGCAAGGCTTTCATTTGAGAGACTCCTTTCTGCAAGGCTTTCATCTAACAGATTCATTTCTTCAAGGCTTTCATCTAAGAGACTCTTTTCTGCAAGGCTCTCATCTAAGAGACTCCTATCTGCAAGGCTTTTATCTAAGAGACTCCTCTCTGACAGGCTTCCATCTAAATGACTACTTTCTGCAAGGATTTCATCTGAGAGACTCCTTTCTGCAAGGCTTTCATCTGAGAGATTCCTTTCTGCAAGGTTGTCATCTAAGAGATTCCTTTCTGGAAGGCTTTCATCTAAGACACTACTTTCTGCAAGGCTTTCATCTAACAGATTCCTTTATGCAAGGCTTTCATCTAAGAGACTCGTTTCTGCAAAGCTTTCATCTGAGAGGCTCCTTTCTGCAAAGCTTTCATCTAACAGATTCCTTTCTGCCAGGCTTTCATCTAAGAGATTTCTTTCTGCAAAGCTTTCATCTGATAGACTCCTTTCTGCAAGGCTGTCATCTGAGAGACTCATTTCTGCAAGGTTGTCATCTAAGAGATTCCTTTCTGCAAGGCTTTCATCTAAGACACTACTTTCTGCAAGGCTTTCATCTAAGAGAATCTTTTCTGCAAGGCTGTCATCTAAGAGATTCCCTTCTGCAAGGCTTTCATCTCAGAGACTTCTTTCTGACAGGCTTCCATCTAAGAGACTCCTTTCTGCAAGGCTTTCATCTGAGAGATTCCTTTCTGCAAGGCTGTCATATAAGAGAGTCCTTTCTGCAAGGCTTTCATCTAAGAGACTCCTTTCTGCAAAGCTTTCATATGAGAGACTCCTTTCTGCAAGGCTTTCATCTAACAGATTCATTTCTGCCACGCTTTCATCTAAGAGACTCCTTTCTGGAAGGCTTTCATCTAAGAGATTTCTTTCTGCAAGGCTTTCATCTAAGAGATTCCTTTCTGCAAGGAGTTCATTTGAGAGACTCCTTTCTGCAAGGCTTTCATCTGAGAGACTCCTTTCTGCAAGGTTGTCATCTAAGAGATTCCTTTCTGCAAGGCTTTCATCTAAGACACTACTTTCTGCAAGATTCTTTCTGCAAGGATTTCATCTAAGGCACTCCTTTCTGCAAAGCTTTCATCTGAGAGACTCCTTTCTGCAAGGCTTTCATCTAAGATATTCCTTTCTGCAAGGCTGTCAACTAAGAGAGTCATTTCTGCACGGCTTTCATCTAAGAGACTCTTTTCTGCACGGCTTTCATCTAAGAGACTCCTTTCTGCAAGGCTGTCATCTAAGAGATTCCTTTCTGCACGGCTTTCATCTGAGAGACTTCTTTCTGCAAGGCTTTCAATTGAGAGACTCCTTTCTGCAAGGCTTTCATCTAAGAGACTTTTCTGTAAGGCTTTCATCTGAGAGATTCCTTTCTGCAAGGCTGTCATCTAAGAGAGTCCTTTCTGCAAGGATTTCATTTGAGAGACTACTTTCTGCAAGCTGTCATCTAAGAGATTCCTTTCTGCAAGGCTTTCATTTGAGAGACTCCTTTCTGCAAGGCTTTCATTTAAGAGACTTCTTTCTGCAAGGCTTTCATCTAAGAGACTCCTTTCTGCAAGGATTACATCAAAGGGATTTCATTCTGCAAAGCTTTCATCTGAGAGACTCCTTTCTGTAAGGCTTTCATCTAAGAGATTTCTTTCTGCAAGGCTTTCATCTAAGAGATTCCTTTCTGCAAGGAGTTCATTTGAGAGACTCCTTTCTGCAAGGCTTTCATCTGAGAGACTCCTTTCTGCAAGCTTGTCTTCTAAGAGATTCCTTTCTGCAAGGCTTTCATCTAAGACACTACTTTCTGCAAGATTCTTTCTGCAAGGATTTCATCTAAGGGACTCATTTCTGCAAAGCTTTCATCTGAGAGACTCCTTTCTGCAAGGCTTTCATCTAAGATATTCCTTTCTGGAAGGCTGTCAACTAAGAGAGTCCTTTCTGCATGGCTTTCATCTAAGAGACTCTTTTCTGCACGGCTTTCATCTAAGAGACTCCTTTCTTCAAGGCTGTCATCTAAGAGATTCCTTTCTGCACGGATTTCATCTGAGAGACTTCTTTCTGCAAGGCTTTCAATTGAGAGACTCCTTTCTGCAAGGCTTTCATCTAAGAGACTTTTCTGTAAGGCCTTCATCTGAGAGATTCCTTTCTGCAAGGCTGTCATCTAAGAGACTCCTTTCTGCAAGGCTTTCATTTGAGAGACTACTTTCTGCAAGCTGTCATCTAAGAGATTCCTTTCGGAAAGGCTGTCATCTAAGAGATTCCTTTCTGCAAGGCTTTCATTTGAGAGACTCCTTTCTGCAAGGCTGTCATTTAAGAGACTTCTTTCTGCAAGGATTTCATCAAAGAGACTCCTTTCTGCAAGGCTTTCATCAAAGGGATTTATTCCTGCAAAGCTTTCATCTGAGAGACTCATTTCTGCAAGGCTGTCATCTGAGAGACTCCTTTCTGCAAGGTTTTCATCTAACAGATTCTTTTCTTCAAGGCTTTCATCTGAGAGACTCCTTTCTGGAAGGCTTTCATCTAAGAGACTCCTTTCTACAAGGCTTTCATCTAAGAGATTCCTTTTTGCAAGGCTTTCATCTAAGAGAGTTCTTTCTGCAAGGCTTTCATTTGTGAGACTCCTTTCTGCAAGGCTGTCATCTAAGAGACTCCTATCTGCAAGGATTTCATCTGAGAGATTGGTTTCTGCAAGGCTGTCATCTAAGAGAGTCCTTTCTGCAAGTATTTCATTTGAGAGACTCCTTTCTGCAAAGCTTTCATCTGAGAGACTCCTTTCTGCAAGGATTTCATCTAACAGATTCCTTTCTGCAAGGCTTTCATCTGAGAGACTCCTTTCTGCAAGGTTGTCATCTAAGAGATTCCTTTCTGCAAGGCTTTCATCTAAGAGACTCGTTTCTGCACGGCTTTCCTCTAAGAGCCTCTTTTCTGCAAGGCTGTCATCTAAGAGATTCCCTTCGGCAAGGCTTTCATCTAAGAGACTCCTTTCTGCACGGCTGTCATCTAAGAGACTCCTTTCTGAATTGCTGATGTCAACCTCCAGGAAAGTCGTTGTTCTTTCTCGAACTAAGCTTCCCGGCTGACAGCAAGTGGAAAGACTATATTGAATCCATTGCTAGGTCAGCGGCTAAGAAAGTTGGTTTGCTGTGTCGTGCTAGACAATCTTTCTCTCCAGAACCTATCTTAAATATCTATAAGTTTACCATGCTTAGAATATTGCTGCCACATATGGTCCCATGTTGCTGTTATTTATCTAGAGCTCCTTGAAAAAGAATAGCAATATTATTGGATCTGATCTGGCTACTCAACTTCAGTCACTTTCCTGTCGCCGTAAGTTTGCCTCCGTATGCCTTTTCCATAAATATTTTCATGGCAGTTGTTCGGATGACCTCCTCGCTATGGTACCTAGATTTTATGAATTTCAGCGCAGTACTAGACTGGCGTTGATATCTCATCAATGTACAGTTGTGCTGGCTAGATGTAATCGTAAATTCTATGCTAACAGTTTTTTTTTTCGTACTTCTCCGATGCTGAATTCTTTTCTGGCTCCATACTTTCCAGCCAACTTTAATCTTCAAAGATTTAGATGTTGTGTGAATCGATATATGCTGTCCAACTGATTACTCTTTTTGTTCTCGCTCATTAGTAATGTCTCGGTTTCTAATTCTTCCACACCCAGTAACCCCTTGTGTCTTAGTGGCTTTACTGCTTTACTTAGGCTGAACTCAAAAATAAAAATAATAAATAAATAAATTTAACGTTTGTTACGTCTGGACAGCATTTTTTATTATTTCAAAAAGAAATTATTTTCAGTTCCCCAAATTTTCTCTTTCTCTCTCTCTCTCTCTCTCTCTCTCTCTCTCTCTCTCTCTCTCTCTCCTTTCGTGATATATATATATATATATATATATATATATATATATATATATATATATGAAGAGTGTATTAAAAATACTTTTACAAAATTAGGGTGGGGGGATCCTCACCAAAACAAAGAAAAAGTTTATATATACATATGTCCGGAAATCCTTCGTTTTTGTGTTATTAAGGCCACGATAGAATCAAGAACCCTCCCCCAAAGTTTGTAAAAGTATTTGGGGCTTGTATCTTGGATTGTACATTTATTCTGAAATTTATAAGTGAAGAGTACTGTGTTGACATAGGAATAAATATGACTCAAAGCGATCTTCAAACAAAGATTCTCTGAAGATCGTAGTGCGACATGAAACTGACAATTGCTATGCATGATTCGTATGTCCACTATTTGTCTGTCTGTATCTCTATCTCTACATACAGGCACGCAGCCACACATACACATATATATATAGATATAGATATACACTACTGTTCAAGATTTTGAATTCACAAACAGAATCAGCATGAACTAGACAGAAAAGTGAAAAAAATGAAAAGGAACTCTTAGACGCATTGAAAAAAGAATGGAATCAGTGACCAAACTTATATTTTAAGAAACTTTCTAAAGCAGAATATTTTGACGAGAGCAAAATTTAATCATAAAATGCCTTTTTTTAGGCATAATAAATTTTCAAATAAAAAATCATGTACACTTTTATTTAACCCTGTATAATAATTTTCTCTTATTTAAAGTACTAAACAACTACTTTGAGGGACAATTTAAAAAATAAAAATGAAGAGGGATGGTTTCAATATACATACATGCATAAAATAATTTATAGCTGTAAAATTATGTAATTTAACATAAGGTGAACAGAATTTTTAACAAAAGAGTGATCAATATCTGTCCAAAGCAATAATTATTATATCAAAAATATTGTAATTTCCCGTTACTTATCGAAGGTCGACTCAGAGTTTGGCGATGTAGAATATATATATTTTATTAAATGTTTTAATTTTAATATTATAAGTGATAAGTTTTTCAAAGTTAATAACATAATTTATTAAGATGAATAAACATTGGATCGTGTTTTTTGGTTTTATCTCATAATCCGATTTTTCCTTGGTAATGTTTTTAGCCAGGTTGTTTTTCTTTCCAAAATATTCCGCGACATTTCTTCGTCTCCTTTGCATTTTGACTTCGATAATTCTGAGAGGAACAGGTGAGTCTCTTTGGGACATAGTTCCCAGATTTCTGCCAATAATTCATTGTCAATCCCGGTGTATTCTTTCGTAATGTGTATTGTTTTGTCTTTCTGTATATCAATTTTGCATTTTGTATTTCTTATTTGTTTCTGTTTTTTCGTGTCAGGTGGAGTAATTTTTTTCGTGGAATTTCCAAAACACCCACCATAGTGGCAAAACACACTAGTCGACCCCCCCAACACACACGAACACAGATACGCCATACAAAATACATTACGTAGTTACTGTATAGATATCGTTATAATAATATAATATGTTATATAAATGTATGGAAAACGAATATATACACACATACTGGCAAAAACAAACACACTAGACGGACAACACTCACGTACATATATATATATATATATATATATATATATATATATATATATATATATATATATATATATATATATATAATCGAATATTAGGTTTTTCAGTTGTTTATAGATAACTCCCTAGATTGACAGATCTATGTGTAGCAAATTTTAAATATGAAAATTTAGTCAGCATCTCTGATAAGCATTTATAAAATAAATATTCCCTCATAATCATTTGTGTCCCGAAAAGCGAAGCATCCATATATATATATATATATATATATATATATATATATATATATATATATATATATATATAGGTTTTTAGGTTTTTTGTTTTATAGATAACTCCCTAGATTGACAGTTCTATGTGTAGCAAATTTTAAATATGAAAATTTAGTCAGCATCTCTGATAAGCGTTTATAAAATAAATATTCCCTCATAATCATTTGTGTCCCGAAAAGCGAAGCACCCGATATATATATATATATATATATATATATATATATATATATATATATATATATATATAATCGAATATTAGGTTTTTCAGTTGTTATAGATAACTCCCTATATTGACAGTTCTATGTGTAGCAAATTTTAAATATGAAAATTTAGTCAGCATCTCTGATAAGCATTTATAAAATAAATATTCCCTCATAATCATTTGTGTCCCGAAAAGCGAAGCATTATATATATATATATATATATATATATATATATATATATATATATATATATATATATATATATATATATATATATATATATATATAATCCATAAAGATATTAGCAGGAATGCCACTTTGGGATTTACATTTCGTATATTTGTACGCACTTTGAATCGCACCAATATACAATGTGCATTACAAGTCGACGACAGAACACTCTCAGTATATTTTTCCTTACAAGTATTTCCTTGTCGCTTTAGTGAAAGATGCTTTAATTGGAAGGCGTCACAGTTGACACACTTCTAACAATCCGCACTTGAAACAAAATTGATAATAATAACCGTGGCTGGCAAGTAATTCGGATTCTGTTACTGCCACATTTTTCTAGTGCTTCTAAAGTTGCTAGTATTTCAAGTATATTTACTAGAGCAAAATCTTTTTTGGCATCCACTATAAACACTTAAAAATTCGATGTGACTCCGAAAAACATGCCTTTAAGCAAACAACATTTGATAAATAGAAAATAATAAGTTCTTTTAATTCACATTTCGTTATTACTAGCCTAAAATAAGCAATCGTTCTGTATTTTAAAGAAAACGCCATTTTCCAATTTTTACTTAATATATATATATAATTAAAAAAAAACAAACAAACATGTCTTTAATCTTTACTATAATATGCGGGTCGCCAAGGATTCATCGTCGGAGGCATTGTCATGGCAAGCCGTGTTCAAATGACACCCGTGTCTGCCGAGCTAACTTTTTTGAGAGAAGAAATGGGTTCATGACTTTACGAAAGGCATGAACGGATTTCTTCTCTCTTGCACAGCTGAATAAACTAGAAATTCTAGCTTTAGATGGCAACTAGTCGAGGAAAATAAAGGCGTATTCTGAATGCAAAATCATGAATCCAGTGGCTACATTGGAGGTATGCTCTTATCATTTTAAAGTTGAAATGCCCCTACGTAACCGTAAGTTCTTCACTCGTTATTCTCACGTTTGAAACTCTCTTCCGGCTTATGCCTCTTTTGTGGCTTTGTTAGGGCCAGAAATAAAGACACAAGAAAGGAATTGAGTTAAACAAATATATTAGAAACAGTAATGCAAACATAGACAAACAAGAGTGTTACAGCAAGAATGTTCGGTCCGACTGTCAGAGCTGACTGCTAGAAACTTCCCTCTCCAAAAGGCTGTACCTGCTTCTATTTATAGCTGGGAGAGTCCATGCGTTCGTGGGTAAATTACCATAACAGCCGCCCTGTCAACTTTGATTTTCAAAAATTTAAACGCTATATCATTCGTTATCTTCTGTCTTCTTAATTCTTCTTCTTTCATTGTCATCTCTCATTTTCCTCATATTCTCTATCACTCAATAACCGTTTGTCTCTTCGTGTTTTTTTTCCCTTTCTTGAGGTGAAATGATTAAAAAATACAAGAAAAAACTCCTCTATATTTCCAGGGAGGTGACGGGAATTCAGTGATATTAAAAGAAAGGAATCTGTGTTGATCCATGATCGACTACGCCTTGAAAGGATAGGGCATTAAAAAAAGGCTTAGTTTGAGATAACGCTACAGTAGAAGGACATTCATTTAAGGGCTGAATTCTTTGAAGTCAAAATCAATCTTTACACACACACACACACACACACACACACACACACACACACACACACACACACACACACACATAAAAATAAAAAGAAACATTGAAGTCAAAACTCAGAAGCGACAGGCTGTTTCATGCTTGACGCAATCATATCATCAAGCCGCCTGATGATTGCGGATATTCTCACCTCACAAAATGACATTACTACGTTCCCCAGAAGCGTGAAGAAAGTTTCACCAGCGAAAACTACGATAGAACTTACGGTTACATCTAGACATTTCAACTGTCAAATGATGAATTCTTAGGTTAATGGTTTCGTTTTGTACTCTATTGCAGAGATGGGCGAAACTAGACCTAGCGCAGCCTGGTCCATGTTCAGTTTCCTTATCCTCTGTTCAGAAGAACAACTGCCAGATATTTGATGGCTTTGTTTTACAAACTATAGAGTCAAATTGAAAACGCGTGGACGATGAAAATAATAATTCCAGGTATTATTAATGGTAGCCATAGAATAGTTTCGATAATCAGAGATTATACAATGATAGTTTTATAAAAATCAACTAGAATTCTAAAGAAATTCTTCGCTATTTTAGAAGGCTTGTTGTCACTCGAACTTCAGTGAAATTCACCAGCTACATTTTTTAAAAGCATTTCACCCCAAGCAAGGCGGCAATGCTACTGGTTCGCAGTGGGTTACATAGCGTGAAGCTGAGAAAAAAAAACTGCGTATAGAGGGAATGAAGAAAGAACGGGCTTCAGAACATCAGAAGATGGCGATTGACGTACATTTAATTTTTTGAAGATTGTAGTTATCAGGGAAGCAGGTAAACGGAAGGGATTTCCACAGGCGGGAAGTGCGAGAAAAGAAACTGCTGAAGTAGATGAGGCGGTTAGATTTAACTATTTCGACGCTAAAAGGGTGGGACCTTGATGCTTAAATTTATATAGTCGGGGCACCAGGAAAAAAAAAAGAAGAAAACTCCGTCTAGTACAATAATAATAGTGACCTAAAATTTGTTTGGGCAACTAGTGGAAATAAAGTACTTGACACAGTTTTTTTTCCCCCTCTGTCTGACACGGAGATTACTGTATGAATGTATTTCATTGTGCCGGTAATTTTATCACTGTATTTTCTTTCGGCTGGAAACAGTAGCGTCCATTTAAATTTCTTCTCGCCAATATCTGATATAGCAATTATCTTTGAGTTTTCAAAATGGCAACTTCTTGCACAGATACACGAAGACACTTCCGATCGCAAATCTGTATAATTATGAAACGCCACTAGACGCCTACACACAACTTAAGGCAAGTCGCTTTCTCTCATTCTCTTTCTTCCATACACACACACACACACACACACACACAAACATACGCGCGTGCACACAGACACACAAACACACATAAAAACACACACAAACACAAACATACAGGCAGGCACACACACACAAACACACACACGCATATATACATATTAAGCATATGCGCAGCAGAATAATGGTTTATTGGTAAGGAAAACAGTTTCGGTAAGATGTGGAGAAATGAAAGTATACAGATCGTGTTACGACAAACTTCCAACTTACGGAGGCTTGGTTGTTCAGATCATTAGAATCCAAAATCATGGCTTTTGCTGATGTCCGAACACCAACATCTGACCGGTTTGTTTATATACACCCCATACGAATACACTTGGCAAATTCATAACACCATATCGGTTCACTATTTACATTATTCGGACTATTGTTCTCATCTCTGTCGCCATATGTATTACGACGTTTTGGCCGTTGTACGCTCCGGCCTTCATCAGGTGGTTGAAATGTAAAACTGAACCCTATAATTCGCTCACTGGCGTAGAATGTTCTAGTTCCACGTGCTATGGACACATGGCACAGTGGATAGAGGCGTTAGTGAGATCCAATGACAGGACCCAAAAAGTGTGAGTTCGATACCCGGTTAAGGCAGTGGAGAACTTGGAGAGGGGAATTAACAGGAGATAACCAATAACTGACATCCATTAAACATGGCACGTGGAACTAGGACAGTCTGTCCCAGCGAGCGAAATAAAGGGTTCAGTTCGACATTCCAACCACCTGAAGAAGGCCGGAGCGTACAACGGCCGAAACGTTGTAATAAATATGGCGACAAAGATGAGGACAATAGTCCGAATAATGTAAATAGAGTACATAATACTTCCTCTCAGAAATATAGACATATACCTTATCGGCTGTTCACATTTCTTGATAAAATATTTTATCATTGACATGATCCGAATAATTTCCGATAAGGGTGTGGTTGAGAAAATCACTCTCCTATAATCGCTTTAATGTCCAGACAGTAGCAGCTAGTTCTATTTGTAGTTTCCGGCTCAAAAGTTTTTTTAACAGGAGTAGAGGTTTATCCGATGTTTCCTGTTTAGGATTGGGTCTTCGCTTCCATCTAAAGTCTTTTTATTCTCTTTCACTCAGTAGCTTCTTCCGTCTTAGTGGCATTATCACCTTGATGGGGCGAATATATTAAAAATAAAAAGTAAATATTTAGCTATTGACGTGGGTAATATTCTAAATTTCTCGGCTGGACTAAGTAAGTGTAACTGTGTGTTCCAAGGAGAGGGGAAAAATTAAGGTTTAGATAAAAAAGATCCTCCTCTCAAATAAAATAAAAAAAAGTCGATATAAGTTGGAAATGTATTGTACTTCTGAAATACTATATATTCGATAGGATCAGTTGATGGTCGAAAATCCCACAAAAAAGTAAAGAATGAAAAATAAAAAAAGAAGTGGCAGGATATGACGATGGCATTTTATTGCACCGTGAGCTGATCACTAACTAGCGAGAAGGTGATATTTTCTGGTAAAAAAAAGGAGTCTATCACTCCCAAATGAGGTTTTTGGCTTGGTAGAGCGTAGATGACTCAAAAAAAGACTAGTTAAGAAAGTAATCTCACTCAACGTACCCTCTCCATAAATGACGTCATACGCTGGGGACAATAAAAGTTGCCAATACAGGCGCCATTGTGTTAGAAACAGAGTGCTGGTTTGCTATGTGTTAACCATATGATACAAATACTATGCAATTAACAAATGTATATCATTTCTATTCCAGACAGTCGCTTCTACTAAAAAAAGTACATTAATATATATTAATTATGACAGCATTATCCACTGTGATATGTGTCCTTAAGGACACATAGCACAGTGGATAAAGGCGTTGGTTACATCCAGTGACAGGACCCAAAGAGTTGTGAGTTCAATACCTGGTTAAGGCAGTGGAGAACTTGGAGAGGTGAAGTCTACTCCAGCGAGAGAAATAAAGGGTTCAGTTCAACATTTCAACTGTCTGAAGAAGGCCGAAGCGTACAACGGCCGGAATATGGCAACAAAGATGAGGACAATAGTCTGAATAATGTAAATAGTGTACATAATACCTCATTTCAGAAATATAAACAAATTATTTCGACCAGTAAGTAATTTATGATTTATTAACTTATTTTCGCGATGTAATAAGCTTTTCCTTGATTTATATCATATTGGTATGTATTCTATACATTGAACTCTCTGTGGATCTATCTTTTTAATATTTTATATTAAAAAGAACCACTTGGATTATATTTTCCACTTACGGATATATATATATATATATATATATATATATATATATATATATATATATATATATATATATATATGGACAAAAGAAATTGTGCAGGATTGGAAAGGCTATTTCTACCTTCGTTAATCTTTTATCACAGGCTTTGGGATACCCTTGATGTTTTGTTAAAGGTAAAAACTGGTGTGTACAAGTCAGTAGTACTGACATCAGTACTTTGTAGTGTCGAATATTGGACTCTGTACCGATGACACATTAATCAACCTGATGCTTTCCACATGCGTTGTCTACGTACGATCAGCAGCAGAAAACTATGTGATCGCTTTAGAAACAGTGAAGTTCTGTCTAAATGCAGCATGACAGGTGTTGAAGTTATCCTAATGAAAATTCCACTCAGGTCGCCAGACATCTTTCTCGTATGAGTGATAGCAGACTTCCAAAACAACTTCTATTTGGTCAGTTTCTAACAAGCTGGTCAGGTGGAAGGCCACTTTTGCGTTACACAGACAGATTCAAAGACAATCTGAAGTGATGCAGCATCCATTTTTCTTCCTGGGAAAACAACGTCAGAGCGAAGGAACTGGCTCATGTCCTACTTGAACATCGGGATCAACTGCGTGCAAATATCAAAGAAAGTTGGCAGCATGTTGCTCTTCTCAATGATAGCCTTATCGACAACTGTGGGTGTGTCGAATGCAGTAAATCAGGTCTTGCTGTCCATCGCAGGAACATGTGATCCTCAATCACTCGAGTAAAATGGCTCAATCACTTGTTTCACCTGCCTAAAAATTTGTAAAACACCTGCAGGCGTTGGGAGACACATGCCTGTCCATAAAACGTTGAGCACGTCTTTATTTTACTGATTCCTCATTCCTCGTCCGCGACAAGAGAGTCCATAATATATATATATATATATATATATATATATATATATATATATATATTACATTGATACATTAATAATGTAAAACCAAATTCTCTCTCTCTATATCTATCTATCTATCTATCTGTCTATATATATATATATATATATATATATATATATATATATATATATATATATATATATATAGACCCACCTTCATGCGCATATTATTCGTGATTTGTTGTTTGCTGATGATGCGGCTCTTGTAGCGACATCCTTTGAGGGGGCCCAACATCTAATAAACCGTTTCTCTGCTGCATGTAAAACATTTGGTCTTACACTTAGCATAAAGAAAACTGATGTTGTACACCAACCTTGTCCTTCTCCGAAGCAATTGCGTGGTGAGAAACAAAAACCACCAGTCTACAAATTTCCAGAGAGGCCATTGAAAGTAGAAGACAAACCCCTGAACTATGTCAAGTCTTTCACCTATCTTGGTAGCAAAGTCAATTGCAGTGGAACTTTAGATGATGAAATCATGCATCGGATTGCTAAGGCTACCAGTGCTTTCGGCAAACTTCGCCATCCCTTGTGGAATAAGCGGGGTATTTGACTTGATAGGAAAATTCTGGTTTACAGTACTTGCCATCCTTTTGTATGGCTCAGAGTCGTGGACTCCATACAGGTACCATATACGCCAGCTACATGTTTTCCATAGAAGCTGTCTGCGTGCAATTTGTGGAGTTAAGCTTCAAGATAGGACATCTAACGTAGACCTGTTTAACAGGTGTAATATTGGAGGAATCGAGAATTTTATCATACAGTCTCAGTTACAGTGTACTGGTCATGTATTGAGAATGTCTGATGACAGGATACCCAAGATACTAATGTAAAGCCAGTTAGATCAGGGCTACAGGAATGTAGGACGCCCATGGCTAAGATATAAAGACAAGCTGAAAAGAAACTTGTCAGCAGTCAATATACCACATAACACCCTTGAGCGCTTAGCCTTGGAGCGGGTAGAATGGAGATCAACGTGTTTTAGTTTTCAATCTGCTTGTCTGAATCATCTTCAAGAAGCAAGTGCAAGATCTAAAATGTCAGCCAATCTAACAGTGATCTCATTTCACAATCCTCACACTTGCTCCATATGTGGCCATCTTTGTAAATCACTAGCGGGTCTTAAATGCCACTTAAGATTATCGCATAAACTTTCATAACTGAATCAATAAGCTGTCAGATCCTCATATGTCGAAACCGACGAGAGAGCCCATATATATATATATATATATATATATATATATATATATATATATATATAACAGCAAAATTGTCCAAATCGTGCAATAGCAAAATTGTATCTTAGAAATGATTTAAGACATCTTACCGGAATTCTCAGAGGCTTTTATAACACTATTGAACTCTACTTTGAACAATAAGAATGTATTTATCTCTAATTTGAAGTAATGATCCCTCTTCCTGTTGTGACCTCCTGATCCAGTTTTCCGCTCTACTGTTCCCTCTTTTTTAAACTTATTCACTGTTCTCTTGATGGTTATTGAATGAAATTTGAAGACGGAAGAAAAGAGTATAAATGTTGGTACCATTACTGAAGGCCTGAATGATCTTTTATCTCACACAATTGCTCAGTTGAGAGGACATAGTGGGGCTGACACAAAACGATTTTAGCCTGTTCTCTTTCACGCTGAATAACTCAAAAGGTTTTTCCGTGATTCTTATGAAAAAATGTATCAAGATGGCTACACGTCTTATCTGAAAACCTGGGGAAAAGAAATTCAATTAGTTTAGTGTTTGTTTAGATATTAAACAATTTGTGGGATGGACAATTATCCCATTCTGTTATACAATTCGGACAATTATCCCATTCTATTATACAATTCGGACAATTTTTCTGTTACACGCGGTATATACATATGACTTTGAGATGTATATATTTGTTAACTAAAATAAGCTAGATATATACTTTCTCAACACACTGATGGAAGATGCTGATTTTGATGTGGCTGCAGAATTTGCGTACCAGCTGGTATTAGATATTTTGAAAGATTTTTCACTCTTCGGACACCTTGTGACTTAGTAACACACATGCAACTATGTGCGCCAAGGATTTATATGAATTCCCATGCAGCGGTAATGTTTCGGGTTGATAAAGATCGCAAGCAGGTGTCATACCACAGATATGCGTATATGTTCACTTCGTTAAGTTAGCCCTTTGTAAGGGACTAGTATTATGGGTGTTTGAAAAGCGACTGGGCGCTTAGTGAAGACATTATCCTATAATTACCTTACATATATTTATGTTAACACAGTCAACTTCCCTGTATAATATAGGGCTAAGGCCACTTCACACAAGGTGTTGTTCTGCAATTTCTTTAACAAGCATGCTTTTACTCCCTCAACACCCAACCAATTTTAAATCAACAGTTCTTTTTCTCCGAGACAAGTTACCAACCCAAACCAGAGATCCGAGATACTTCTGTATTCTCTTCTGGCATTGAACCATAACTTAATGGTAGAATATTAGTCACTTCAGGAAATATCTAGTATTCAGTGACCAAACAATTAGTGCTATTGCTGACTGAAATTTGTCATATCTTTGTTCTTAGTTTTTCAGGAAATTATATTTCCCAAGTTCGTAAACTGCTTGAGATCATTTTAAACCTGATGAAGTTTCCTTCCAAACCTTTTGTTTTGGGTAGAGTTCCATTTAAAAGATTGACTATCGTATTCTCCTTCTTAAAAGACGCACTATTTTACCTAAAAAAAAATACCATGAGACGCGTGCCTATTCCAAGACGAATGTAATGCCACTTCCAGGCCCAAGTAAGCTTGGACGATCACCTAATTCGCTTGACTGATAGAGACGTGGATTTGTATGTAGAGTCATTATGCTATGATGTTAGCTATCTGTCTATTTCAGCCATTTATATGATGTAACCTCAGTACTTAGCTGTTACAAGTATTTCCAAGACTATAGACCTTCCTATAAGCTTAAACTTGCTCTGTTTACTAGCAACGGCGAGAGCCTTTCTCCTTTTGACTAGTATGTCATTGCCATACAAACAAAATCGGACGAATGATTAATGTAAATGATACGTGGCATCAGTAAGTGAGGGACGCATGGCGAATGTGTTGTTGTAGGAGAATGATTTTTTTCTTACAAATTTATTTACAATATTAGGGTGCGTCTTCCAAGACGCAGCGTCTTGTAAGTCGGAAAATACGGTATATTATTGTTTTCCCTTCTAGCTACATTTGTTACTCATTTTGATTGTTGCGCTGTTTTGGGGTGTTCAATTGATGCTTTCGTTCTTTGATAAAACTTTTCGTTTGTGATTTTGTAGCGCCAGTCTATAGGGTTTAATGAAGGCTTGTCTTCTTTAAGGTTTTAGAAATACAGTTATCGTTGATTTTCCAACTGATCAATGGATCCGGAGATTAATTCATAATCCATGTGTGGACGTGCAGAATCTGTGGCAGCTGGAAGTTAGTAACTCGAAGTCAGTTGCACGGTGGCGCTGTTGGCTTTGGGTAGTGAGGTTTTGACTTTGGGATTCTTCAAAATTTAGAGACTTGGTGGTCAGTTGAACACCGACGCGACCAGTCGGCAGCACACTCTTCTAACAGTGAAGGTTAGTTTTGATTGCGTCTTTTCACTGTTTCATTGGTCGGCCTTGTTGTCTACTGCCACATAGAAGTCCCCGTAAAAACAGACTTTTGAGAATGTTGCCCTGTACGTATGACGTGGCCAGTTCATCATACTTGTGCCTTGACGAATACTGTTTCGATTCTGGCCGAATTCACATTGTCCAAAATTTCAAGGTTGGTTATACGTCTGGTTTGGTTTACAGCATATCACCATCAATGCCAACAAAATTTTAATTGCTGGTAATATTTTTTTTCCAAAAATGTATTGCTGGTAATACTTTTTCATTCAAAAATCTATTGCGGCTAATATTTTTTCTTCAAAAATGTATGGCTGGTAATATTTTTTTCAAAAATGTATAGCTGACAATATTTTTTTCAAAAATGTATTGTTGGAAATAATCTATTGCTGGTAATAATGTTTTACAAAGTATTTCTGGTATTAAAACGTATTTTTACACTTTCATAGTGTTTTAACCCCCGTTTGGGGGTTAACTATTTGTCCAGAGCTGGGACCCTAACAGGCGCTACCACCCCGGGTCATGGTGGACCTGGGAACACCAGCAATTAAGAGGTAGTTCCACGCTCCTCAAAAATCCTGATCAGAGGCCTTGCTGTCGGATGTAGTTTATCGTCTTACCCAGGATGTGGATGTAGTTTATCGTCATACCCAGGACTGTTGGTGTTACGATCCCGCAACCTGATTCCAATGTTGAACTTTTCCAATTTCCTGATGTGCCTGCGGTACAAGGTTTAAGTTTCGTATCCCTCGATGAGAGAAAGGGCGACAACTGCGTTATAGACGTTTAATTTCGTTGACAGGAGTGTTGAGCACTCTGTTACGGAGCCTGTCTATTTTCTTGGTTAGCTTTGCTGATTCACGAGTCAATTTCTTGATTATTTCACAATAAACACAACCAGGACAGAATAATGATACTGTTAATTTATACGGAAAAAAAAAAAAAGATTTTCTGTAAAAAACATCAGCTGGAAAGTTTTGCATCAGTCATAAGATTTCTCGTAAATATCTTTATATATACCCGTGAGCAATTTGATAATATTATTGCACATGAGCAGCTTTTACGAGTGAAAACTCTCTAGATCGTGTCTATAGATACAGAGACATACACGATATAAACATTCGAACAGTACACATTCATATACAGTGTATACAAGTGTAAATATATACGCATAACCATGTGTCATTATTACCTCCGTATTCAGCAAATAATTCATTACCTATAGAGCCATATAAATTATCATACGTAAACATATACGCCTATATATATTTACTAACACAAATTCATTATACTATACACTATGTAAAAAAAAAGGACAAAAACAAGTTCGTGTGTCTTAGATACATGACAGCTCGCTCGTAGCTCTCAAACATATATCACAGTCTGTCAGGGAAGATACACATCTTTGTCCACACACACACACGCACACACACGCATATATGTATTCCTTTTACATAGACATAGCAGTAGGGTGAGGGTTTTGTATTATATTTGGATATATAAGCCTTTAAGAAATATTTCCAAATATGTCCTTAAACATTTAATAAATATTACCAGGCATTTCCTTCAACATTTGAAAAATATTTCTAAGCAGAGGAAATTCTTGTAATAGTGCAACGGTTAAATTGTATCATTTGTAAACATGCACGTGATATATATATATATATATAATGAAATGGAGAAAGTCCGACAATTTTTATGTTTATACATTCTTTTTTATAGATACAAATATTTAAGTAAATACTCTGTTTATAATAAACAGTATTAACAACATTTACCGGCCTGAATGTCCGAAAAATTGTCATAGAAAATATGCGTCCTCCGACAGGAATCGAACCTGTATCCTATACGGAACCGTCATATAGCCAGACGTGCTTTTACCGATTTCGCCACTGAGGAGCGTTTCGGTTAGCAAGTAGTTTAAAAACAGTACAATCGACCTGGCTAACCGAAACGCTCCTCTGTGGCGAAATCGGTAAAGGCTCCTGTCGGAGGACGCATATTATCTTTCTAATGTTATCTGCTCTGGAATTTTCTATTCTCTCAATTATAGTGAATTTGGAATGGATTTTGAAATCATGTTTTTCCAGGCGGAAATGTTGTTCTACAGGTAATAATTTTTCATGGGGAGTCGACTTAATTCGCTTACGATAATTATTAATTCTGTTGTGAAAGGGCCATTTAGATTTTCCTACATATTGTTTCTGGCATAGTGTGCATTCTAGGAGGTAAATTATGTTATGACTTCTACAGTTAGAATCGTGGTAGATTTTGAAAGTAGATTTAGTGATTGCGCTAGTGAATGAATTCGTGTTTTTAATATGGTTGCAACATAAACTTCTTTTGTTGTTACATGGTTGGGAAAATCCTGTTGTTTTTGTTCTTAGTTTATTACGGATTACCTTGTCCCCCGAAATGTGGTTACTACCTATGATTTCTTTTAGGTTCTTCGGTCTACGATATGCCAGAAGGCCGGGTTCCTTAAACAGTTTTTTTAGGTCTGATTTGAGATGTAGTATTTCCCAGCGACGTTTGATTATTTGGGATAGTGGAGGCAGAGTGGGATTGAAAGTGGTTACTAGAGGGATGCGGCTAGATTTATTTTTAATCTTGTATATTAGGGTGTCTTCTCTAGGTGTGGAAATTGCTTTATTTATTTGTTCCCTGATATATATATATATCGGTACATCCACAGATGCTTTATATCATTTCATTTAATCATTGCACACCAAGCAAGGCAATGAAGCCACTATGATTCAAGTGTTACTGAATGTTAGAGAATATAAGAAAAACTACTATTAGGGCGAGAGAACAATAAAAGAATAAGAATTAAGAAGACCAAGGATAACGATTGACATTGTATTTAAATTTTTGAAGATCAAAGTTGACGGGGAACGAAGAGGCCGGAAAAGAGTCCCACAAGTGAGAAGTGCTATAGAAAAAAAACTGTTAGCATACAACGGTTACATCTAGCCATTTCAGCTGTAAAAGATGAGATCTTGCCGCTAATTAAGTGCTGCTCTTAAATTCATAAAGTCAAGGCTGCACAGCAGAAATTTCGTCGGAATAATTACCATGAAAGTATTTACAGAAAAGTCAAAGGGAAGCTATATTACGACGGTGAAAAAGTGACTGAAGCCGAGATGTCAGGTCAAGACCAATAATATTGCAGATGCTTCTTTGGATTTTATCAAGAATCTCTAAATATATAACAGGAACACCAGATAGCAATATTCAAAGCAAGAAATGTTAGATCTATAAATATGTAGTTTCTGGCGAGAAACATTGTCTGGAACGACACAGTGAACCAACTTTCTTAGTTCCAGATTTAGCAGTTTAATCAATATTCTCTTTCCACTCCATGTGCGAGAATGACTCTCCTTGGGGTTAGTATTATGGTAAAAATATTTTTCTTAGACTCTCACAGTGCCCAGGCCGATAAACATAATATATATAGATGAACGAAAATAAGGTTTGAAATAAGCAATAACAATGTCGCGTTAAAAATAAATCAATTAATTATTCACACACATATATGTGCACATTCTGTAGGTCCTCGACAAAATCCAGAGACGAAGTGGTTGACCCTGGTGTGGCATCTCATTTAAAGCAGCTCTCTCACAGACGTGCTGTTGCTTCCCTCTGTCTTTTCTACAAATACTTCCACGGTAACAGCCCCGATGAGCTACTTTCGCTGGTTTCCAAACTGCATGACTCAAAACGTGTCACTGGGTCGGCATCTCAGTCCCACCCTTTCTCTACCGAAACGGTTAAATGTAGCCGTCTCTTCAACTCCAATAGCTTCATGTCTCGCACTTCCCGTCTGTGGAACTCACTACCTCTTACTTGCTTCCATGATAGCTATAATCTCCAACTATTCAAATGCAATGTCAATCGACATCTCCAGATGCCTTGATCTATTCCCATTCCTTCTCATCATCCTTTCCTCTATCACACCTCTTTACTCTTGCTTCCACTCGCTGTAACCTTATATATATATATATATATATATATATATATATATATATATATATATATATATATATATATAGTTAAGTAACGAAAATCTTGGTAATCCGTGTGGATAATCCCAAGGAGGATGAAATCCGGAGAGCTCAATGCGAATAATTTAATTTAAAATAAAAACAGACCACCTTATATATATGTGACAGTATATCAAATATATTTTCGGCTTAATATGTAGTTATGAATTTTATATTGATAGAGAATTTATCTACAGAATGACTGTTTCGCAGTTTCACAGCTCATTAATGTGGCTAGACATCTGATTGCTTCAAACCGGGATCGAAACTCGACCGATTTGATATCAAAGATCCAGCCCTAAGCTATGGTCGCTCGGCAGAGGAAGGTAGTTTTTAACGTATTATATACGTGATATATATAATCTTTAGACCAGCAGCCAGAGCACTCAATTCTGATGGATAGCTATGCGTTAAACAGTAGCAATCGCCGTTAAAAATTACCTTTCTCCATAGTGCTCAATCGACAAACAAGATTATATATATATATATATATATATCTATATATATATATATATATATATAAAGAGAAATAAACAGGGAAATGGTAATTACTAACCGACAGATGTTTTTGTAGACGGTGTAATAGTCTGGTGGGAATCATGTTGTTATCTAAAAAGCAATATCTATCTGATTCCTCGGTGTGCGAAACATTTTATGAAAATAAACTGAAATTTAAAATTTTGATCGCTGTAAAAGCGTTAGGCAGGTCTATTGTTACTAGTGGGAGGAGTGGGAGAGTAAGATTGTAAGCATAGATGAAGAGAGTTATAGGTTGAGGAGAGGAATAACGTCTTGCGTGTCACAAGTTGTAGCCAAAACCATATATATATATATATATATATATATAAAAACTCAGCTGAATTTTACAAATGATACTATTTAACCATCGTGCTATTACAGGAATTCCCTATGCTTGGAAATATTTACCAAAGTTTGAAGGAAATGCCTGGTAATATTTATCAAATGTTTAAGAACATCTTCGAAATATTTATTAAAGGCTTATACATATAAATATGATACAAAATCCTCACCCTATCCTGCTATGTTTATGTAAAAGGAATACACACACACACACACACACACATATATATATATGTATATATATATATATATATATATATATATATATATATGTGTGTGTGTATTTAGTGTGTGTCGATATCTAAAAATACTATACAGCTTTCGCTGTAAAGGAAAGTAAAAAGGAAAGCCTCAAAATTGTACAAAGGCATAAATATATATATATATATATATATATATATATATATATATATATATATATATATATATAATAATAAATATATAAAATATTAAAATTATATATATAAAAAAACAAACAAAAAACCAACCCGCATTAAATAAAATATCTTTCAGCACTGGAAATATCATCTTAAAGTGTGCATAACAATATAATATACGTGCAAAATAATAATAGAAATAGGTAGAAATACTTGATATATAATAATATAAGTTTTACACATGGTGTCACTGGAAGCTGCGCGCTCCAAAAATAACGATGTAGACAACAACATGTTGTCTACAACACCGACAGCGCCTCCAGTTCTAGAGCATGACTGAGATGCTCGAAATTGCTTGAAGAAACGCAAAGCAAAAATTGAAATTTGGACAGTTTATCCACAGCTTTTATCCCGATGTGTAATAACATATTCGAAAAGCGGAACAATGCAACAAAAATCATGCAGACAGAACTTGTCGGCACAATTTTGCAAAAGCTACCTACCTACATATATATATATATATATATATATATATATATATATATGTATGTATGTATGTATGTATGTATGTATGTATGTATGCTCATAAATGCGTTTATTCAAACTTCTACTTGTTTTCTCCGATATATTGGGAGAAACAGTTTTGGCAATTTATTTTATAAATGCCTGCTTCAGAAATATTAGTGCTCTTATTGTTTGAAGATCTTATTATATCTATAATGGTTTTGGAATTGTTTGTGACTATTTCAAGATTATTTAGATGGGATAGTTTATTCTGGATAGTGGACGTGACAGAATTGGTCGGTAGTATTATGTATCTGTTTTCATGTGATTTACTATATATATATATATATATATATATATATATATATATATATGGATATATATTTGTGTATTTAGGCAGCAAATTCTCTTTTAGTCATGTCTGATTGAATAAATTACAGACATTATGCCTGCTAATCTTTAATAAAATCCATTCATATTCACGAATAACCTTCCGTGTATTGATCTTAAAGGATGAGAGAAATGGGCTACAACTGTTTAAATTTCTTTTATTTTCTTTTCCCAAGTACTTTCGATCTCCTTCCAAGATCATCTTCAAGGGTGCAAGTGATACAAAACTATATGTTGTTCATTAGTATAAGTATTTAGACAAAGATGTGCGTTGTTATCCATTACCGTATTTTTTTTTTTTTATGTTTTAAATGCAAAACGGTTGACAATGTGCCGAGCGTTCATTAGAACGTGAAAAAATTATCCATTATGGAATTTTACCCTCTAAGTTATAATGTCATGATAACGCGCGCATTAAAGCATAAAAAACTGTTCCTTTGCAGGCATTTCAGAACATTACTGCAGTATTCATAGTTTATTCTTTTCAGTGCCGGCTTTAATTTTTTTTTTAAATATAAATTGCTTCCAGTATCTTTATTCTAAATCTGTTGTTTTCATGGTGTAGTATATATATATATATATATATATATATATATATGTGTGTGTGTGTGTGTGTGTGTGTGTGTGTGTGTGTGTGCGCTATCGCATCGGTAAACTCGTGCGTATATATATCAATAAAAATATAATAAAATATACCGAACATATTCCATATATTCATTTTTTTTTATATTTTAAGCTCAGTTTCAATGTAATGATCTGGATTGACATTTAAAGCATTTTCTCGTTTGTCGTTTTCTTTTGTTAACCTTATTTTACTATTTATCCTGGCCCAGAACAGTCTGCTAATTCTTTTTGTTGGCAAGTATAAAAGTCGGCCGTTTTCTTTCAGAAGCGAGAAAGCCTTGTGCGAGTCTAAATGTATCTATGACAAATACTTGTGAAACGGACGGCTGGAAAATGTTCTTTATTACAACACTTGTTAAAACTTATAATATAAAATTTTAAAAAATTCATGCAATATTTTTTTCCTTATTTCTGTATATTTGTTATATGAACAATATAATTCAAAATAACAAAAAGGAGCAGGTAACTCCGAAAAACATGATTTTATTCAAACAAATTATGTATAGACGAATTTCTAAAGCTTCGATATTTACGAGGGACATTCCAGAAGATTTGAGACTTTTTTAGAAGGAGCTTTAACTTTTAAATTATTGTAATTTTAGTATATCTTTACATCTAATAAGTTGACCTGCCAACTTTTATTATTCCAGATTGAAAGAGATTGCTGTAACAGTTCTTTGAATACGTCCTACTAAACACTGGTCGTCAAAGCTGACTAGTTTTCAGAATACAGTCGGGACGTGACGATAATTTGGAAGCTGGCTATGCAATAAGGTTTTATGTTGACAGAGATGGGCCTTGCTGCCTGTAACCTCTGGTTGTTTCACAAGTTGAAATAGAACCTAAGGGGTAGTCGTCTTGAAGCCATTGATAAGATGAAGGGGACCAGACACCTTCACGTTGGATGACTTTCACTGTGATTTTCCCAAAGTATCTGTAGAACCACTTCTGTAGAACCACTTGTCTGTTGCTTACAGTTTTCTCTTCATCTATGAGGGAGATCTTCAAGCAATCACTGCCATATAGGTGCAAATTGGGTGATAGAGTTATGGGCCAAAGACAAAAATTGTTCCGTCACCTTGACTACTATTTCACTGGCGTCGATATCCACCAACACTCCCGCTTTAGTGCAATGAGGGACGTATAATGGCTTGAGGGTTTGAATCGCTCAATTCTATGAATTACCCGAAAAGAGAAAAACGACAAAGAGTTGAAGAATAGACACTAAAATTTGACCCCAGCCGTTATTTACTTACCACTCTACAGTGTCGTCACGCGACCCGAAGTCATTTTTAGTGTGGGGACCAAGGGCCAGATTAAGGTAGATGCTATATTTGGTATTTACTCTTCGCATCACAGTGACGGGATATGACAGAAAGCCGGTTCAAAGTGAGGAGCCCAAACGTGTGCACCTAGGTCAAGACCCAAAACTGACCGGTTCCAGCAACCAACGTCGCATTAGTGTTGATATTCCCCCGACTCTCCATCTTTGGTGTAATGAGAGAGGTTTGGAATCCCCGGGACCAGGCCACCCTCATTTATTTGCTGTGTTCTGTCCCGATGCAGAAGCACAGTTTAGAGATATGATATACTGTCTGTCCAAAGACAGATCTCACACTTAGCGTTTACAGCCCGAAAACCACGGTAATTAATGCATTTCCTATCAATTCCAAGAAACCATTAAGATCGACAAGCGTTCCGTTTTAACTTTAAACCTTTCTGCATACTTAGACTTGTGTCTGTTATTCGTTTTAGCAAGGGAAATTAAGATAAAATATCCATATTTTTCCTCTTGCTTACAATCATACATTCTCTCTTCTTAAAATACGAAGGTGTAAATGGGACTGTTGCCTCAGAGTTTATATTTTTATATCCATTCATTTTGTCTTATCGGTAAATTACCTCCCCTTGACTTCGCAAAGACGTTATTAGGTGGCGCTGTTAAACAGCTATAAAAACAGAACACATCCTGTCTTCTCTCTCTTTTCTTTCTTTTTCTTCTAGTATGCGGTAATGACAACACCGGGTGTCCGAATATTTCCCATACGCTCGGGCGTATATCACCGACACTATTACTAAATATTAATGTCTTCTTTCATTTACAATAATTATAATTTCTCTCCTTTGTTAATCCGTCAATTGTTATATATAAACGCATTGATTGGCGATCATGACCCTCCACAACTTCCTGTCCTTTACGATTATTTTAGATCATCTGTTTAGGAAAGTGTAAAAGGTAAAATCGGGTTGTTAGAGCGAAGACGCGTAGGCAGAGAGAACTATCGATGCATGGTCTATTTGTTGAATATTGAAGATGAAGCTGTGCCTTTTGTCGCAAACTTATCGCAAGATGTGTTTCTTTCATCAGGAAATTAACTCTCGGCCCGAATCACTCGTTTTCAAGCGGCAATATTTCAACAGTCATGCTGATAGATAAGAAAATAGGCTAAGCAATTGTGAGTATGGCCTGGCAGCATCAAATAGGTTCGTTTTATCGTTCAATAAGCAGCTGAACACGCGTGTATACAAAGTAAACCACACGATTTATAAACACACAGACTTTCGTACACAAAAGTGCGCATATATATATATATATATATATATATATATATATATATATATATATGCAATATATATATATATGCAATATATATATATATATACAATATATATAGATATATGCAATATATATATATATATATATATATATGCAATATATATATGCAATATATATATTGTACATATATATATATATATGCAATATATATATATGCAATATATATATATATATTGCACACACACACACACACACACACACACACACACACACACACACACACACACACACATATATATATATATATATATATATATATATATATGGGGTGTACACATCAAAAGGTTTTCTATCTTCCTGGATAATATCGTCTATAATTATATACATGGTATACATACACGTACTTTTGCAAACGCATGCATACATATCTTTACAAATACGCAGAAAAGTACGTAAGTATGTAACATGTCACCTAATAGTTCCGGGATCTTAAATGATGCCCTAGAAGTTAATATGTGTGTGTGTGTGTGTGTGTGTGTGTGTGTGTGTGTGTGTACATTAATATTTATACATATTATCCCTCACCAGTAGCATGATTCGCAGTTTCATGCACAACACAATCTCGCAATTACTGAGTATAGAGTTGAGCGTTACGCAATTTAAATTTTAATAAACTATCTGGTTACCGCAGTGTTGGCACAGTCAAATATTATGCGGGAATTACAGTTTATTATTCAAAATTTAATATATATTTGGCATTTTAGAGTTGTAAATATTATTTTTTAAATTAAGCAAAATGAATGATTACTGGCTCTTTCGTTTTTTTTTCTTAAAAAGACATAATTTACATTCAAAATTAATCTGGATTAACCTATTTCAGCAGATATTTATTTTATGCCTACATGTAACCATCAATTCATTTCTCTTCTTTAAGTATTTTAAAATAACTAATTTTTCAAGAAGTCATAAATTACAACTATCACATTTCCCATTGTAAGATTTGGCTTTATCTATAATATCCCGTGTAATAACAGTTGTATTACCAACATTCTATAATTTCCAGTAACGTTTTGAGAGAGGAATGCTGTTTATGTATTTTATATTGCCTAAATTCATTTGATGATGGTAGAAACTAAATTTTCAAGGATTTTCAGTGGAACCAAAGTAAAAGTTGACATCGTTACCGGAATGTATGCTAGCTCAGTATACAATATTATCATTCATACATTATCCGTTTAAAGGACAGATTTTTTCTGTAGTTGCATTTATTTTTTAAAAAATTTACATTGTTGGACATGTACCTGTTTAATATAATATTGTTATGTTGGGATATAGATTTATCTATGTTACTAACGCAGCAATAGCTGATCTTAACATTATCTAAAAAAAAAACTTTTTTATTATTGGTGAATTATTAAAATGCTTACGAATTTAAGAAAATTCTTCCAATATACGTTTGAACATCACGATTAAAAGGTGAATTAACCATACGATGTTACGTGTTTATTTTTACTGATTTTGTTTTTTGTTTTTAATACTTTAAATATAACCATAAACTCAATTAGTAAAGATAAACAGAAACACTGTAACCGTAACAACATATGGTTTAATCTACATTTTAATGCTCACTTTTATATATTTACATACGCTCTATCCCTGAAAACTTAAAACTATATATATATATATATATATATATATATATATATATATATATATATAGTCACCCACAGACAGACTGTTACGCTGTATCACAGCTCATCAGTGTGTGGCTAGACATCCGATCGCTTCATATAAGAATGAAAACTTTATCAACATATAATAAAGTTATTTACTTACGTTTAAATGCATAAAACCACAGAAATACAATGTCCTTGTGTGTCGCTTCAGAACAAGTGCGCATCTCTTCTCCTGGTGGTCAGCTTTTTCCAAACCAACGTGGTTTAATTAATCAATGAGAGACCGCCTCATATCATGTGACCTATGGAAGCAGACGACTTTTAGAGACCCAAAAGATCATGTTAAATCATCTTCCTACATCTTTCGCTTTTACTTCTTAGGAAAGTTGAACGATAGACTTATATACATCTTACGAAATAATGTAACCATTTGTATCTGTCCAAAATTAAATTGTCTAGGATTTATATGCAGACAACTTCATGATATATATAATAATAAAATTTTCGGTGAGTTTAGTGTAGGTTACATTCGATTGGTTTATCACGGTAAAGCTCACAAGCTCATTTTTAATTCTGTTTTTTATTTTTCTCGAGTAAAAAGAGGAAGTATTCTGCTTTTTAAATTAAAATAATCGTTCACTCGCCAGTAGTTTAACATCGTCCTCGGAGACACATTTGTAGTGTTGAAACATAATTGTAATTGTGTAGCATAGTATGTTTTTGTTTTAATATCCTATATATATATATATATATATATATATATATATATATATATATATATATATAATTATTATATTATTATTATAAGAGATTATAATAAAAACATTTTAATTCGCTACACAAAAGCTTTCATGTTTCAAGTGATCGTATTAAAGCACGAAATATTTTGTATAAAGATTTAAAAATAATATTTTGCTCTACTTTGCATTGAGCACTTTTTTAAAAGTAAATGCTACGATCTGTGGATTTTTACTCAATTTGTTCTTTCTCTCATTGGCATATATATATATATATATATATGTGTGTGTGTGTGTGTGTGTGTGTGTGTGTGTGTGTGTGTGTGTAGTAATATTAGGCATATCCTTGTAAAAAAACTTTCAACATTTCATTGGTCAAACAATCAATACTATGATGTATTGAAACTTTCGTTTAAAGAAAATTTTCAGGAAAATACGTTTGTGACGTCCCTAAACAGAGCCTTCGCTCGCTCCTCGCTGCTTCGTTCGGGTGTCACCA
>CAHIKZ030005299.1:207500-232500 GCA_903632075.3 Acanthosepion pharaonis
CCGATTAGATGTTTGTAACAACCAATCCACTGCGAAACTGTCTTTTAAATGGTCCACGGTGGGGACTGGCTTCTTTTTTTTTTCTCGCTGGATAGCAGTTTCAGTGGATAACTGCGGAGGTAATATAACGTTCTTAAATTTAACCTTTTTGTTATTCCTAAATATGGTTTGATGCCTTACTCTAAATATTTACGGTCATGTTTTTATTTGTAGTTGGGTGGGGGACATAAACTCAACCCTACTGTTACATTTTTATCGTTTAACCTGATACTTAACATTAATACAGGTCAACTAACTTCGAAATAGACGTATTCTCAACTTTCAAATGATTGTCCATAAACATGTCGTGTGTTTTAACTTTAAACAAATAATATAAAAGATAAAATATTCATTAAAATTGATTTAAAAAAAAAATTCTAGTTAATTATTGGAGTCGGTTAGCATACAATACATTACTAAATACTCTTGAAATAAGTTAAATAACGAAAAAAAAAAAAAGGCGGGAAAGGATGTGCCTTACAATATATTCCTATAACCTTTATGAGAAAAATAATAGTAATAAAACGTGAAAGAAATATAAGGCTTATGATAAAACCAAACCCAAAACCGATGAAAAATAAATAAAACTAATAAAATAAAATATAAGATAAAAATTATAACAATGTACGAACGATATAAAGCGATGATCGAGGAGAAAAAAACTATTTTAATACACTATGTACATGTTATGATGGCGATTAAAATATACAAAATGCTAAATAATCGTGTAAATTGGCTAAATTACGAAAGGAAAAAAACTGTTTTATACTTATAACCGTTTAAAAAATGCGAATGGAAGACAAAACGTCTTACGAGGTATATCGCGTTTAAAACCGCTAAAAGATAAAAAATAAAATATAAATTACCGCATATAAAATTGGTATACATATAAATACATATTTACAAATAACACACTTTATAAATTGACATGTAATGTTCATAGACTGTGCTTGTACAATTCAAGTCATTTATTTAAACATTTAAAATGATGTTTTTTTATTATTGCCACATTGCAATTATATTATGAATTATATTATTTGCAGATTTACCCCCTACTCCATTATTTTTTAAGCTATTTTGTTGCATTGGAGTCCAAGAACTATCACGTATAATCCATGACTATTTTGCTCTCATTTCTGCTGTATTGGTTATAGTTCGAATCGCCTTGTTTTGTTAGGATCTACTAAGCCAATATCGAACGCACAATGACACTATGCATACAACTTAATCTCAGTTCATGACTGTGATTAGTGCATATGCATTAACTCTTGTCGCTCCTCAGGATAATTGATTGATTGGTTGATTTTTTTAACGGATTATCAACTCCTTATGGTTCATTTAATGCCAAAATGTAACCGAAATAGTGTGAACACCATTTTATGGCTTCAACTCAATATACAGAGTGTCCATAACGTCCGTGAACAATTCAAAATACTTAAGTATTTTAAATTGCACACATACTTTATGGACACCTTGTATTTTGAACGCAATTGTGTGCCTTCAACTACAGATAAAATCTATTTGCTGGTCATTTTGCGATAAAATGTATTAGTGGTATTTCTACTATAAATTGTATTGCTGGTTATTTTGCTTAAATTTTTATTGCTGGTAATTTTACTATAAATATATATTGTTGGTAATTTGTTTTATATATATAAAAAAAAACTTTTAAAGCTTTAATAGTGTTTTATTTTTGTTTGGGGATCCATTATTTGACAGGATTTGCTAGGACCCTAACAGGTGCTACCACGGCGAGTAAGGGTGGACCTGGGAAGAACAGCAATCAAGAGGTCGTTCCACACTCCTCAACATCTCCAAACTCCCGGTCAGTGACATTGCTGCTGGATGTAGTTTATCGTCCTAGGACGAAATACACAGTTTCTATTGTGGTCTCTGGACAAAACTAAGAAAGGTGGATAAGAATGAACAAAACTTGTGATTCTATGGGGCCTAAATGCCTGCCCGTGTATGAAGTGACACTGAAGAAGGCGTCATGGAATGGGTAAATATAATACGAATGGGATAATATTATTAGAGCTTTGCCAGTAGTTAGAGATAATGATAACCGACACTTGGTTTAAGCAGAAGGTTAATTACGTATAAGGCTACCTGGAAGCACCCACGTTCAGATCACTGGTACATTTTCGACTAGGTGATTGTTCGCCGAAAATACCTATCCATTGCATGAGAGGGGCTGAATATTGGACTGACCACAGACTCTCACGAGCCGGCCAATCACTGTGTGTAATGGTGTAGTGGCGTGAAGCCATCCAAGCAGATTGATAGAATAAACTACTCTGAAAATCTTGAACAATATCAAAAAGCAATTCAAGCAATCAGTCTTAATAACTCTGATGATCCATCTATAAGTTATAAGTAATAGATAGCAAGCTTGCTCCACTAGAACGATTACAATTGCTAGTAAGCATCTCTCTGAAGATGCTTCCCCTATGCTGGGGTTTTCAAAAAGAAGACACTAGAATTGGTCTCAGGAGAATGAAGCTGTTGTATCCTTAAAGAATGTTACAAACAGTCAAAGGTGGTACACGAGTGAAAGGAACATCAACACGGGCGTAGATGAAAGGAAGAGAGGTTAACTGTAAAAGAGAATACACTACTGAAAGACAGGAATTCGGTTAGCAAACTAGTAATTACCGAAGCAAGGATATCTACCAACCGCCCCACGTGGTCAGATGTGGCACAAGGCCGAATTCAACGTGGGGTATCCGAGCCCGTAAGCTCGGCCAAAAATTCCCCGTATAAAACAGGGTCGGGTAGCTATTTTCTGAGAGGAGACTCTGCCCTTCGACATAGCCTCGTCCGGTGATCCTCTCTGCACGGAGGCAGAGAGTTTGACCAGCACAGCTGAAGACGAATCTCCATCTAATTGCCAAAGCAAGGATATTTGCCAACCGCCCCATGCGGTCAGATGTGGCACGAGGCTGAATTTTATGTGGGGTAACCGAGCCCGTAAATTCCCCGTAAATCCCGTAAAAAACATGGTCGGCTAGCTGTCTACCACCTCAAAAGAGACTCTCAACTTGTCTGGGTTCCTCTCTGCTCGAAGGCAGGGAGTTCGACCAGCATAGCTGGAGACGAATCTCCAAATAATTGCCGAAGCAAGGTTATTTACCTCACCTCCCCGCGAGGCAGGATGTGGCACAAGGCATGCGGGGCAAAGCCGAGTCCGTAGGCTCGGGCAAAAATTTCCCGTAGACCCCGTATACACGGGGTCGGATAGCTGTCCACCACCCCAGACGAGACTCTGCCCTTCGGCATAGCCTCGTCTGGGTTCCTCTCTGCCCGAAGGCAGAGAGTTCGACCAGCACAGCTGGAGACGAATCTCCAACTTAATTGGCGAACCAAGTACCAGGTATATCCTGTGCTCACTATATATATATCTACTGATATAGTCAGTCCACAATAGGCGACAGGTGGAGTGGGACATTCCATTACGGAAGCACTGGTAGAAAAGATATTGAATGGAAAGAAAGCGGTACTTGTTTTCTTGTTTGCTATGCGAAAGTAAACGGCGTAAATTTGGAAATGTTTTCAAAGTGCACAAATACGGATTCCAGCGAAGGTTGCCTGCATTCAGAGACACGTAGTTGTGCGAAATAGCTGGCGAAATTAAAACATGTGTTGACAAGCAAGCCTCAAAATCTTTGTACCATCATCTACGTGCTGTCTATCGCCCGCCATCTTATGTCCTTGCTCTTTTAATTTGCAGGCTTTTGTGGAAGCCAGAAAAAAAATTAAGGCCAGGCGGCGATAATACCTCAGAGTTGTTTTGAACCACGAGGCTATAGCAAGCCCTGCTGTTGCTGAACGGCTCCCACAGACACCCGTAATCAATCAGCTTGACGACACACCCACTGAAGAATAAATAATAGTAGTTATAAAACTGATGAATACCGGGAAAGACCCTGGAAACGATAACATTGTTAATTAAATGTTACAGAAAGTTGGTGAGGTGATATTGGGAATACTGCCTACCGTTCTACATTGAGTACTGATTAGAGGCGAAACTTTACAAGGCTATAAGAATGGTCTCAAAGATATTTGTAATAGCTACCGTAGAATTTCGCTGTTATCGGTTTTTGGCAAAATCTTTGCAAGGATACTTGTCAAAAGATTGTCGGATCATGTGACACCAAACATCCTGCCAATGAGTCACAATGTGGCTTTATGCTTAATAGAGATGAAACAGATATGATTATTACGGCCCGACAAGTTCAAAAGGCGTACAGAGAGCAACAAATTGATCTCTACCACTGTTTCATTGATTTCATCAAAGCCTTTGACACTCTGTATAGGCCAATCCTTTGGAGTATCCTTAATAAACTAGGTTCCCTTAAAAGTTCACAGGGCGCATCAGATCTTTATATGAAAACATCAAGACATGGATGGGTCTCAACGGTGAACTCATTTCGGCTGATTCTAGCGTTAAGCAAAGTCATCCTACTCCATTCGTGAATTTCTTTGTCATTCGACATCTTTGCCGGTATCTATACCCGTTTCCATACAACATGAAAGTTGTTTAACATCTGTCGTTTCCCTACAGTGACGTAAACATTTATGACTCGCATTCGTGATCTCCTTCTTTGCTGCGTATGATGAGCGCAGACTAAAAAAATACCGTCGTTGGGTTGCAATCGGCAACAGGTGTACATTCCACCATCGATCTACGTCAATTGCGAAAAAAATGAAAAGTCGTAGATACGTTTGTCTGTACCGGTAGCAAAATACATTTGACAAAGAAGCGTCCTGAGTAAGACGATAAACTACAGCCCGGGTAAGACGATAAACTACACCTGCGTCCCGGGTAAGACGATAAACTACACCCGCGTCCCGAGTAAGACGATAAACTACATCCAAAAGCAAGGCCTTTGATCAGAAGGTTTTGAGGAGCGTGGAACCATTTCTTAATCCCTGATGTTCCCAGGTTCATCCTGAACTGGGGTGGTAGCATCTGTCAGGGACCCAGCAATGGGCAAATAGTTACCCCCACAAAAGGGATCAAAACAGTATGAAAATAGGTTTTAATGCCAGCCATACTATTTTAAAAAATTTTTATCGGCAATTATGTTTGAAAAAAAAAATTATTTCCCAGCAATACATTTTTGAAAAAATATTACCAACAATATATTTTTGAAAAAAAAAAAAAATACCAGCAATAAAAATATTGTCGGCATTAAATAATCCATTGATGTTGATATGCTGTAAAACAAAACAAATCAAACAAACCAAACTTGATAAAGAAGTTGGTTATAGACTTTCTACGGACTGATGTGTTCGGTAACCGCGCATCGAGACTTAGGTTGCAGCCAGACATCAAAATAACAACCAAGTTTGAGGTCTACCAAGCAATCAACCCTCCTATACGAATGCGAGACTACCGTCGGCATATCCAACGTTTTGAGCGTTTCCACCAGCGATGACAGCCATCACATGTGCCGGATAAGAGTGTGCTGCAGCTGGCTAAAATGACGGGTGCATAATCATGAAGTACCAATTTAGATGGGCAGGTCACCTTGACTGCTTAGAGGACGCTTGCGTTCCGAAACGGATGCTGTATAGTGAACTCGCATCAGGCAGGCGTTCTCAGTGCATGTCACGCACACAAGGAGAACATTAAGGACACATCTAAAAAGGTCAACGTAGATACTAAGACATGGGAACATCTTGCATCAGACAGGGAAGCGTGGAGAAATTTGATTACTGTTGGTGTTTTAGAATTCGAGGAAAACGAAGTTGCTTACACTGAGCAGAAACGAGATGGATATACATATATGTGTAAAGGAATAAGCGCGCGGAAAGCGAAAGGAGAAATAATCTTCAAACATAACTCTACAAATTTTAAATAAATTTTATTATTAAATATTTGTTTTATTTCAAGTTGAAAGAAACGAATTACAAAGATCCTCACGAAACAAAGTCCCACAAAAAATATTTTATTTTTGTTCTTTATAACACAACAAACTGCGTTAGTATGATAGAAAAAAATGAATATTTCTATTTAACGAGAGTCAAGTATTTACGTTGTTTTATGAATGCGTGTAATTTTCCAGCAGTCAGTAAGCAAGAGCTTAATATTTTAGTTGACATAACTCCGTTTCTATGATTTTAAGTAATGCTTACTTTACTTTAAAATCGCCAGGTTATTGCAAGAAATTACTAGGAACATTGAGTACTTCGAACGTTAAGTAATTAATTATACGAAAGGTGTGAATAATCAGCTTCTACACACACTTGGTTATAGGTTTATTGAAAACTCCTAACTTAACGTGACAAATGTTTATTTAAAAAATCGATCACGAGAGCTAAAAGTTAGATTTAATAAGTCCAGAAGTTAATAAATAGTTTTCGCAATTTTTAAATATTTATTTTTTAGAGGGAATATTTTTGATCATTTTTTTGGGTGATCTCTGAAATTTAGTAGCAGACAACGAACATAGCTGTCTGAAATTTCAAAGGTCTAAGAGCGTTTGAGATAACGTCGCTGATAGGTTAATAAATACGAATGTGGAAATTCAAATCTGTAACCTGCTTCTTGCACAAAAATGTGGCATTTCTGATTCTTAGTGATATTTTGTTATTACTTAAATCTATTGATTTTTTTAAAAATTTTAAAGGGAGTTCCACATATGAAAGATGGCAATTCTCTTCCGTCGTAATCAGTCGTTGAACAAGGACAGTATGTTCAAAATCCCGGCCACGATTATTTGAGATTCGTGCTAGCAGGAGGCACGGTGGAGTAATGGATAGCGGCTCGGATTGAGGAATCGGAGAGGTGTGTTCGAATTCTAGTCCAATTCATTGCATTCACTTACGTGCTAATACCTCTGGGAAAAGTTTGAATCCTTTTTTTTCTCCCCCAAGCTATGAGTAAAAAGCAGGATAGACCTGGTTCTGTAGGCTTGGATGGCAACTGGTCTACCGCAGAAAGAAATGGCAACCTAATGTAGGAAAAAAATATGCCTCGTCAGTCATGTATCGAAAGATACATGATCGCCTAAGCGTGTATCACGCATAGCACATTACTGAACTAACTGACTCTTAATATCAGTCACACCCTTCTATAATACTTTTTCACGCTATTTTCAGTACCTCATTTACCCCGAGGTGCTTCTTCTTGCTCTAAATCTTTGATTGTCACCCCAGAGTCTAAGTTGTCATACGAGGTTTGTTGTAGCGATCCTCGTAAAATTGTGGATTTAGCACATTTATCCAAACCGAATTCCATTCCAATTTCATCACCGAAATATTTTACCGTTTGATATATATATATATATATATATATATATATATATATATATATATATATATATATATATATATGAAAAACATCTCAGGCCGACTCAATTCACAAAATCTGGCCAAACAACAATTCTTCTGGATGGGCTTTTTGGCAGAGAAAGTTTCAGAACCTTACCTCGAATAAAGGCGCGGCGAAGTAATGGATAGCGGGGCTCGGATTGGGGAATCGGAGAGCCGAGTTCGAATTCCACTCGAATCCATTACATTCACTTACGTGCTAATACCCTTGGGAAAAGTATGAATCCTCTTCTTCACCCGCTTGCTACGTGTAAATAGCAGGACAGACCGAGTTCTATAGCCTTGGATGGCAACTGGTCTACCGTAGAAAGAAATGGCAACCTACAGCGAGGAAAAAAAAATCTGCCTCGTCAGTCATATATCGAAAAATAGATTATCGCCTAAGCGTGTATCACGCTACCAACTCCCCAACGCCTTCCAAACAGTTTTGTTTACCATTTTTCACTCAAAATCAGCAGTGTTCTGGTACTTCCAAACAATGCCACACCCTGGGATCGTCTCCCCAGGATGATATTGTAAAGAAGTCACCTCGATGACACATCAGGCCTTCATGAAATTCAAACCCTGGTTTCATGGTCGAAGCGGAAACTATTTATGACTAGTTTTATGTCTATATATTTTTATGAATATGATAATGATAATAGTTTTCCATGATGTCAACCCATTGTAAATTTCTCTCTCTTCAATTCTAATGCTTAAATATAAATCAAGTTCACCATATTTATTAAATTCTTTTAAAAGAAAAAAAAGATGAATTAACTGTCTGAATATTCCCGACCAACAACACCAATAACAAAAACATACATATACGTATATCGGCATCGTATTGGTTGATAGACTGTTTTGTTTAGCTGCAATTACGCCTCTGAGAAGTCATTAAATATCCAGTATTCAAATCATTTTGCACAAGGAAATTGACCTTTTGTAATGAAACATCAAGAAAAGAGTGAAAAGCGCGCCAATTTATTTCCCGCGTTTTGCTTATCTCTGCTGTCAGTGGCATGCAATGATGGCGGGCTCTCCATGATAAATTTGCGTGATATGTTTTTATGATAATTGCATCAATAGCATTTGCATCCAGAAAACTAGGTGAACAGAGGAGGTAATTTTATCATCAAGAATACGTTGGCTCTCTACGTCATCAAAATTGATGTCTTCAAATGCCAATGAAAGATTTTTTTCAGCGAATTCTTCATTGGCCAAGTGTAAATATTAGTAGCATTTTAATAGAATTATTTTCTTCTATTTATTTTTATCGTTATTTTCTTTTATTCTTCTTGTCTTTCTTTTTTTTTTTTGTTTCCTTTCGTTTCTTTCTCTGGTATTTTATTTAATCTTTCATGTTCCTTTTTTTAGATCTTTCTCTTTTATAAGGTGTTCTATCAACATTCCTTTCTCTTAGGATTCCTTTTTCTATTCATTCCTTCATTTGCTTTTTTCTTTTTCTTTTATTTCGGTTTATTATTCTCACTCTTTTTCATCTTTTTTTTTATTTATCATTCATATTTGAGACAACGTTTTTATTGCTTGTACACTTCTTTCTTTTTTATTCCCTTACTGCCTTCTTTCTTTCTTTCTTTCTTTCTTTCTTTCTTTCTTTCTTTCTTATTACGTTATTCATATTCTTTATTTCTTTTTATCTTTCTGTTTTTATTTTCTTCTTTAATTGCTTGTTTCTGTTATTTTTAATTGTTTCTTTTTTCTCTCTTTCTTTTTTCCCTCTTTCTTTTTTCTTTCTTATTGCTTTATTCATATTATTTCTTTCTTTCTTTTGGATATATTTTTAGTTTTTCATTATTTTTTTATGTTTCTGGTTTTCTTTCATTCATTCTTTCTCTTTTCCTTCTTTCCTTCCTTCATTCTTTCTTTCTTTTAATTATTTCCGGATTTTTCTACCTCTTTGTTCCTTGTAATATTAATACGTCACAGATAAAAAAAAAAAAACAACAACAAAAAAACAAACAAAGAAAACTATCCCTGATGTCTTTTGGTAACACATAACACCCATTGAACTTTCAATTCAGATTTGCCGGATATTTTCGCGCCAAAATAATGCCTATTAATGGAAAAAATAATCAATACCTGAAAAATAAATTTAAAAGAACGCATGAAAAACTAAAAATGGTTATTAAGAAAAAACCTAATCGAAGCAAACTTTCTTCTGATCGTTCAATTATTGTGATAAATGCGTTGCTAACAAGTCAGTGCTTTTTTATTGGAGAAAACTAGAGGAAGAAAAGAATACAATTCGATTTGATAGGAAGGAAATTGGGAAAAGAGTGGGGAAGTGTGTGTAGGGGGGGAATAAAGAGACAAAGGATTAAAGAAGAAAGGAAAAATAACAGTAAAGAGAGCAAGTATAAAAATATATAGAAGGGAAATAGATTGATGTAGAATATGAGGGGGGAGGGGAGAAAGAAAAAAAGGACATAAAAAGAAAAGATACACGTTAAAGAAAGAAAAGAAAATGAAGGAAGTGCATGAAGAGAGAGAAAGAGGAAAGACTGTATTTGAAAACAATAGAAAAAGATCGGAAGAAGGAAAGAAATATGGAGAAGATGAACGAATAAAGAAGAAGAAGAAGAAGAAGAAGAAGAAGAAGAAGAAGAAGAAGAAGAAGAAGAAGAAGAAGAAGAAGAAGAAGTATTAAAGAGTCATAGGAAGAAGGAAACGAGAGGGTGGAGGACAGAATTAAAGAGAAAGAGATAAAGAACTATAATCTAAGGATGACAGAAGGGAGGAGATAGAGAATGAAGAAGAAAAAGCAAAGGCATAGAAATGTGCATGAAATGAAGGAGGAAAATAAATAAATATTCAAAAATAAAGAAAAAAGTGACGTAGAAAAGATGGAAAAGAGCGGAAGAAAAGAAAAAGGAAGAAAAGGAAAGAGAAAGAAATGTTGAAAAAGAGAAACGAAAGAAAGGGAGAGAAAGGAAACTAGAGAAAGAAAATCAGAGAAAGAAAAGGAGATGCAGAAAAGGTGAGTAAGAAAAGCAAAAAAAAAAGAGAAAAGAAAGAAGAGAAATAAAATTAGAGGAAGAAAAGAGGAAGAAAAAGAGAGAAAGCAAAAGAAATCAAGAGAAAGAAAAGGAGGGAAAGCAAATATCAACAAAACAGGAGAAAGAAATGGCGAGAAAAAAGAGGAAAGAGTTAATAAAATATCTAAGACGATGATAAAGAACTGAAGGCAAAAAAAGCAAGGAAAAGAGTTAAATAAGCCAACATGCAAATATATAAGCGCATATACTTACGGGTGCACACACACAGACAGACCAACGCCCTTATATATATATATATATATGTGTGTGTGTGTGTGTGTGTGTGTTTTCATAAAATGAGAAAATGAGAGAAATGCAATCGAATCAAATGTGAGAAATTTGGACAGTGGATTACTTCTTATTTTCGCATTTTTTCTTTTTTTTTTTTTTTCGATTTTCCATCAAATAGATAGATAAAGTATACGATAAATGTATAGTTTTTTTTTTTCTGAATACAACAATCCATTTTTCTGTAATGGGAGCGATCAGAATTTCGCCGAAGGGAAATTACGCGTCATCTTCAAAGGGGAATTTCAATGGGAACGAAATTGAAAAAGAAAAGGAAACAGCAAAAAGAAAGAAAGAAAGAAAAAAGAACAGCAAAAAAATATACCGTTGATTTGCATAAGGCATTTTAGTAGAGAGACCTGTCTCTCATCATATCTAAATTATCTATCATTAACGAGACACATGAATGAATCCAGTTTCTTAGCGATCAAGTCGAATGAGGAAGTGGCAAGACAAAGAAATATATTAAATGTCTCTTAATCCGAAAGTAATTTTACTAAAGCATGTTTCCATGCTTCCTTTTATTGGTTGGAACGAATAGATAATACAACGCCGTAGTTCGAGATGTGGGAGATACTTGCAGGTATAGCTCAATGGGAAAAGCTGAAGTTTTTAGGCTACGAGAATTTTTTTTTTTTTTGCTTTTAGCACAATTGTTTGTAAGCAAGAAAAAGAACACATATAGTCAGAATCAGAAAGAGACAGCTGCGGAAGAAGAGCTTGGTAAATGTAACACTCACAGGGCGTATCGAAGGCAAAATGGACATTGGTGGGTAGCTGGCCATTTACCTGACAAGTTTTCGTGAATGGGTAACAGAATGGAATTGGAAGGATTGGAAAAATAATAACAAGGGATTTGAATTTGTGGAGTCATAACACACGTCCTTATTGGACACGACATTTAAAGACATTATCTTTCTTTTGCATGATAACAATCATTTTTTTAATTGGAAAATGCCACTAAAACACAAGGGTTTACAGGGTGTGGAAGAATTAGGAACAAAAACATTAATGATGAGCAGAACGAGACGAGAGTAATCAGGTGGACGCTAGATAGCGAATGACATTGCATTTAAATTTTTGCAGATCTGGGAATCAAGGAGCCGTGAGTTCCACAAGCGAGAAATGCAAGAGAAGAAACTGTTAAATCTCGCTAACTCAACTGTAAATTGATGAGATCTCGACGCCAGTGTAGTATTGCTGTTAAATTCAAAAACTCTAGATACCATAGCGAAGAACTCATCCGAACAATTACCATGAAAGTATTTATAGAAAAGACATAAAGAGGCAACCTTACGGCGGTAGGAAAGTGATTAGAGATGAGCCACCAGATCAGGACCAACAATATTGCAGATTCTTCTTTGGATCTTATCAAGGAGCTCAAATTAAATAGCAGGGGCACCGGAACATTTTAAACATGGACGAATTGTAGACTTATAGATATGTAAGATAGATTCTGGAGAGAAAAATTGTCTCGCCCGACATAACGAATCGACTTTCTTAGCACCTGACCTAGCAATGGATTCAATATAGTCTTTTCACTTCATATCAACACAGAACGTGAACTCGAGAAGGAGCAACGAATCACTTTCCTGGAGGATAGCATCAGCCATGCTAATAGAAGGCAGTGAGGGGTCTTTTAGATGATTAATGGAGAGTAGTTTAGCTTTTCAGGCATAAAATTTTTAAAAAGCCATCTTTTCCCCCAGTTAACGACCGACTTGAGGTCGTTTTTTGAACATCGGCTGCTATTTTGACCTTGTTAAACTGATCAGCCTTACTATCGAGACAGTAAATTGTGTCGTCAGCGTAGATACCAAGTTCAGAGCTGATGTCATCAGGAAGTTCATTAATGGACATTAAAAATGGAGTAGGACCAAGGATGGAGCCCAGGGGGAGACTTGCGTTAGTACGAAAAGATCTAGACGAGTGGCCGTTCAGGATAACTTTCATTTCACGATTTTGATAGAAAATACTGGATCAGTTAAAAATAATTCGCATTTATTTATAAGATATCTTGTCTTCACGTGTCAGTTTGTGTTGTGTCTTTTTTTTCTTTAGTATCGTTGTGCTAAATTTCATAATAATTATGAAAGCCAAAATGTACTCAAATGCAGCCGCTCGCCAAGGTTGTAAGAGCAACGGCGGCAGCTCGCACAGCATCCGATCGAATCATCACCGATATGGCCTCGGAAATTTTAGCATGGATCATTGGGAATCATTTAGTTGCAGCTGGACTACGTACCTCTAGCTAAGCTTCCCCTTACGCCACAATCGCTCACTGCAGTGCTATCGCGAGACTGTCAAGTGAGAGATCGAATAGAGTTGCATGAGATGGTTAAATTTGGATTGAATGGTGTTTCGCTAGAGAGTCAGCCGGGAGATCAAATGATAGTTTAAATGTTAATATTAGCCGTTTCCTTATAAGGAAACATTCGGCTCTCAATGACCAAGCAACCAGTACTACTATCGGTTGATATTTATAAAATATTTCTCTTAAAACAAATTTTCAGGAATATAGGTTTCTCAAGTTTATAGCTGTTATCGAGTTTTCCAGTATTGATGGGGATTTCCTTCAAATTTTTCAACATAGAATAGCAACATAAAAAGGAATATATTTTCGCAAGGAGGTTGGGCTTATTCTTAGACGTACTAAAAATGCAGCACAAATTCTTTATCCCTTTCTTCAAGACAATAATAATGATAATATTAACCGTTTCCTTATAAGGAAACTTTCAGCATATACTGGCCAAGTAGCCAGTTCTACTTTTGGTTGAAATTTATAAAATCTTTCTCTTAAATTATTTTCTGAAACATTTTAGTCGCTTTCATCGTTCTTTTTATTGTTGATGGGGGTTTCCTTCCTAACTTTTTATTTGAAGTCGTGTGGACGGTCAACATCTTGATGATGTCATTATTTTCTCTTCCAATTACATGTGCTATCCATTTTAATTGTTGCTGTTATTGAAAGTCACACAAAAATGTAGTTTCTGCTATTGGGTACAGTTCTTTGTCTGTGATTCTGTAGCGCCAGTTCACAAGTGAATGATGGTCCTTGCTGAGACCAACTGGCTTCACTCATTCAAGGCGATTTTTAACCATTTATCTGAGAAAGCGGTTGTATACAACTGACAGTTTTTATTCTGAACAGGTTTGGCGTCAGGTATGACATCCATTATGAATGTCTCAATCTGATGAGGCTATTTAAGAACATGACTTGAGTTTTCTGTAGCAATTTGAGGCGAAACTACGACTAACGCAGTTCAATTCTATTTTCAATTTCCTTATTTTCTATGTTAAATTTCCTTATCTTCTATGTTAAATTTCCTTATTTTCTATGTTAAATTTCCTTATCTTCTATGTTAAATTTCCTTATTTTCTATGTTAAATTTCCTTATTTTCTATGTTAAATTTCCTTATCTTGTATATTCAATTTCCTTATCTTCCATGTTAAATTTCCTTATCTTCTATGTTAAATTTTATAACATCTACAGATATTGATCCCTATGTGGGATCATTTACTGTAATCGAGTATTATTACCTGTTTGTTTAAACTTGAGTGAATTGAAACATACGTATTAATTACATTTTATTTTTTGGCAAAGTGTATGCAGGCTATATCAAATATACTTCTACAAATTTTGGGGCCATTTCCTCACTCCAGAACAAGTTTAAATGTCCATATAAACATATATTCAAAATATATATATCGACATTTTTTTTTGTTATTGATAGCAAATAAATTCAATCTGTTAATATATATTAAAGTTATTTGCTTTAAGTATTTATTAAGAATTTTCATTAAATATTTTGTTGAAACAAAAATTATATATATATATATATATATATATATATATATATATATATATATATATATATATATATATATATATTAGGTACCTCCACTATTTCGGCATAAATTTTCTATATTGAAGTTTAAAATGATTTTTTTACAACGAAAAAACATTCTTGAAGATTTCATTTTAGCTTTAATTGAAAGTTTAATAATTAAATTTACGATTTCTATTAATTAAACAATTCTGGTGTATTTCAGATAGAAACTATATACATTTGATTGCCAAATTTAATTTCAAATTCTTAAATTTTCTTAAAAACGGCTATTTTCTTAATTTTAAGAAATTTGTAAACAAACACAAATTTATCGATTTTTAAAATATTTAAAAAAAATTCTGACACGTTATTTTAGTAAAATTAAAAAAATTAAAGTTAAAGTAATCTGATTTCAAAGAAATCTTTGTTACTTATAGCATAAAAAAATAATATACAACCAATTATTAACGAGCGGTCCTGTTCATCTGATCGATCTATTGTACTTACTTGTACTTGATGCGGCATTCACCCTGGGCGGATTGAGCCGGCTTCTTCCTGTTGTGAGAAGATTCTTGGGATAAATTACAGAAGTAGGGTACCCAGGCCTACTCGAATAACGTTCTTGCTTGCCGCGGGGTTCCCACAGACGCAGAGACAGGAACGACCAGAAGCCGCCGGTTACCGATGCAGACGCTCCTTGGATTTTCACCAGAGCCCTTGCTAGCCGGTGTGTGTGTCAGACCTGTCCGCCTTGGGTGGTCCTACCAGGAACGAAGTTCCGGACGGCATAGCTCTGACACTACCGTTTGCACCCCCCCCACCGACTGTGAGGTAAGGGTTGGACTTGTTCGATCTATTGATGATGGTTGATTGACGAACCGATGACAGCTACTACTGATGACCATAAATGACATAATTTTTAAGTCTGAGTTTTTAAAAAAATTATTCTATTTGAGTATGACACACACTAATGGAAATACAATACATAAAATAAAATTATTTAGTGAAATAGTAAATGAAAAAAAGAAAAAATAATTTAAAATTTAAAGTTTACACTTTTAAAGCTGAACGGAAAATACAACCTGTAAAAAACGAAATGTTTTGAAAAGGCCACGTAAAGGGATAAAACCCTTAGATCACGTGACCTTGTTATAATAATGGCAATTTCTGTATATCATACATGGAAATAAGGAATGTATTAAGTAAAAAAATACAACATAAAAAATTATTTTTAAAAAAAGTAGCGCAACTAAATTTATTAAACTTAGCAATTTTGGATTCGTAAATTTTTTTCTACTTAATTACTACATAATATTGAGGAGCCCTCCTAATACAGAGCTTTACACGATGTTAAACTATTATAAATTATTATAATTAAAATTTCTTAAAAAACGAAAAAATTCTCATAAGAATTAATTATTCATCAGAAAAAAATTATTTCTTCAGACAATAATGTCCTTAATATTACTTATTTACAAAACCAATTAAAAGCTTTTCTAATTAAGTAATATCATAGTTTTATTGGATTCATTATTTTTCAATTCAGACAAGATTTTCAGTTAAGTAGCTCAAATTTGAAAAAAAAAGTAGGTTATTTACCATCTCCAAAGACTCCTTCTTTTAACAAAAAAATAAAATTGAGGAGCCAAAAAGGTTTTGAGCGAAATTTCATGAAATTAAGTAAGTGGGGGTAACATATTTAAAAAAAATATTTTTTACCAAAATTTTCTAAAAACAAAATATTTAAAAAATAATTTCATTCATTTGTGAATAAGTCCTGAAAATTTCATTAAGATCAGACAATTATTTTATTTTTACAAGAATTTCCAAATCAATATGTTTTCAACGGGAAAAAAACGCAAAAAAAAACAATGTTATTTTAAACCTCACCGCGATGACGTAAACAAAGACAACTTTAACCAAAATTTCGAACGTGTTAGAAAATATTAAAACATTTCAAAAAATAATTAGAAAATACTTTTTCTTTAATCTTAATAATAACATAAACATTTTGACGATAATACTTTATTTTTTTTAAGTTTGTGGCATTTTTCATTTACGCTATGCTGTTTTTCGGCGAAAAAACAGCTTTATATATATATATATATATATATATATATATATATATATATATATATATATATATATATATATATATATATATATATATATTGCCTAGGATAGCAACTTGTCTAGAATGACAACTCTGAATTAAAAACCTGGGGACCTTGTGGCACGTGGTATTCAGCTCTTCAAAAAGTGTGGTTGGTTCTGCACAAAACCTTCACCGCTATAATCGAATCATATGTGCAGGTGTATGAATGTAGGTTCCTAGGACCTGAGCTGCTTGAACATCATACGTCGAAAAAAACGCCAGAAGAATCAACCATATATATATTTTTTTTCTTCTTAGCTTTATAAATATGTGAACCGAGATAATACCCCAAAATTTGGAAGTGAACAAAATAAATAAAAATATTTCTTTTCCAATATCTTACTGGCAAAAATTCATGTTACATTCAAGTTAAACCTGTCATAGAAATTTGTCCAAAGTTTTCAATAACATCTGACACCTGACAACAAGTGAAAACATATATATATATATATATATATATATATATATATATATATATATATATATATATATATATATGAAAAGGCAAACTTAACTGACGCATTTCGTCCTCTGCGGGACTATCAAGGTAAATGCAAGGATTTTATTTTGTAACAAGTATTTATATACAAAAGCACAAATATACTTGGTTTTGAAAGCTTTTAAAATGTAAGAAATGTTCATAAATATTCATTAGGTTAGCCGAAATGTTTAGGCAAGCTATGGAGGACAGCAAGTGACACAATTCAATGCCTTATAAACGAAAGTTAGTTAATGCAAATTAGTATTTAAATTATTTTAGATTGGGATTAATTTATGTTATATATTTTATATAACATCGGGTTATCAATTTATCTGTTTTCTTTTAAGTTTTTGACATTTATAGTCATATATGTTGACTTGGGAAAGTAGAAATTCTTTCATGAATGGTGATATTTAAAAAATCCTGACGCATATATATATATATATATATATATATATATATATATATATATATATATATATATATATTGTTACGAACTTGTAGCATATAGATGAACCACGGGTTCTAAAAAAAAAAAAAAACGTGGTTTCTTTTCTCGGTCTTCACTCAGAAATGGAAGCGACACAAAGGGAATCAACGAAGAACAGACGCAAGACGATGGATTTCAAAATTAAACATTTATTTATAAATATATATATATAACGAAACAAAGAAAAAAAAAAAAAGAACATTCATTTAACAAAGGGGAGGACATCAGTAAAGAATAGAAGGCGCGAGCGAATACATACATATATGAAAATAGATCGAGCCAAAAGAACCAACTTATCTTGCAGTCGGGCTGGTATCTTCACAAAGTTTTGATTCGCTGAAGGAGAGTTCTGATGATAAATCAGTATCTTGGCCGGCCGACAATGTTCCTGGATTCTTCTTTTTTCGCAAGTGTTCGTGGGTCCCCAGCATTTCATACAGGCATTTGGTTGGGTTGATCAGTCAATAGCAGCCCTTCAATCACTGGTCGATAGACTTCGTGGTCTTCCTCATCTCAGTGGGCGGTCTGACGATTTTTGCCCAGCGATGTTCAACTGCCGCTGGTCAGAGGAAACTGAAAAATCCTTCTTTGGTTTTCGCTGTCCCCACAGACAGTCACGTGGGTTCCCTTCGTCCTTGACCGGGTACGCAGGAGAATAGGGCGCAAATCACGCAGTGTTTGTGTGATGGCCAAAAGTTCAACGCATGCTCCGTACGTCCCGATCACGTGAATCGCAGCATGAGACCCTGATGGTGTCTGGAGTTTACTCATGGTCAAACGCGAAATCTTAGAACCAGGTCATCCTCGCGTCGGGTCACTTCTAAGTTCACGGGCCCTTGGCTGGCGGGTGGAAGAGAGGATAGGGAGAGAAAGAATTTGTGAAGAGAAGAGGGAGGGTATGGCTGATCATAGAATATATTCGCTCGCGAATCGGAAGCATTGGATTAAATTTCTGTTTTTATCTATTTATTTATCTTTCTTTTATATCTAACTAATTTTCTCTTTATTTAAGATTTTACTTTAGCCTAACGCCTATATGGTTAATGAAATCGTTGCTACGTGACAATATATAGTCATCCATATATAAGCCTTCAAACCGGGATCGAACCCCGATCCCACCTTGGCTAGAAAGGGAAATTCTAACGTATTATATACAGATTTATACAAACGTCAGCAGCCAGAGGGCTCAATTCATTAATCAAGAGCGGTTCGTCAGCAGCGCCGGCTACTGTTTTGCAATTACCCTTTTCTCTATAGTGCTCGATCGAATAACGAGAGCATAATATAGTCATTCACATACAAACATGTTTTACTGCATCAGTGTGGATAGACATCCGATTGCTTTAAGCCGGCATCGAGACCCGACCAATTTGTCATCAGTCAGAGATCCTACTCTTAACCTATCGGCGACCGGCAGAGGAATGAAATTCTAACGTATTAGATAAGATTCGGTAGCGGCATTCTCGAGAATCTTTCGTCTAATTAAGTTACTTTTTCTTTTAATAAGCGAGGTATTCTTTAGATCAAAGATGTAATTGAATTCATTTCATTGTATAACTCATGCATTTGATAAATTGTTGTGTATAAGATCCCTTTGTATGAAAATTTAATATGGTAGGTCTTCGAAGTGGTTAAGAGAATTGCTTATATTTAAAAACCTTTAATGCTATTTTTCAAGATATGTTCACTTTAGAAATTAGCGCAACGTACCCTACATCAGTTTCTACCCATTTGATCTTGTGTCAAGCGAAAAAAATATTTAGCAATTATCTATCTACCCGTCAAAAAAATATCCATATCTATTGCGTCGCGTATATGCAAATCATGTGGATTTCTTTCTTTACAACCTCACCACTCTTGACGTTGCCCTATGTTTTTGCTTTTTACACCCAACCGATTTGTAATTCGGAGTTGTGCTTTTTGCAGACTAGAGGCCCATGGAGTCTAGAGAATCCAGTTTGCTCTGTATCTCTTCTCCCAACCTCCTAATCTGTGGGAAAAAATAGATTCATAACTTTCTCAAGTGTATTTGTGCGAAAGGTTTTTGAACTCGGCACACCAATCCACTTTCGGCACCGAGAGCCACTACGCAATGCGCACAGTCAGGCAGCCTGCTATCTCAGCCTATTCATATCTATCTATCTATCTATCTATCTATCTATCTATCTATCTATCTATCTGTTCATGTCTCTCAACATCTTTCTCAGTTTTCTCATTATCTATCTATTTATTATTCACTTGCAACATGACAAGCAACCTATTGCGCCATCTATTATCCTCTCTTGATGCTCCATGTTCCTTCTATTTTCATTTCTGTCGCTTATTCACTTCTATGACATATATTGAGTGGTTTTCGGATCCATATGTAATTCTTTTAATGTTAAGCGAGAAATATTTACTTCGATATACAACAAAAGACAATTATATCAAAACATCAGTCAAAGTATAGTAATTCTAAAGGGTATAATAAAAGACCTTGGTGATTAACTTTCCTATCAGGTTACCATCGAATATATATAAACCATTGTCAAAGGACTTAAAATAGATAACTTAAATGAAAATCAGTTTTGCATGAATGGTTACTCAACAATAGACAATCTCCAAACAATAAATCAACCAATAACAAAAAATAACAGAACAAATTAATCTATTTGCTTTTAGTTGACTATGATAAGGCCATTGATTCAGTAGAACACTCGGCCACCTTTAATTTTCTACGAGAACAAGGCTTGAAGGAAAAGTATACAAAAAATGATAAAATTAAGGAAAAAACAAGAAACTTAAATAAAATGTTATGTAATGATAAAGTGAAGAGCATTTAGCAAAAATACAAGCATAATAAAAACGCACTCGGTCAATATGGTTAAAACGTAAAGTTTATAATGTATGTGTAACATGCCAGCTATGGCATACCGGTGTTAAACTTAAAATTAACAATATCACTTGAAAACAAATTTAGAAACACACAATGATCAATGGAAAGGAGATAACACACACACACACACACACACACACACACACACACACACACACACATATATATATATATATATATATATAACCACGAAATAACCGCAACATTTGACACAATCACATATATGCACGTACATACACACACACACACACACACACACACACACACACACACACACACACACACACACACACACACACACACACTAAAAGAAAAAACAACATAACACCAATAATAAGAATATCCCAACTAAACTGATTATGTCATCAAAATAACTATAACGAAAACGAAAAATGCAAAAAAAACGGTAGTTAATTGTGGAAACTTCCGGAAGAGTGGATTGAACAATCACAAAAATGTTCATCTATAAAAATCTAAGGTCGTGGTGCTGAATATGACATCAATCAGCTAAGAAATATTTTATTGTATATATATATATATATATATATATATATATATATATATATATATATATATATATTACATGAATCATTCATACAAAACCCAGATATTGAAGTTAATGATATAAATGGCGAGAATCCATCTTCGCAAACAAATTTAATAAATTACATTAACCCCGAACCTGTAGATCAATGTTATGATCCCTGTTTATAAATTCCAGTTGCATAAGGTCTTTTTTTATTTTTTTACAAGCTTTCATCTGTGCATACAAACATTATCAGGTATGGAAATAGATTTTTTTTTTTACATCCCGGTAATAACAGGATAACGAAAGAATAGATGTCATCCGAAATATGTTTTTAGAAATGTGTTATTGTTAATTGTAAGAAATATTTGGATCGTGCGGTCGCAAAGCTGAGGTTGAATTTTTAAATTTTAAGATTGTACGTTTTTGTAGCAATATAGTAATGGGAGAATTATTTTATACTGATAGGTTTTTAAGTCAATGTGGCATAAACTAAATTGTCCAATAAATACAGGAATGTCACAGTTATTACCCGAAAGTTGCACGTCGGATCAGTTAATTTAATATCAAGTATGTGGTGCAGTTCAATTTACATTACATGAATCATTCATACAAAAAACAGATATTGAAGTTAATGATATAAATGCCGAGAATCCATCTTCGCAAACAAATTTAATAAACTACGTTAACTCCGAACTTGTAGATGAATGTTATGATCCTTGTTTATAAATTCCAGTTGCATAAGGTCTTTTATATATTGCGTAGTTACGTGTGAGTTCTTTTAAGAGTTCTTCAATACCTCATAAACTGTAAAAGAAGACTTCAGTATCTCAATGCAGGGAGTATAAAAAAGTAAGTACTCAAAGCGAGCAAAAATATTACATCCAATTTTGGATCCAGCATATTAATATATTTCATGAATATAAAAAATAGAAATGAAAATAAATCTTACATGACTACTCCATACGCTGTAACGACCAACACGCGAAACACGTTCAAACTCATGACACATTTAACAGCAAACATCTTTGAAAATAGCTAATGGTGCTAACCAAAAGTACACAGATACGGGAAATTTCATAATCCAGTACCGACCGGAAATTAGAAAAATTATTACAAGAGTTGAAAAGATAAATTACAATGAATTAAAACGGAATTTTCGCTCGTTTTAATGAAATTTTCAAACACACACACTCTAACACAGACACAAACAAACATACGTTAGCATGCACAAACACATACAGACAAGTACACACACACTCACACACACACACACACACACACACACACACACACATATATATATGTGATGGAAAGAGAACAAATAGGAAGCGTTTATAAATTCAACATGTTTCGCTTTTATTGAAGCTTCATCAGAAATTTTTGGAAATGGGTTCGGGAAAAGAATCTTGTATTACATTTCTAAAAAATTCTGATGAAGCTTAATAAAGCGAAACATGCCAAATTTTTAAACTTTTCCTATTTGTTTCTTATTCTGTCATTCTCTCTGATTTTAATTAATTCATATTTGATTCCAGTTGCGATTATAAGACACTATTCAGCTTTGATTGTTCGACGATGCACTCGGTGGCCGAGTCAATCTGAAGCACGACGTTTTCTCCTGCAAGGAGCACGGGGCTCAGGCTCGAAACCCGGAGAGAGCATATCTTCAGTCCGGTAGACATAAATAAATAAATATATGGAGCGTCTTCTCAAATATGGGCATCTACTAAAAATAACGTTTAAGTAATAAAATTTATCCGATTAATAAATAAATAAATATCCATCACTTAAAAATTGCTTTGTTTAAGTTAGCGTACCAAACTGAGCAGATATGAAGGTTTCGAGAGTCTAGGAAAGATTTGCGGTACTATTCAACTATACTTGATCGACGACGCACTCCATAACTAACGACGATTTCTCTTGCCAAAGGGGACGCAGGTTCGAAACTTGCCGTAGGCACATGTTATACTTTCGTAATATTTCTCAAATATTAAGGCCGGCATGCGAAAATAAATATACTGTTTAATAAATAAACGGAGTGTCTACTAAACTACAGGTATACACTAACATGACGTTTAAGTAATAATAGATTACATTTATACATCATATATATATATATATATATATATATATATATATGATATGATATGTCTCGGAAAGGGGTATATTTGAACGAAGTAGCTAAGTGGTTTTGGCTACTATAACCAAGTAGAATACGGTAGCAGTAATCGACTGGTACGCGTCGTAGTCGCAGGTAGGATGTATAGATCAATGGCGTACTCCAATAGGCGCCGTTACAGACTTAGCTCTCAGACTAAGGCTCTTCACTGACCTACACGTCCGTCGATATTTATGACGGACACCAGCCAATCATATTCCAGTGAGGGGGAACACAGGTGTACGCATATTCCATTATATCAATATGTATGGTATAAAATAAATGAATGCAGTAAGTTATATATCTCCCATATAAATAAAGCACAGTGTACGTGTGTCCGTCCGCCCATTTTTCGATCTCGGCGAATCATAAACAACCCAAAGTAACAGGTAGTAACTACTGTAGTTACACGCGATTAAAAATTTAATAAATAAGTCATTAAAGGTTAAATTTAAACATCAAGCAGAATAAAAGGTTAAAAATGTAATTCTTTATTAAAACTTTAACTTTAATTTCAGTTTTCGTCGCAATTGCTGTTGATATATTCTAATTAAATAGTAATTAAAACTTAAGCGGGGTACGGTACGTTGCTCATGTGTTTTTTTTCTAGCATGTGTATTGTGACGTATTCGAAATATTACACAGTTCGGTTTCCCTAATGTCTTTTGAGAGGGACCTTAAAAAAAATAAAAATTGCGCGCAAAATAAATGCAAACAAACTACGCAGATCTGTTGCGTATACGAAGAAAGATTATGCCGAATTAAGGTATCGAATAAAGATAATTTTATTATTTCTAAATTCTTATAAATTTTACGTACATAGGACGCAGGAGCTAGTCTAAAGTCCGCCCGAACGACGGCTTCTAGGCTAGTAAGGTATAAAAATGAATAAAGACCAGATTTTTTGATTGAAATTAATTTCTTTGGTTATCTGTTTTATTCATTAAAGATTTGAGTACTTTGAATTTGTTTTTATATCTGCAGCCCCACTCTCTAACCGATGACCCCTTTTTCGGCAATGGCAGGTGAGGTAAGTTTTTTTTCTTTCTGCTTCAGGAATAATATGTTCACCTTGAGAGCATCACTGTAGCGGGTGTCACTGATCCAGACCCCAGAGTAAAAGCCCACGGAACACTTTTCACGCATTTTCAAAGAAAATTGCCGTCGCCTCTCAAATGAACAACAACTGTAAACACGAAATGTGTACTCGACATGGCGCCCGAACAATGTCTGTCAACAATGCTACCTGTTGCGAGACTGACCTCCTCTCACCAGGTATTCTCTTTGTGATCGTCGTCGGGACATGACGTCTCTTTAAATATACGTCAAGACCCGTGTCACCTTGGAACAATCAATAAAGGAAAAGGAGCCCTTAAGTCTACACGTATATTCGCAGTTCAACCCGGCACAGCCTCTTGCCCCAATAAAAACGCGACGCTGGTTTTTATTTATTTTTATTTTTATTAATGTTATTATTTATTTAGTTTTGGTTACCTGGTAGCAGTTGCGTATTGCATTGTCGGGGGGGTGTAGGTTTAAGACTTAAAGTTATACGATATTGTAATAAAAGAAACCGATGTAATAAACAAAGCGAGACGAAATCAAAAGAAAACTTAATAAAAGAACACGGTTACTGTTAAAATAAAGTAGTTTAAGCAATCATGACGACTACAGCGATTACAATAAAGTACAAAATCAAGAAAGAAAATGAGCAAAGAAAGTCATAAAAACTGCCAGCAATAAAATGAATGGCTACGAAAAACGAATGAAAATACCAA
>CAHIKZ030005299.1:235000-410000 GCA_903632075.3 Acanthosepion pharaonis
TGCAGTTTCTGGGAGAGAGCACGTTATCTAGCGTGATCAACAATCTTCAAATCCTCAGTCAGGATAACTTGTGACTTTGTGCTAGCACAATCACCGAAGGCTCGCAAGGGTACCGTCTACCCAATTTCACCCGCAAGGCTTGGATCAACCCGTGTTATGGTTTTCCGTGCACTTTCAAAAGTTCCACTACCTATATGTAGTAGAACCTAAACATCCACGGAATTACCATCCTCAAAGACTTTAATATCTCCTAAGTCTCAAACGTGGTCTCACCTATCTGAAACATTTGATTAAACGCCGCCTATATTCTCTATATCATCGTTTCAAAGAATTCAGTGGTGGATTTATTTTAACGTTACTTTTCCAAACGTCACACCTTTGATAACATCTAGAATAAATATGTTATCAGCAACTTGTGTAAAAAAAAATAGTTACTGCCATCTATTGGTCGTGACTTCAATCTCTGTATCAAGTAGAGGATTAATATGGCCGCTTTTATTAAGAACGAACAAGTAATGGAATTACAGATAACAAAATGGCCACCTGAATATGGTCAGATGGTGCTTGGCCGGAACCTTGTGCTTATAGGAACATCTATAGCAATCAAGATGTGAAGAATACTTTGAATATGTCAAAGCATATGGGCACGTGCCCGAGTGGTTAGAACGTTCGCATTCTTCCGGGTTCGAATCTCACCATGGTCGATTTGTCAGGAAGGAGACTTTCTGATGTTATCCGACTGGAAGGGGTCGATCCCAGCATACGGCACATTTGGAAAATTCATGAAAACGATACCAAGCCTTGTGAGTGAAAATGGGAAGATGGAATCCTTGCTAACACGAAGTCACAAGTCATCGTGGCTTAGGGCTTGAGTGTGCTGTCCTTGTTCAAATTGTTGATCACGCTAGATAACACGCTTTTCCCAAGAAACTGCAACTAAGCATAGTTGCAGTATAAACCACAGGTGGGCTCTGTGGGTGTTGAATAAACACAAATGCGCCTGAGCAAGCGTCTGCAACAGGGATTGGCTAGCCCCCGTAGTAGACTGGTATCTTTGAATACGAGTGGCCAGTGGCCAACTAAAAAAAAAAAATTGACAATTCCACCTCGAATATCAAAAATCAAAATTATTAAACAGATTAATTTTAGTAAAAACTTGTTTGAAAACACACAGATACATACACATTTCGTGAAACAAATCTGTTCGAAGCTCTGGCAGGTTTTATCAATGATGGTTTTAGGAACATTAGGGGTTTCGCGTTTTACAAGATCATGGTAACCCAGTTGATACTGATCAGATATATCGACTTGTGTACTCTCTTCTCATAGTGTAAGGCACTCATAACTCACTGTGATATCTCAGGCCTTTATTGTCCAATCACAAACAACTTCCGGTACACCAGCTTCCTCGTTCTTCCATAAAAAAGGAAGCAAAGATAGTTACCGTTTTCTTAGCAAATATGGCGACTGTCTCGACTTGAAGTCGTAAGTAACGATTTTCGTTTCCCTCATTGAAAAAACCACGCCACTACCCAATGTTAATTTACTCTCTTATCCATATAAGGGTGTCATTTAATTAATGCATAATTAAGCATTTTGATAATAGATGTGCAGGCAGTATAATAGTTAGTGGCACCGAAAGAGTAATCAGCCAGCAGTATTCAATTTCCAGTTGAGTTCGTTGCATTTACTTTCATACAAATACCCGTGAAAATTGTTTATTTGTTTAGCGGCATATCAACTTTTTATGGGTCATATAATACTGAAATTTAATTTTCTTGGGAGCAGTAATTTCTTTTACAAAAATATATTGCTGGTAATATTTTTAAAAAAATATGTATTGATGGTATTTTTACTATAAAAATCTATTTTTATTCTTTCGTGGTGTTTTGACTGCAGTTTCGGGGTTAACTAATTGCCCATAGATGGGACTCTAACAGGTACTACCACCCGAGTTCTGGGTGAACCTGGGAATAAAAGCAATTAAGAGGTGGTTCCTCGCTCCTCAACCCCACCCGATCAGAGCTGCCGGATGTAGTTTATCGTCATACCAAGGATGAGAATACCCTTGGAAAATGAAAAATATATGTATTCATATCTTTCTTTATCTTGTGAAAAGTATAAATGTACCGCTTCTCTCCGCTTTAGCTATCGATAAAAAGCAGTACAGAATGGGTTCTTTAGCTTTGGTTGGCAACCAGCCTAGGAGGCGGACCACTTTAAATTAAAAACTCAGTCACTTGAAGCACTCCAAAGATGGTTAGGCATAAGATACCATGTCTGTAAAATAAAAATACGATAAATTTCAACAGTTATGGATAACTCCATTAGCGACTGAATCATTTTAAAACTAGAAAGGTGCCATATATGTGTCATTGGGGAGTTTATTTGTAGAGATCAATATAATAACATATATCTCTTTAATTGATTTTGTTATCAGTGGATATTTATACATTATTTGTCTATTATGAGGTAAACAAAGTTTTAATACTTTTCTATTAGAATGCATATTTCTGTTGGTGTGGTATGTGATGTGCAATAAAAATAACAATATCCTTTACCTGAAACTTGGATGAATATTGTGTAATTCGACAAGCTGAAAGAAAGTAACAGGATAAAAAGTCAGCTTGTAAAATCCCAGCGGACAAAATTCCAGTCTCTTAACCCCAAAGTGGGTAAAAGCTTAGTCTTGTAAGTAAAAAAAATGTCTTATATATAAAAAAGAAAGAAATTTACCATTGACAATTCAAGGAAATTTAAGTCAAATTTTTATGTCAAATTGAGACACTAATAACAATATCCAATATATACATTTATATGTACAGTATCCAATATATATATAGACTTCAATGTCAAGTTGAGACAATAAACACAATATCCAATATATACAGTTATTTCATGCTCACAAATTTATGCTCCATTTCAGTATACATATTTATGAATGATCACTTTCAACGAATGCATGACAACGAATACATGTATATGTAATCTTAATAGAATATAATATGATAACAGGTGATTGTCCTTTATAACTAATCTCATTAATTAATCTTATATTATACTAGGATTTGATTAGATTTGTTTGTTTAACGGCGTATCAACTCCTTATGTGTAATTTAATGCCGAAAATTAATGTGTTATTCTGCTTTTACAGTTGAATCCATGGTAGATGATACTCAGCTTTTTTGCATATACCTGTTTGTATGGACATAATTACTAGAGGCGGTGATATGTGTGTTTTCTGTTGTAGTTTTGTTGAAGTTATATTTCGGAATACAGTTTGATATCTTTAAGAAATTATAGGATATTATATGGATTACCGTCATGAAAGTGTTCGTTCATGTCAGTTGTTCGGTTGGCTGGTTATTCGATTTTGGTTAGAGGCATATCAGCCTCTAGGGGTTATTTAATGCCGAAATCTAAATATTTTGAAGACAAGTTTCTGGCTTCAGCTAAATATAATTTGAACGTAATTATATGCCTTCAACTACAGATAAAATGTATTGTTAGTTATATAGCTATAAAATGTACTATTGGTAGTTCTAGTAGAAAATTGTATTGCTGGTCATTTTACTTTAAAATTGTATTTTACTATAAATAGGTACTATTGGTAAAAATTACTTGTCGAATATGACGTGAGCGACATTTTTGTATATATATTTTTAATTACCCAAAATAGTTCCTTCTTATGAAGACGCTTGTTGAAGTAATGTTAGAAAATGACCAATAAATTTTAATGAAAGTCTCATATATGAGAAGAAACATACTTAACATTGACAATTGAAGGAATTTTTAAATTCAAAATTAAATGTCTATTATGAGGTGAACAAAGTTTTAATACTTTTCTATTAGAATACATATTTCTGTTGGTGTGGTATGTGATGTGCAATAAAAATAACAATATCCTTTACCTGAAACTTGGATGAATATTGTGTAATTCGACAAACTGAAAGAGAGTAACGGGATAAAATCCCAGCTTGTAAAATCCGAGCGGACAAAATTCCAGTCTCTTAACCCAAAAGTTGACAAAAGCTTAGTCTTGTAAATAAAAAAAAAAGACTCATATAAAAAGAAAGAAATTTAAGATTGACAATTCAAGGAATTATTAATTCAAAATTTAATATCAAATTGAGGAAACAATAACAATATCCAATACATACACTTATATGTACAGTATCCAATATATAAACTTCAATGTCAAGTTGAGACAATAAAGACAATATCCAATATATACACTTATATATACAGTATCCAATATATAAACTTCAATGTCAAATTAAACAATAAAGACAATATCCAATATATACACTTATATGTACAGTATCCAATATATAAACTTCAATGTCAAAACAATAAAGACAATATCCGATATATACAGTTATTTCATGCTCACAAATTTATGCTCCATTTCATTATGCATAGTTATGAATGATTATATGCAACGAATGCATGAAAACAAATACATGTATATCTAATCTTAATAGAATATAATATGATAACAGGGGAATGGTTTTTACGCCTAATATTATTAGTTAATATTATATGAGGCTGGGATTTCGTCTACTTTGGCATAAGAGATTAGGATTTTGTCCACTGGCAATTTGCCTGCTGGGATTTGTCATGGATTCCGTAAAGAGTAATAGCTTTTGAAGTTGGATGTTTAAAAACTGATGTTTCCAATAGCGTAAAAATGTACAACACATCTGGTGTTTATTTGGATAAACTCAGACTTAGAAGACCGATAAAAACCGCAGATCTATTCACCGATTTTCAATCGGAAATAAGAAAGTCACAGCTATTGATATAAGAAATAATATAAGCAAAAAAGAAAAGAAGAAAAGAAAGAAAAGAAGCTTTTAAATTAAGTGTGACCCCCTTGCCATCAATAAAGCAATTTACGCTCATGGGAGGCGTAACCCTAAAAAAAGCCACACGTGTCGTTAAAGACTAACAGCTGTTCACTTCATTAAAGTTCATGAGGACGGGAGCTTAGATAAGTGGTCTGAAATGATACAAAAGGAAAAAAATCATCATTGAGTCTGATAATCACAGGTACATTAGAAGAAGGGTAGATGATGCTTACCTCCTACAATGTATCAGTGCCACAGTTAGATATTGAGGAGTATATATGTAGAAATCGATCTGTAGTATTATGGGAATTATGGATATTAAGTCTGTATATGTAACGTTATCTTTGTCCAAACTAATAAAAACACGAGACTAAATCTCTCATACGTAAAATTATTGATATTCGTCGAAAGATATCGGCGAGTGACGGTGGGATTAGGTTGGGGGGGCGTTCTCCAGACCCTGATTCTTCGTAAATTCTTAGTTTAGGATGTGAGTGAATTCGAATATATCCTTCTTTCATCCGTTTCTACCACGTGTGCACGTCTCAAGCGCAGTTTATAAGCCAAGTGCAGCTATTGGCATCATGTGTGAGGCGGATCTGCAGCTGGTAGCTAGGAGGTTATCTTTTTGTCATGATAATTTACCTACGCACGCATGGACTCGCCCAGCTATAAATAGAAGCAGGTACTGCCTTTTGGAGAGGGAAATTTGCAGAAGTCAGCTCTTACAGTCGGACCGAACATTCTTTTTGTAACACTCTCGTTTGTATATGTTTGTATTACTGTTTCGGTTAATATATTTGTTTAACTTAATTCCTCTCTGGTGTTTTTATTTCTGGCCCTAACAAGGCCACAACACTTTCAAATCAACCTGTTGATGGACAGATGTGACAATCCGTGTAAAGTATATGCTGAAATCATCTGAGATGACTTTCATATTACATGTAATCTTATGATACCGTATCTTTTTAAATCATTGCACTCCCAAGCAAGATGACAGTGGCACTAAAACGCAGGGGATTACGGGGAGGGGGAAAGTGAATGAAAAGATTGAAAATGGGGAGGATTGAGGAAAAGGCAAAAAAAGGAATAGGCTTCAAGAAGACAGAAGATGGCGATTGACGTTGCATTTTTGAAATCGAAAGGGAGTACCACAGGTGGGAAGTGCGAGTAGAAAATGACGGTTGAATCTAATGTAGCTAGTTCAACAGTAAGGCGGTGAGACCTAGCTGCCAATCTAGTAGCATGTTTAGATTCATATAGTCAGACACCGGGAAAAAAAAGCTCGTCCAAATAGTTACTATGGAAATATTTGTAGAACAGGCAGAGGGAAGCCATGTCACGTCGCTGAGAATGTAACTGGACACAAGATGCCTGGTCAGGACCGGTTGTATTGAAGACTCTTTTCTGGATTTTGTCAAGAATCTCGCGATGCACGATAGGAACAGCAGGCCAGATATGACGAAAGTATTCAATACACGGGCAAATGATAAATTTTTAAATGTGCAAGATGAATTCGGTTTCAGAATATTTTTGGCGCGTCTCAGTGAACCAACCTTCCTTGCAACAGACGTAGCAATTGACTCGATATAATCACTACATTTTATGTCAGTGGAAAACGTGTGATCAAGAAGGCGTAGAGTGTCGTTCTCCTGGTGTTAAGCATCAGCCATCCTAATGGTAGGCAAAAAGTTTCTCTGTGGTGATTAAAAGCAGATTTGTTTTGGAGGTGTTAAAATTTACATATAATATGCTGCCCCAGTTAACCACTGATTGGAGGTCCTTTTCAAGGTTTACATATAATATCCTGCTTCAGTTAACCACTGATTGGGGGTCCTTTTCAAGGTTTACATATAATATCCTGCACCAGTTAACCACTGGTTGGAGGTCATTTTTAAGGTTTACATATAATATTCTGCCACAGTTAACCACTGATTAGAGGTCCTTTTCAAGGTTTACATATAACAACCTGTTTCAGTTAACTACTGATTGGAGGTCCTTTTCAAGGTTTACATATAATATACTGCCTCAGTTAACCACTGATTGAAGATCCTTTTCAAGGTTTACATATAATATCTTGCCCCAGTTAACCATTGATTGGAGGCCTTTTTCAAGGTTTATATATAATATCCTGCCCTGGTTAACCAGTGATTGGATGTCCTTTTCAAGAGTAAACGATTTATTTTTTCGGATGCTCCAAAGTATATGGGTGTGTCTTTGTATTTTAAGCAATTAGAAATACACTCCACGACAAGCCTGCAATGATGAACATAGCATCAAAATACTGAGATTGCATGCATTATCGTCGATGCTATGGAACATATAACAAGAATCCGAAGAAAATATTTGACAAAAAGAAAGTAATATGTTAGGGAAAATGGCATTGGAAGCAGGAAGAAATGTCTTAACTTCCGTAGATATTATTCTTTTATGTGCCTCGTTCCTTCATGACATAGGCGTGCATAGCTCTCCACATCTTCCTATCTCGTATGGCTGTTAGCAGTTTTTCTCCCTTTGCTAAGTCTCACGTCTCCCGTTTTGCCATCCATTCATACAAGTTCGTTAGGTAAGTGACTCACTGCCCATGCCTATCTCTTGCCCTCAATATGCACGGTGAGGGTTAAGTTTCCCTAGTCTTTACCTTATTATTTGCCCAAGGAACATCCGCTGTTATTTTTGTTATCAGATTCTGAGTGGTAGTTTTCTTTCTTTTGTCCTTTTCTTTAAAACTTCCTTTTTGCATACTCGTTCCAACCATAATAATCTCAGTATCTTTCTGTAGAACGACATTTTTGCTGCCTTTAGTTTTTTCTTCATCTGTGGGAGGATTGTTCAGTATTCACTGATATATAATATTACCTAGAAATCCAACACTTTTTTTTGTTTCTAACGAAATTTTTACGATTCTCAGCACCTTGCTTACCTTTTGGAATGCTTCTTTCTTCCGGAAATAAATTCAACTCGGAACTAATTTCAACTCAGAACTAATTTCACCTGAGAATTAATTTCAACATAGAACAAATTTCAATTCGAAATTAATTTAAACTCTGAACTAATTTTAACTCGATCTAAAATCTTAAAAATGTTATAGCTTTAAGTAGGAGTGACAGCCTAATTTCAATTCGGAACTAATTTCAATTCGGAATTAATTTCAACTCGGAACTAATTTCAACTCCATTTAAAATCAAAGTTATCAATTTCATTGAATTCTTAAACAAAATGCAATGAGTTGGTATTAATTTTCTAATTTAGCATTAAAAATTCTTAGCAGATAAGATAATTCAGAATCCATCTTTTCTTCAACTAACTTTCATTCTTTTTTTTTGAAAATGAAAAAGTGGTACGTTTTTATTTACTTTTATTTATTTTAAATCTGATCCAATAAAAATGAAATGTTATTTGTAGCAAGAGCAGTAGGTTGCTTAGCTGCTTTTTTTTGTAAAAACCTCTCGTTCAATAGAAGCCGTTATTAATAACTTAAGAAAATCAATAAATTAAATTTTAATTTCGTTTGAAAACTTCACAGAATTATTGATTCGAAATTAATTCCGAGTTGAAAATAATTCTGCACCCCGTTTCTAGCAATGCATTTGTTCAACAGAATCTTTGGTTGGGATTGATTTTTTACGGTTTATCAACCCTTTATTGTGTTATTTAAAGACGGAAAATATTTCGGACTGTACAAGATTGCTTATATTATTCTCTGGTCCTAACCAGTTCCCATCTAATCACTGACCGGGTTCTGCAGTGCTTAACTATGGCGATTGAACGAGAACTAGTTTATTTAGCATGAATTGACCGTAAACCTTTGTTCGGAGAGGATAAAATAATTATGTACCTAGAAAGTGTGCATGAAATATATATCGTTCTCAATATATGCCTTTCTTAATATATACCTTTCTCAATATATCTTCTTAATGCTTTCCTTTTTAACAAATTTTTGTCTTTTTTACATTTTTGTACACATCGACTGTATCTCAAGATTTTATTTTCCTCGATCGAGTTCTGACGAGTAAGGAGCGATAATTGATCAGGCCATTTTATATGATTGTTGTTTTTATCTGTTTTTGTTTTTTTATTTACATTGTTCGGACTGTTGTTCTCATCTTTACTGTCACATTCCCGATGTTTCAGCCGTTGTAGTCTCCGGCCTTCTTCCGGGGTTATTTGTTGAAATTTTCGATCCCTTTATTTAATCTACGGGGTAGATTGTTCTAATTCCACGTACCATGCCATTTAGTATTTCAGTTTTTAATTAATTCGCCTTGATAACTCTCCAAGATTTTGTTCTCACTGCTGTGGTCAGGGATTGAACTTACAACTCTTTGGATCAAGTCCCTTTTTGGATCAATCATTTCTTTCTTGCTCCTAATTTCGTATTGCCAACTACTGTAGGCGTTGTTTTCTCGCTGTGTCACTATTAGTCTGTTTTTATTACCTTGATTAAATTTTGAACCTCTGATAAGATCTTCGAAAATGACCCTTTTTTGAAGAACCTCCCTTTTTTGAAGAACGTTCTACATTTTTAGCAGATTCTGTATTTGTTCAAGAAATTATGGGTGACCCCAGCAAGCACTCGGTGGAGACCACATGAACGCTCATAAGAAAATATTCTTTTTTACTTGAATACGAACCCAGACACAATGATTTCACTTTTCTTTTTGAAGTGGAAATAAATAAAAAAAAAAAAATAATGTGTTAAACTTCTATTCCATTCACTTGAATACAATAGGACACTTCAGTCGCTAAAGGAGGAGCATTCGAGCGCTGTTTAATTGCTAACAATCGTAAAACTTAATATGAGAGGACAAAGAAACGAGAAGACTCAAGTTATCGACTCATTCCAAAGCATCAGGCCTCTAGCGGCATATTTTGTGAAACAGACGCACTAAGAGACTCCGTCGAAAGGTTTTTTTTTTTTTTTTTTTTGATATTATCACCACACAGCTTAGGCTTACAAGTTCCAATTTGGCTATTGTTATTTTTCAATGTGTTTCAGTTCGGATCTGGTTTCAGAAAAGCGTATTTCATTTGTTGGTATCATCGAAACCGGTAAATCGAATTGTTCACTTTACCGAAAATCCAAACCTAGACAATTAAAGGGAGATAACTTCTATGTCAGAATAGTACTTTTATTATATTTTAATTTTTTTAAAAATTTGATTTCATTTTAAAAAAATACACTGGTTAATTTGATTTCTGTTTTTTTTTTTTTTTCTCGATAATGAATAGTTTTTTTTTGCGTTTACCGTTTACCGGCTACACTTAAGAAAGGCGGTAGGGAGTTATCACTGGCTATCTTCTTCTTCTTCTTCTTCTTCTTCTTCTTCTTCTTCTTCTTCTTCTTCTTCTTCTTTGTGTCGCTCTCCTTCAGAACCTAAGCGATTGTGACTCTCCACAACTTTCTATCTTATATGTCTCTTAGCAGTTTTCTCGATAATGAATAGTTTCTTCCTCTTCTTCTTCTTCTTCTTCTTCTTCTTCTTCTTCGTGTCGCTCTCCTTCAGAACCTAAGCGATTGTGACTCTCCACAACTTTCTATCTTATATGTCTCTTAGCAGTTTTCTCCCTTTGCTAAGTAGCCCCCACTCCCTCTCCCGGTTCCGCCATCCATTCACATGAGCTCGTCAGGTTGGTGGCTCTCTCTGAACCCCTATTTCTCTTGCCCTTAATATGCCCTGTGGGGACTAAGAGGAAATTCATAACCATATATATATATATATATATATATATATATATATATATATATATATATATATATATATATTTGTTAATTATGATGATGTATTAGATTAAGGATTTTAATTTTTTTTTAGTTTTTTATATATTATAATAGATTTTCATCCATTTCTATATATACATATGATTTTTTCGATTAGATGATGGCGATATAAATTTGATTTTTTCAATGTATTTCACTAGATGCCACTTTATATTCCCTCTCCCATCCCTGCTCATTGTGTTGACACAGCTTTTTCTTCGCTCAACTCTATCTCTTCAAGGAATTTTTTATAAGTGATGTCACTTCGTTTCCTCTTGTAATTTTGAATAAATTTTCTGGGTAAATTTAAACCATTTTGTAATTCTTTAATTAGTGTTAAATTTATTACCGAAACGAAACTTTTTTCGTTTGATATCTATCTATCTATCTATCTATCTATCTATCTATCTATCTATCTATCTATATCTATCTATCTATCTATTTCAGTCTGTACATATCTATCTCTCTTTCTCTCTCTCTCTCTCTCTCTCTCTCTCTATATCTCTATATATATATATATATATATATATATATATATATATACCGAGCGTCGAAAATATGTTTCATGCTTGAACGCAATCTTCAGACCTGAAGACCTGTAACCACTCACATGTTGACTTGAATATCCACTTTTATATTGACATACGCTCTATCCCAGATATTGAGCACGTTTATCCATAAATATAGCATACCTTAAAACTACATTTTTATCACACACACACACGCACACACACACACATACACACACACATATATATATATATTACAATGAATCATTCATACAAAAAGTAAATTCTTAAAGTTAATGATATAAAATGGCGAAATCTCTTCGCTAACAAAATTTTAAAAATGCATTAACCTACCAATCACTCGATGAATGTTATGATCCTTGTTTTTTAAAATTAGAAGCCGTATAAGGTCTTTCTTAAATACGCAAATACTTTCGACTGTACATTCAGTCATCTTCACGCATGGAAATTATTTTGTTTTTGGTAAAATCCAGGTAGCATCCGAGACGAAAAAATATAATGCGAATCGACTTGCTTAAGCTCGCTCGGTATGTCATGCGTTGTTTTCCCTTGTCTCACTTTCCCTCTATTCGACCCGTGAGTATCAGATTCTCCAGGCCCTCCTTCCTCATTATGTGCCCTCAAAACTTCAGCTGCCTCTTTCTGATGTTAAGTATAAGCCTTCTCCTTGTTTGCATCCTCTCCAAGACCTTATCGTAGCTCACACGCTCGGTTCATGATATCCTCAGCATCCTTCTGTAGAACAACATCTCCATAACCTCGAGCCTCTTCTTCATCTTCGAGGAAATCGTCGAACATTCGTTGCCGTAAAGAAGGACAGATGTCACGTAGCAGCTCATTATTCTTTTCTTTGTTACCAAAGAAATCCTACTGTTTCGCAATACTCTGCCCAGATTTTGGAATGTGTCCTTTGGGCATCCCAATACGTCTATGGATCTCAGTGCCGCACTTACTGTCATCTGTCAAAACGCTTCGCAGATATTTAAACTTCCGCGTATGCTTGATTCTAGTGTTCCCGACCTGCAAATCGCGTTTTGGAATCATCGTTTTTCTGATGACCATATACTCTCTACTGTATTGTATTCAGTGAGAATATGATATAAAGAAAAAAAAAAAAAGGAAAAAAAGAAGCGTAGATAGAAGCGTTTAACGACTGTTTAAGCGAAATGGAAAAAAAAATGTAAATTTCAAATCTTTTCATTTGTACCCCCATACTTCTTAAAATAATAACCAGAATTCATATTTATGATTGTTATTGCAATATTTTGTTAAAGTTGTTGAGCTCAAATATTTAACGATGCAATGAGTTTATTCAACCATTAACTGAAGAATTAAAATTCATCAGGAAATTAAAATAGAGAAACCGAGGAATTTTCAAGTTTCTTCTTCTATAATTCCAATTTGGTGTCTGATGATGAAAGGGGAAACTTTGATATTTGCCGGGTGAGAAATTTTCAAAGAACAACGCACCTCCGAAAAGTGTGAGTTTTTTTTTTTTTTTTTTTTTAAAAAAAAGGAAGACAACATCGAAAAAGAAGGAAAGGAAAGGGAAACCGTTTTGAAAGCATTTCAACCTTAAAAAAACCCCAAAAAAACAACTGGTTGACCTTAAATGATATCTTGCTGATCGATGGGTCATTAAGTTTTAAAAAAAACAAACAAAATCTTCTTCTTTGTAGAAGTAGTAGTAGTATTAGTAGTATTTCATAACGAAATTATGGTAAATAAAACAATTTCTAGAAATAATTTAAACTTGCCGACGTGTATGAAAAAATACTAGAAACTGATAGCAAACACCTAAAGGAAGCTCCAATAATTCCTACAGAAGGTAGCAAAAGAAAGACAAAAGAAAATACTAAATATCAATTGCAAGAATACTGAATTCATGAGAGAACGGAAAGTGCGACACGGAAATCCGAAGGAACATTGGGATAGCGAAAGATGCCTTCCAAAAGCTAAGCAAAGTATTAAGAAACAGAAAAAGAGTACTGAAAAGTTATGTAGTATCAGTCCTACTATATCGCAGTGAATGCTGGACAATCTCCTCAGATATGAAGCAGAAACTTGAGGCAACAGAAATGTGGTTCTACAGAAGGATACTGAGCATACCATGGAACATGTGAGCAACGACGAAATTTTATAGAAAATGGAAGCAAAAAGGAGACTTATACTTAACATCAGAAAGAGGCAGTTGAAATTTCCGTGAAGCATAATGAGGAAAGAGGGCTTGGAAAATTTGATACTCACAGGATATATTGAAGGTAAGCGGGCCAGAGGAAAGAAACGTATGGCCTGCTCTGGTGGATCAGCGTTTGGGAGAGATGACTAAAAGAGAAAAGTTGCTAAGAGCTACAAAGGACATGAAATTGAAAGGACACGGCACATAGAAGCAATAATCGCTTAGATAGAAAAGTCGAAATAAAATTTGAACTCGGTCTTTTTTTAAAATTTACAATTAAAAAAAATTCTTAACTATCAGCGCATCGCATATTTTATAGAATATATCTAACCTGTCAGAGTTTTACTCTGTCGTGTAATGTCAGTATCATTGAGACAATGAGGTATTATGGTGGATGTAGTAAGAAAGGCTTGTTTTGGTGTTAGGAATATTGTTTGTATGCTTGAGTCAGTGCTTGTGGCTAGCTAAGTTTAAAATTAAGACAGATGAAGACCGTCCTTTTCCCAATCCCCTTTTTTACGCCTTGTGCCACATTTTCTGTAATTTTACAGAAATAAATATTGTAATGTCAGCATCATACATAAAAACAATCTTTTTGATAGAATGCAGTTATCAGTTCAAAGGATCAGCGGCTCACCTGCAAACAAGAAAACGCAAGAACATTGTTTTTTTTGTTTTTTTTTTAGTTAGGGGCAATATAAGTAATTAAGATATTTGTTAACATTTATCTGAAAACACTTCATTGTCCTTTTTTCCTTTTTTTTCTAAAAATAAAAGCCTATTAGTAAATATCCCGATAACAACTAATGTTTCTAGTCTATCGTACTAAGTATTTAAATAACGGGATTTTCTTCCGGCTATGTAACCAATCCCATTTTTTTTCATACGTCAGTCAACCAATAAGAGAATCTCAACAATTTCATAGATCTTCTCCTCTTCTATGTGCTGTGTCCCTTCAAGACGTTGGCGATCATAGCTCTCCACAACTTCCTATTTTTTTGTAACTCTTAATAAGTGTTTCCTTTTTGCTATATCTCCTAATGCACGCTAGGGATTTTTGTGTGAATTCTAGTGTATTTTTTTTTCCATTTTTACTAAAACTTCGTCGTCTCTCACATGTTCATTTCATGGTATTCTCAGCATCCTTCTGTAGATTCATAATTCTGTTGTCTCAAGCTTCTTCTTAATCTGTAAGGAGATTGTCCAGCATTCACTGTCATATAGGAAAACCGATATTACATAACAGTTAGGTACTGTTTTCTTCGCTTCTAAAGAAATTTTCCTGTTTCTTAATATTTTGCTTTGCTTTTTGAAGGCATCTTTCGCTATTCCAATGCTCCTTTGGATTTCAGTGTGGTACTTTCCGACCAATGTTAAAACACTTTTAGATACTTAAATTTTGGTACTTGTTTGTTTTTGGTGTCTTTAATGCGGAGTTCGAATCATGGGCTGTTCCTTTTACTGACAACCATACATACTATCTTCTTACAATTGATGTTTATTTATCTATTTATTCTCATTGTCTTCAATTACATTCTTTAGTTTCTGTAGTTTCCTTTTCGTGTCTGCTATTAATATAGTGTCATCCTGCATATTTTATATCATTAAGATTGTGCCTCCCAATAATAAATTCTGGTAGGACTTATAAGTCTCTCGGGATCGCCTCACTGTAAAGTTTGAATAAGTCCGGTGAGAAGACGCGCCCTTGTCTTACGCCTCTTTTAATTTTTATGCATTTGTTGAGCCTCTTGCATACTAGTGGTATTTCCGCCTTGCCTGGGGGGGGGATGCTTTAAAAAAAATCAAACTTTGATTAAGTGGGTAGTGTTTTAACAGAGGATGGCAAATGCGACACCTAAATCCGAAAGCGAATTGGATTAAAGAAAGATGCTTTCCAAAAGCTACGCAAAGAATTAAAAAAAAAGAAATATTCCGTTAGAAAGAACGAAAATAAAACTTAATTGATCCGCCTTCTTATATCGCAGTGAGTTCTAAACAATATTTCCTCAGATGAAGAGAAACCAGAAATGAGGCATACTGAGAATTCTATAGACGGATCGTGTGTAAGCAATGAGGAAATCGAAACCAGAAGAACACATCAGAATCAGTTGGAATTTCTTGGAGACATATTGAGGAAGCAGGTTTTGTAAAATTTAAGCCGCTCAGGTAATATCGAGGACAAGAAAGATAAGGGAAGTCATCGAACTACCTACGATTTTTTTAAATCATTTCACCCCAAGCAAGGAAATAAGTTCACTAAAATGCAAAGGGTTAAGGGGGATGAAAGAAACTGGAAATAATTTAACAATAAAAATACAGGATTCAAGAAGGGAGAAGATGGCGATTGTCGTCGCATTTCAAAATATGAAGACTGTAGTTGACAGGGAAGCAAGAGGCCGAAAGGGAATTTCACAACGAGAAGCGCAAGAGAAGAAACTATTAGAATAGAACTTACGGTTGCATCTAGCTACTTTAACAATCTACTAGTCCGCAAACATTCATACAGCTGAGGTCGCAAAGAAGAAATCTCCTCAGAAGAATTTCCATGAAAATATTTCTAGAAAAGAGAGCAGTAAGTCACATCACCGAGGCGAGAAAGAGATTGAAATCAAGATGCTAAGTCAGAACAGATTATATTTATTGGGTTGTGCCAATAATCTCAAGATATATAGCAAGGGCAACAGACCATCTATATATCTCGATAAAAATCCAAAGGGTATGTAATATAAACGGTCCTGACCTGGCATCTCGACTTCCGCCACTTTATCACCGCCGTAACGTGGCATACCGCTGCCTTTTCTATAAATATTTTCATGGTAATTGTTCAGTTGAGCTTTCCTACTTGGTAAGTCGACTACATAGCTTGTGTAAATGGATGGCGAAACGTGGAGCGAGAGGCTTAGCAAGGGATGAAACAATGCTAAGGGCCACAAAGGATGGGAAATTGTGGAGAGTCGTGATCACCCACGTCCTGGAGCGACACAACACAGAGTCTGTGCCAACAATTTCAAAAAATTCCGAACAATAAACTCAATTAACTACAATGCAAGTGATCAGATGTACATGTCCGCACGCGAATATTTGTTTATTCGCTCGGAAGGTAAATTGTGTCAACATGAGACAGCTACAAATAGATTTAGACCTGAGATAGGCAAACACAGATTTTCAAAGCAGGGTATTTGCTTACGGACTTATAAACACGACTCTCACATAAGTAAATATTTTCGTATATGAACAAATGTGTACTTACATTCTGTCAGCTTTTATTATGGAAGTTAGAATAAAATTGGTAAGAATTAAACAATGATAGCAAAAATATCTGGATATACTTATATAATATATGGATCTGGATATACTTGAAATATAATGAATTTCAAGTTATATTTTTCAAAGATTTTTATTTTTTGTGATCTGAGATTTTATTATGAAATTCAAGGAATGGATATCATAGGGTATATATATATATATATATATATATATATATATATATATATATATATATATATAATATAAGTGGAAAATATACATACATATGAAAAATATATCTAAAAAAATTTCCATACATGTATATTTTCAGAAAAAATTTTTTCCAAGAGGAAGGATCCAGGTAGAACTCAATGTCTAGGACAGAGTAAGGATATAATAAAAAGGCTTAAACACTAATATTCCATGGTCATAATTTATTCCATTGGAATCGTAAATACGATCCAAATCATCAGACCTACAAATTCAAATGATGAAGTCAAATATAAAATTTGTCATTTAGCAGAATGCTGTTATATTCAGCACCACGACTCCAGAGATTCGTAGACGAACATTTTTATTATCGTTCTGTCCACTCGTCAGGAGGTAATTGCAATTGTCTGCCGCTTTTCTCATTTTCGTAATTTTTTATTAAGTTAAAAAATAATTCATGCACTTTTTATCAGAGTTAGGTTTTATATATATATATATATATATATATATATATATATATATATATATATATATATATATATATATATATATATGGATACACTTATTTGAGTAAATGCTTTGTTTTTTATTTTCGTATTTTTTAAAAAATTAAACAGTATTAATTACATTTATCGGTATTATCCATAAAAACGTATAAACAGAAAAATATATCTCGGATTTAATTCATTTCATATATATGCATACATACATACATATATATATACACACACACACATATATATATATATATATATATATATATATATATATATATATATATATATATATATATATTATGCAGTGTTACATTAGAACATGCACATACCAACTACAAAACATCTGGTTTCAACTTAAAATAAAACGAAAACTTTTTTAACATTTCATCAGTTGGGGAATCACGATGTGACTGAAATATTTTATTTAGAAATGCAATTATCGAAGCATGGCTTCCACTTCCGTCAATAGGAAATTTCCCATAAAAGGTATACAAAAATTTACATGTGGAGAATGAAAGTAATCTAAGTGATTAGTAACAGCGAGAGGAAAAAATGGGATGAAGGAAGGTATTATTATTATTATTATATTTACGGCTCTACTTTTGTATTGATCTATGTTTTATGTTTGCATATATATATATATATATATATATATATATATATATATATATATATATATATATAAAATCATTTCTACTGTGTATTGAGCACTCTTTTAAGAATTGTATTTGTTGGTTATTGGAATTTATTCCGTATACACCAATCTTATATATATATATATATATATATATATATATATATATTAAACAGTATAAAATATTTATTTTCGTTTACCGGCCTGAGTATTCGAGAAATTTCAAATAAAAATATGCGCTCCCCGAAAGGATTCGGATTTACTTCCTTCGAACCCTCTCGGCAATCGCACATTTTTTATGAAAGTGAATATGAATACACGGAAGACCTGAAATTAAGCAAATTACCACCTTTAAGTAAACAACACAAATAAAAACGTATATCTTGAACGAAGATGTAGATGAAAGCTAATTTTTCACCATTAGTTTTTAGTGATGACCTGGATTGACCACATAATTTAGAGTTTGGGTTATTCACGGAAACGGCCAATATAAAGTAAAAGTCTACAAGACGCAGGTGGAATAACGTGTTATACTAGTACGATTGCCAATAAAATTATAATTCAAAGTCAGGATGCTTGTCTCCGTTGATAGTTGCATAATTAAAAGAAAACTTGTAATTCCAACGAAGATTTATTTCATGAAAATATTTCAACTAGCTTTTGCTAAACTTGGTCACTCCTTTAATTTGAGGAAAACAATGTAAAAAGAACAAACTAGAAACGCTTAAGAATTCAAATCAATGAAAAAACCGAGTTGATGTCATTTAGAAATAAGAGCATACGCTTTATTTTTAGAGAGGTCCATGCCTTAATCGTATCAAAGTTAGGATGATTGTCTCCTCTGATAGTTGCATAATCAAATAGTTGCATAATTATACTTTTAAAAATTATAAGTCGCTTTAAGTTTGAGAATTAATGTAAGATGCGTGTCACCAATGAGGTAAAGTCGCTACTGGCAGATAGAATGAGATACCGTATAGCTTCTCTCAAGTTTGGTTCTAGAAGGTACTGGTGGTTCTCTAAGACTGCAGTGAACAAGAGAAAATCCCCCCTCCTCCTCTCTTCAATCAAGTATTGTTATCGACTGCAAATAAAACAAAATATTTTGCTTGTAGATTCTCTTCCAATTCCACTCATCAGGAATATATTTGCTTGATTTTCCCCTAGAACGTTGTCTCGACTGAGTGATCTACACATAACTCCGCCCTAAACTAGATCCTCACAAGGCTTGCGGAATCGATGGTACCCCTTCGATTGTCTTAGGAATTGTGGGTCTGAACTGGTGCCCGTTCTTTTAAAAAATAATAACAACTTCTTGCTTTAAAGCTTGTTGGAAAGCCACGTTTAGGTCTTTTGTTTTTAAGAACTCAGGAGAACCATCTACCCGAACGTTTAGTCTTTTTGTCAATGTACTAGAGGCTCTAATCAACGCCGAATTGGTTAAGCACCTCACACGATCATTCAGATAAAAGATATGACTTCCGTTTTTCCTGATCTACAGCCGAACTCTTAACGGCTATTCTTGGATTTGTCTATCCGGCTTTAAAGAAGAACAGCGAAGTTCGGTCTGTGACTTAAGATATCGCGAAAGCGTTCGACAGGTTTTTGCATGCATTTCTTTTCCACAAGATCAGGGGTGACAGTGTCTCTAGACGAATATTTGATTAATCCAAACAAATCGTGTAATGAAGAGCGTGTCGAACGGGCACCCTTCTAGTTCATTTTATATTAATGCGGGGAGCTCTACCCAGCTCTATCCTTATACCTACATTATATTTTATCTTTACCAACGACCTTCAAGATGTCATCAGTTCCCAACTAGATATTTATGCTGATCCCACATATATTTACTCCAGTCTTAGTAGCAAATGCGACAGGCCCGATAAAGCAAAGCTGGCAGCTACTCTGGAAAAGGACCTCAAAATTTTGATTGACTAAGGCAAAGAAATTGACTTTAATTTAATCACCATGGAGAACCTTTTCTGTCTGTCATCAACATGGCTGACGTTAACCTCCAGAAGGCTAATCCTTTGCGCCATTTTGGTCTCACGTTCTTCACTGAAGTGCGGTGATTATAATGAATCAGTTGTTAGGTCTACGGTTAGGAAAGCTGGTTCACTGTTTCGTGCCAGGCAGTTTTTCATGTCAGAATCCATTTTGCGCATTTATAAATCTACCGTCTGTGCACGGAATATTGCTGTCATATCGGGATCAGTCACTTATGCACTTAGGCGATCATGCATCTTTCGAAACATGACAGATTAGGCAGATTTTTTTTCCCGCAGTAGGTTGTCATTTCTTTCTGCGGTAAACCAGTAGCCATCCAAGGCTATAGAACCAGGTCTATCCTGCAGTGGCAGAGAAGAAAATGATTCATACCTTTCCTAAGGGTGTAATGACGCTAACCTCCACAAGAGCAATCCTTTGCGCCATCTTGGTCCCACGTTCGTCACTGACGTGAGATGGAGTGATTATAATGAATCAGTTGCAAGGTCTACTGCTAGGAAGGCTGGTTCACTGTGTCGTGCCAGACATAATGACATAGTATTTATTAGCACGTAAGTGAATATATTGTATTCGACTGGAATTCGAACTCGGCTCTCCGATTCTCAATCCGAGCCGCTATCCATTACCCCACCGTGCCTCCCTCGGAATACTTGAAAAAATTCAAAGAAGAGTCTGTAATGTAATCGATCCTGATTTGATAAATCGACTTTAGTCACTTTCTCACCGACGTGATATGGCTTCCTTTTGTCTTTCTACAAATATTTTCGTCGCAATTGTTCTGATGAGCTTTTCTCCTTGGTGTCTCGACTGCATGAATTTAAACCTGATACTAGATTGGTGACAATATCTTACCGTTTCACTGTACAAATTGCTGTATAGAACCGTAAGTTCTATTCTAATAGTTTCTTTTCTCGCACTCCTGGTTTGTGGAATTCCCTTCCGATTATTTGCTTTCCTGCCAAGTACAATCTTCAAAATTTAAATGCAATTCCAATTTTCTTTTAGGATAATAATAATTTTTCATATATAATTTCTACTATTTAACTATTAAGCGGGGCATGCGAGGAGAGACATTTATAGGTTTCCCGGAGGTATTTGTACGTAACGAACTTTATGGAATTCAAACATGGTTTTCCTGTCTCACATTTCGAGCCACTATCTGTTACACCACCCGCACATCTCTGGGTATAATAATAACATCTATAACAAAGACGATAAGAACAATTCGAATAAGTCAAACTATACTGAATGTGACTATGCTAAAAATTAAATATCTCTCATAGAAATTAACGCTTCTTTTATCTCTTGGTTATGTACTAATTGATCTATTTACATCGAACAATTCATTATAACCAGACTGCATTTACACTTTTGTGCAAATTAATTGAAACAACCGCTTTAGTTTTCCTTCTTTCACAATCCGGTCAATTTTAGACCCACTGAAGTGACAAAGTGTAATCGATTTCTATTTTTTCTTCAGATTAAGTCATTTGCAGTAGTGTGCAGTAATATAAATTTAATTTCGTGGTGTATGACGAAATTTGGCCTTTAAAAATATTGCGTCATCCGTGATTGCATCAGATTTTTATCACGCCCAAACACTATTGTCTCGACTGTCGATTAGTTGTCCTACGGCCATTGTCTGCGATAAACGTTACTCCAAGGAAGCGTACGAAAATTGTAACGCTGCACAAACACACTGGAAAGCCTTACCAGTGATCAAATCAAAGTCGTATATATTGGTCCGGAAAATCTCGTGATTTAAATTTAATCGATAATCTGTGGTCAATCTGCAAGGAATGACTTCGTGGAATGGACATACGAAGTACTAACATGTGCACTGGTTCTACAGAAAGATGTTGAGGATATCATGGCACGAGCGTGTGAGCAACGATGAGGTCTTAGAGATGATGTAAACAAGGAGGAGGCTTATACTTAACATCAGGAAGAGGCAGCTGAAGTTCCTGGGACACATAATGAGAAAAAGGGGCCTGGAGAATCTGATACTCACATGTCGAATAGAGGGAAAGAGAGACAAGGGAAAATTACGCATGACATACCTAACGGCCTTAAGCAAGTGTATGGCAGAACGTGGTCTCAGGGGGTGGCAGAGGGAAGGAACTTGTTGAGAGCTGCAAAGGATAGAGCGAGGTGGAGAGCCATGATCTCCTACGTCCTGAAAGGACACGGCTCATAGAAAGAAAAAAGAACTTGCGTATATTCACTTTTTCTAATTTATAGTACCTTAAATTTGAAAAAAAATGAAAACATTTCCAACTGTTTGGATGATTCGTATTGTCTAAAAATAAGTGTTGTGCAGAAAAAAATGTTTTGTAACACAAATAAAGGGTTTGGTTAGTGATTTTATTTTTATACATTAGTTAGTTTAGAGCAGTTATTATTTACTTTCGGTCACACCTTCCGGAATATTGTGACACAGCTGGTCGGAAAAGGTTAATATTTATTTGTCGTGTATACTACGCACCCCTGACTGTTAAGCTTTAAAATCCGCAAAAGAGCGTATTATACGTGAAAAATTACGGTATAAATACATTTCAATTTCGCACAAAAAACATGCTAAGTTATAGTGATTTTCTAAGCATAGCTTAGATATGACACAAGGCCGAAAGTATGGGGTACCCAGTGAGGATCGAACTCACTTTTCAGTAGTAACAGATCTAGCAAGACAAGCTTACTAACCATTACACCACGTCGAAGTGCCCGAATATAGTGATTTTTCAAGCGTAGCTTAGATGTGGTAAAAGGTCGAAAGTAGGGACACCCAGTGAGGATCGAACTCACTACTCAGTCGTAATTGTTCTAGTGAGAACAAGTTTGCTAACCATTACACCATCTCGACGTGCCCAAAAACATGTTAAGTTATATGACCACGATTTTTCCTGTCACAAAGACGTGCTCTTATTCATTGAAGTGTACGTGGCTCTTTTTAGTGACCCCCATGAGAAAAGTCCGAAGCGGTGGTGCACCTTTTGGCGAGTAGGAAGGGGACATTCTATTTTGCTGAAAAGAAAATATATTTGTTATCGTACTATTATGTTGAACTATTATAAACATTAATATTTTATAGTCCCTTATCCTAAATGACCACCAATTGATGGATTTCTATAACTTGCATCGTGAATAATTTTATCTAAAAATCTTATAAAAATGTACTCAATGAATTATCCCTTAACTCTAGAGAGACGCTCCACCCAAGTACGCGTCAGAATCGTTAACTCTTGATCGGATCATTTTTTAAGGGTGTTCTGTGCTTTATTGGCGCCAGTGTCATTTCCAGACATTTTTAACGCGGGCTAATCTTGAGCACATTTCAGCGTAAGTTTGTCAGTGCCTACTGCTGAGTGGGTGATATGTGGTCGCTTAATTGAGAGGCTAGAGCTATTCCTCCTCCTGTGAAAACTATGGTTGTATATTTTCGCCAAGCTGACACGAGAGAGAGAGAGAGAGAGAGAGAGAGGGAGAGAGAGAGAGAGAGGGAGAGAGAGAGAGAGGGAGAGAGAGAGAGAGGGAGAGAGAGAGAATGAGAATGAGAATGAGAGAGAGAATGAGAATGAGAGAGATAAAGAGAATGAGAGAAAGGATGAGAGAGGGAGATGGGTAATGAGTTTCTTTATAAACCTGATGTAGAGATCTACCATTATTTAAAAGTTACTTCGAATGTAGATATTTCTAACAGAAGCGGTCATTTTTTTTTTTAAATATCTTTATTCCAGGAGAAGGAGGCACGGTGTAGTAATGGATAGCGGTTCGGATTGAAAAATCGGAGAGCCGAGTTCGAATTTCAGTCGAATCCATTACATTCACTTACGTCGTAATACCCTAGGGCAGTGGTTTTCAATCTTTTTGCTGGAGCGGAACCACAAGGAAACATTCCAGTGGCTCAAGGAACCCTTGCAATAAATTAATTGTCTTATGCAAAAAAAAAAGCTTTCAATTATTAAAATAAAATAAAAATACTCATCTTCAGATTTATTTACAAAAAAATACAAAGACAAACTGTAAAAATATTGTATACGTACATATGCAATTTTAATCTTGCTTCTACGGTGATTACACACTAGCGTAGAGCCCGGCGTTGCCCGGGGATGTAACAGTAAGAGATAGATCAAGTATCGACCATCATAAAGACTGAAAAATAAAATTGACAAAGATTATTGTTTAAGGTTGACGGACACGCATGTCTTAATTAGTTTTTTTTGTTTGTTTGTTTTTTGTTTTTTTTACGAATTGGTCAAACCCAAACTCAAACAAAAAACATTGTTTTCAATCGTTATGAGTCTACCGATTGAATAGAATTTTATTATTTGTATTGTAAATGGAATTTTTAAAGCATTCTGTATGTAAAAATAAAGAAAAAAGTGTGCAAGACAATAAGAAACACTACCTGCCAAAAAAGTGAAGTTTTGTTGAAATCGGTTGAAAAATGTAGGAAACCCGATCCCATATATAAACGAACACACACACACACACACACACACACACACACACACACACACACACACACAACCTGGGTTTTATAATAAGTATAACTCGATATGAGTTATCTCCCTTTTATTTTGGCAACAGAATCGTGTTTTATCGTGTTTTCAAATTGATTCGTGCAAAAACAATTGTGTTTTTCCAATTTTTGGCGCCGTCAGAACCACCGCAAGGTAATTTTACGTAGTCCTGTGAAGTTTTGTTGAAATCAGTTGAAAAATGTAGGAAATCCGATCCAATATATAAACGCACACGCACACACACACACACACACACACACACACACAATCTGCGTTTTATAATAAGTAAGATGTATTAAAAAACTTCAGTTTAAATGGATTACATTTATTTTCATTAAAAATTCAATGAGAAACTTGAGCCTGATGTTTCTTGCACAAATCTTTAATATTGAGCCGTGTTTTTGACAGACACACACGAAGTTCATCTTCCACACATATCTGCACAGGAGAATTAAAAATTACTGTCCATCATAGTACTTGTGTAACTATTTGGGGAACCCCTAGACTTTACTGGCGAAACGCTAGGGTTCCACGGAACCCTGGTTGAAAACCACTGCCCTAGGGGAAAGGTACCAATCCTCTTCTCCCTATGGGTTAATCGCAGAACAGACTGGGTTCTATAGCAGAAAGAAATGGCAACCTACTGCGGGAAAAAAATCTGCCTAGTTAGTCGAAAGATACACGATCGCCTAAGCGTGTATTACGCATAGCATATAACTGATGAAAGGAATATGCGTATGTCTCTTGTGCCATTTAATATATACCTACACATACACATAATGTAATTATGTTTGAAATAAGATATTGGAATTCTCCCCCTACAGTATAAATTGTTTGTTCATTTAAAATATTGCTTTTATTGGAGAATATATTTAGTTTCATTACTGGAATTATAAAAATTATTTAAAGGACCGTCAAATTTCATATTTCAGCTTTTTTCCTAGGGTTTCTTTTCCAAATTGAAAAAAGGAAATTAACATCTGCGACACAAATGTCCAGTGTCTGTGTATACGGCTGTGCGTGCTAATATGTATTTTAATTTAATGCCAGCGTTAACAACATAGAAAATCTTTAAACATCTTTAAAAAATAATTCCATTTATCAACAAACAAATGACGAAAAGTTCAACAAAACTCTGTAATTATCTGCTTGTTTTATTGTTTAAAAAAAATATTTTTTTCTTCTTTTTGTTCACATTTTTTAAATATATTTTGCTCCGCTTTGGGTAGGGATTGTCCAGTCAGAGTAGGAGGGGGGGTTCCAATGTCTTATTTCAAACATAGTCACATTATGTGTATGTGTGTGTATGTATTAAATGGCACATACACATGTATATCGCTCATGCAGGACAGAGACATACGCATATTCCTTTCATCAGTCAGTTATGTGCCATGCTTGATATACGCTTAGGCGATCATGTATCTTTCGATACATGACTGGCGAGGCAGATTTTTTTCTGGCAGTAGGTTACCATTTCTTTCTGCGGTAGATCAGTTGCCATCCAAGTCTGTAGAACCCGGTTTGTCCTGCTATTTACCCATAGCTGGTGTATGGGGGGGGGGAGTAGAAGAATAGGATTCGTACCTTTCCCAAGGGTATTATTAGCACGTAAGTGAATGTAATGGACTTGACTGGAATTCGAACTCGGCTCTCCGATTCCTCCATCGTATGCGTCTAAAAAGTCATACGCAAACAATGTATGACGGACAAAGAATCAACCCTTTTTTTATCATGACACCTACTATAGCACAATGGTTACTAAGTTTATTTCGTAGACCAATTCTGAGTGACCTTGTTCCGCACTGAGTGGCTTTGCGACAGACAAATCTAAGCATAGTAATTGAATACATTGAAATTCTGGGTGGTGTCGTAAGCTACGACGGAAAATACGACAGAAGTTCGAAGATACACTGGTAATAATAGCTGTTTCCCTATAAGGAAACATTCAGCATTCATTGATCAGTGTGCTACTGTCGGTTAGAATTCATAAAATCTTCCTATTAAAAACAACTTTTCTGGAAAATAGGTTTCGTAAGTCCAGTATCTGTTATCGCTCTTTCTAGTAGTGATGGGGGTTTCTTTCCTAACCTTTTGTTTGAAGTATTGTAAAATGTCAACATCTTGATTTCGTCATGTGTTTTTCTTTTCGAGTTATACATGTTATCCATTCTATTTGTTGCTGCTGTTGGTAATCCTCAAATCATGTGGTTTCTGTTATTTGGTACAGTTTTCTATGATTGTGTAGCGCCAGTCGACAAAGTTCATAGAAGGATGATCCTCTCTATGACCAACAGGTTTCATTCGTTCGTAACAATTTTTAATCATCGTTCTGAGAAGGCGGTTGTACAGTTTAGACATTACTGAACGTGTTGGGCGCCATGCGAGGCTATTTAAGAAGATGGCTCGAGTTGTTAAGTTAATTTAGCAATATGGGAGCGATGGACAAAACTACGCCTATCTCAGCCTATTCTATGTTCACCGTCCTTATCTCTTATACTATATTTGTTGTAAATGATCTATAAACGGAGCTATGTAAAGTGTTTAATATTTAGTAATTGTACATCATGAATGTCATGGTGGGTTCAGAGTAGGTGCCATCACTAGTTTCATTTCAATTCCAAATTATTGCTGTGACCTGCAGAGGTTTGCTGATGTTTGGTAATGCCCAGGGTCAACTCGTTGATTGTATGTCCCCAATACTCAAATAGTGGGAGAGGCTATAGGGTTTAGTATTGAGAAATGTGAGAAAAGAAGACATTTGAAATATGTAAAAACTGATGAAACGTGGAATAAACACTTTATTCAAATTAAATATAAACTACATTTTTATTTGACTCTTTGATAGGCTGCACCCCCCCGATATGGCCGTCGCACCCTCTGTCTCGCCCTTCCGCACGCTAGTGGATTATAATTTGTTTTACAAAGATTTATCTTGAGTGCTCTTTTTTCGCTCTTTTTTGGCACACTTAATAGAGAATTTTGATTTTTTGTTTAAGATTATTATCCCGATATAATGCTTGCTTCTTTAATTCGAAAGTTTAGCTAATTTACCGTTCAGAAGGAAAAAATATCTAAGAATTACATTGTGATATTATGAAAATGGAATTGTGTGTTCGACTTGTAAAATACATAAAGAAATGCCAAAATAAATTAGTTTAGTCTATTAATTTTAATTTTTTTTTTTAAAGAAGTTTGTCTTATATCAACACATCTTTTTGCCTGAAAAAACGATATGAATTTCATTTCAAGCTTGAAGAAACAGAGACATGCTCAAAATTAACTTCCAAAAAAATTGTTGTAATTCCTTTTTAGCGGCCTGCCTTTCGATCAACCGTTACCAAATAAATATAAAAGATTAAGCAATAAAATGAAATTACGCATAAAAAACCCCAGTTAGGACGTTCTAAAAGTAATCCTTATCTATCATCTTGTTTAGGTACCTCCCAAGATTTGCTAAAAAAGGAGTATACATGATGAAAAAATACCTCAAAGTTTTATCGTCAAAATCTTTGTTATTAAGAGGAAAGACCAATGGACTTTTTGAGTATCAAATTACATTTTTTAATCCTTTTTACAACCTTATAAATTTTTGGTTATTTTTTTTTCTCTTGCGTCAGCAGGTGACCATAAATTAGTATTAGAAAAGTTAGCATCTTTGATTTGGAAATTCTTGCAAAAAGCAAATAATTGAAAGATTTTAATGAAATATGTTTCCTTTTTATAAATCCTGGTGAAAACATTTTTTCTCTATCTCTTATCCCAAACTTATTTAAGTTTATGAAATCCTTTGGTGGGGCCCAAGGTTTATATTAGTCATAAGCTAATATCTTTGGAGAATTTAAATTATTATTTATTTATTTATTTTTTTGTAAAACAAGACCCCTAGTTACCGAAAATTTGCCTTGCATCGTAAAATAAAAAATGCAATTAAACTAAAGCTTTATTTAATTAGAAAAGCTTTTATATTATGGACTTCGGAGAGTAATGAATTTTTACAAGAATTGTTTTTATTTAAAAAACATTAATTACAATAATTTATAAAGTTTTAAATGTCTTAAAATTCCGTATTAATTAGTACAGTTTTGGTGATACTGTTATTAAGCAAAAACTATATTTACTAATCATAAATGGAAAAGCTCACTACAATTCAGCGTCACCATTATTTTAAAAAGAATTTTAAATTTTTTTGTGTGCATACACGTGCCGAGTATTGTAAATACGGATGTCCGTATTCGATATTATCAGAAAATAAGAGCGGTAACTATAATAAATGTAAAGCCAAAGTACGTAAAATTCAATAAAATATTAGATTACTTAGAATATTTTCCTAAATTTTATAAGATTACTGGATGTAATTATAAAAAAGGTGCTCACATTATACTAGTCAAGAAATTTTTACAGATATGTTCCACGTAGAAAAACTAATTAAATTTCCAAAACATCAGGCTGTCATCAACTCATAAAACAATAGCCTCCATGTTAAAAATGCTTTTCTGTGATATTTAAAGCTAGCATTAAGTAACATTTGTTTCAAATCAGATTAGTTTAATTTTAAATCAGCTAAATATCCTCAAATAAAGTTTCATAAAAGTATATTTTATTTTTGAAAGATTTTTTCAATAAAGAGAATTACGTTCTGGTGAGAGAATTGTAAATATGGGTAAAATCAGCCATTTTGATCGATTTAAAAAAAAAGTGATCCGAATCAATTTAAATTTGTTTTGAAATACACCAAAGTATTTTGCTTATTGAAAATAGATTTAAAATATTAGATTGGAATTAATGCAAAAATAAAATCGTCAAGAAAGAACATTATATCTATATGTGTGTGTTTATGTTAAATAAACAAGAAACGTAGATTGTACGCCGTCATAAGAAATACGTGAGAGTTTCAGTTTGGGATACATAGTGAGGATCGAACTCACTACTTAGTCGTAATTGTTCTAGCGAGACAAACTTGCTAACCATTACACCACCTGGAGGTGACCTCGTTTTACCTGTAGGGAGTGTGTAGTCATCTAGAAAAAAAAGAAGAGATTCTAGTAAAATAGCGATCGTGGAATAATTCAGATTTAAAATGTTCTTATTTTATATGCCGTGTCTCTTCAAGTCGTGGGCGATCATGGCTCTACACAACTTCCTATCCCTTTGTAGTGTTTTGTCCTTTTACTATCCCGCCCATTACACAAGCTCGTTGGGTAAGTTACTCACTGTTATGGGTGCGTTCACACCACTCATTATTTCTCATTATTGTTAAATAACAACATTTAGGGCAACATACAGTCTATATCTCTAATTAAATATCATCATTGTGGTGTTAAATAACAACATTTAGTATAACATAGAAAGATTATTTTTCAATAACACTCATTATACGGTATTTTTTGCGGTGTAAATCAACAAAACATTTGAGATGCCATAAAATCTTTATTTCTCATTACAGAATAGGCAACTTTTGTTTTTATTCGTACAAGTCGTAAGAATGAAATCGTTATCGTTATTTTCATAAAGAGTCGTGATAATAGTTTATATTATTTGATTTCTTTTGGTCTGATAACGATAAAGGTAAGCAAAACAACATTTGTAATAACATCAGCTTTATTTTATACTCCTAGGAACCATTATGATAGGCTTGACTGCTACTGGTGGCGTAGACTTGCCTACGTTTTAGGTCGTCTTATACTACGGATATCAGATAAAACCAGAAAAAAATAATATAGATTTGGGGTCTCGTCTTATCTATAGGTTACCTTATACGTTGGAATATACGGTAAATGGAAAGCAAATCAAAGATCGCAGTGGCAAAAAGAGATAACAGAGGAGAGTTACTTAGAGTGTCAAAAGAGAGGAAGTTGTGGAGTGTTATGACCTCTCAGGTATAAAAGATGGTATATGTCGTATCATGTCTAGTATTTTGCGCTATTTTTTAAGCGCGTAGATTAGAGTGTGTAGTTTACATCTTATATTTTATAAAGAAACTATTTATACAAATAATTAATTAGCGACGTTAATGTAATTAATGGCGAAATCACTTCGTTAACAATTTGATTAAACTGATTTGAAAAAGAACTCTAGCGTCGCGGCATCGCACGTTCCAAAACATATATTTAACTGTCAATAAATAGCATAATTTAAAATAGCATCTTTCGGTCTACACATATTTCGTCTTGGTGTTTGCCTATGTATGGGAAAATTGCGCCCTGAAGATGAAAATTTGAAATTGTCAAAAGTACTTGGCATGTGTCTTATATTTGACAACAACTCGAATATAACGATCTTATTATTCAAGGAATTGATAGTAGGTTAATGTCTCATTAAGTCTTGTTAGTGAAGTGATTTCGTCATTAATTATATTAACATCGCTAATTAATTCTTTGTGTAAATTTTTCTTTATTATATATATTACACACACCTATATATATTGCATATGCATATATATATATATATATATATATATATATATATATACACACGCATATATATATATATATATATATATATATATATATATATATATAGTGCAATGGTTATCGTCTTGAAACAAGAAATGGTGAGTCGTGTTTGAATTTCGTTCGTGTTCTTTACATTCACTTTTGTACAAATACCTTTGGGAAAGGTATGAATCCAGCTCTTTCGAAGCTATCGTTAAATGACAGTGCATATTGGGCTCTCTAGTATTAGGAGAGAGAAAGGCGACTCTAAATTCAAAATTCAGCCACATGAAACTCTACAAATACATGTGATACAAGGCCCGTAAAACAAAAAGATGCTAGATTTTAAAAACTATGAATGAATGAACCTACCTAAGAGCGATTATCCAGAACTCTATTGATAATAACGGGCGTTGGGCGAAGGGATGGATTTTCGATATTAAAAAGCAATTACGCCCTAATTAATCTCTTGAGAGTATATTTTCTAACGGGCAATATTTTACAAAAAGGAGCATTATTTTGTGGAATTTCGTATTGTGATAATGATTGTTAAAAGAACATCCTATTTAGTCAGATTTGTGTGATTCGAGTCATTGCTTGCAGAATATTTGTTTTGGATTTTGTAAGCTTTAATCTCCACATAAAGTTATTAATAGAGGGATTCAACATTTGAGCCCCACTGTTATATTGCGATGACGCCTGTAGGTAAAATATAGAACAAATGTTACTCATAAAGAACATAGCATTGCTGTAAATACGGTATTAAACACAGTATTATGTGGAGGACAAAATGAAGACAAATCGCTAATTGCATAAAGGGGGACGTAATTAAATGTGGTTCTGCTTTTTTTAAAATCATTTCAACCCAACCAAGGCGATAAAGTCACTAAGATGCAAGGGATTACTGAGAGTGAAAGAAACTGAGAAAACCTTACTGAGGAGAAAGGACTGGATTCAAGAAGACAGGAGATGGCGATTGACGTGGCGTTTTAATTTGTGGATTGTAGTTGACAGGAAAGCAAGAAACAGAGAGAGAGAGAGAGAAAGAGGGAGGGAGAGAGAGAGTTTCATTGGTGAGAAGGGCGAGAGAAGACACTATTAGAATAGAACGTACGGTTACGTAAAACGGTGGAACCTAACGGACAACCTAACATAGCGCTTAAATTCGTGAAGTCGATGAGCCGAACTAGAAGCTTATTAGAACAATATAGATATTAGATATTTGTAGAAGACGTACAGAAAAGGTATGGAAAAGTGATTGTAGCCGAGATGCCGAGTCAGGACTGATAACAAATAAAGTGATAACAAATACAGAATTATGAAGTTTAGTAAAGAGAGTAATATCAATCAATTATTGTCAGTATTTTGTTAATTTTCATAAAATTTTCTTTAAATCGAATTCATGTTTGATCATGAATGACAAAATAATTACTCGTTTCTACTTTTTTAAAAATCGTTAAAAATCTGAAATAAAAAAAAAAACGATTCGATGCTTGTTAAAATCAACCCAGGTAAAAAAAAATAATCTTAAAAACAGGTGGGCGGGGAAAAAACAGGGTAATGTTAGCATTGTTTTGTTTTTTTTCCCCAAAGAAAACTAGTATCCTTAACCGTAACCCCGAAGATAGTGTGAATAGCCGAAATCTCCGATCTCAGTGTTGTTGTGGATAAAAAATAATTGGATTTAGTTTAAAAAATAATTTTTACGCCTCCATCCATGGAAATTACTGAGAGTTAATAAGCGTGGTTCAAAAACCTGCAAGAATAGTTCCATGTGTAACAAATATGTCACTCGCGAAACAAAGTTGTGACTTTTTTCTGTAGCTGTTTTTTCTTAACCAAAATTGTAACTTTATCTGTGACTTTTTATCCTGTGACTTTATTACCGATCTCGGTTAAAACTACTGTAGAGAAATAGATTCCAACGCTTTGGCAGGGTATTTGGTTTATTCTCTTGCTCGCAATGATCAAATCCGGTTAAGGTTGACTCAAGAGGGAACGGTTTCCTGCCGCACAGTTAAGGTAGGTTCTGAAGAGGGATTTTAACCAAGTCTTCACTTAAATCCTATCATGCATTTCAACCATGGCAGCGTATTGATATCAAAACATTTTAAACTGTCTGGCAATGGGACAGAGTGTGGGTTGCGGTGCAAAACTTTCAAGGGTGTGGGAGTGAAATGAACATAAATAGTGTCAACCTAAAGAGTTGAATAAGTAGAGATAGATAGGAACAGATTGAGATAGATAGATAGATAGATAGATAGATAGATATGAACAAAGAGAGAGAGAGAGAGGGGAGAGGGAGAGAAAAAGTTAGGGAACAAAGCGAGTGCCTTATTTCATGGCGTAGCCCAAATAAGTGAATATATAATAATAATTTTCGGGAGACAATTGACCATATAATATCTGGGTTTGGCCGAGTAGAGCCAATGGACTACTTGCAATGACGTGATAGGGCTGGTCATTAGATATATTGGTCAATATGCGGCACTTTCAACCTCCCACGCAAATAGAATTGGTAGGAACATAAGCCACCACAAGTTTTACAGAATGATGAGGTTACCATCCTTCGGAATTTCAGCATTCACACGGATAAGGAAATCCAGGCATAATTGTGAAAAATCATGTTGCAAAAACATGTCTGATGACAGATATTGCAGCCCCAGCCGACAAGACTACATTTTTAAAACGTTTGAGAAAATAAGTAAATACAAGTAATTCGAGATAGAAATCCGTAGAATGTGGCGTCTCAAGACGACAATATCACCTGCTGTTATTTGGGACACTGGGTATGATATGAAAAGGAACAAACAAATATGTGAATGAAATTCCTGACAGCCTTAAAATATAGCAATTGCGACAAATCATACTTATATGTTCTTCTAACATCTTGCGTAGTTTTCTCTCTATAAAATTTACACAATTAAAAATATTTTTCGCTCTCTGATTGTATAGTACCCCATCTGTTTGCATCTTCTGATAAAAAAGAAAAAAAAAGTTTTGTCCCTTGAAGTCTCTTGTTGAGATTTGGGATTAACTCATCAGACTACACACCGAAGTTAAGCAACGTCGAGACTGGTCAGTACCTAGATTGGTGACTGCTTGGGCATGCCACGTGCTGTAAGCTTGGATGTACGGGCGGTTTAAGGGATAACAGCTCAGAATTGGAATTAGGAGAGCCGAATTCCAATTCCGGTTGGGTTTGTTATATTCGCTTACGTTGGGAAAGTTATAAATCCAACTCTACTACCCCCAGCTATAGGTTAAATAATAGGACTTTTATCAGTAACTCATTACGATCTCCAATAAATACAATCTGAAAAATATTTTCTGGCTTTAAATAAAATGTAAAAGGATTGATAAGTCGTAAAAAAACTGATCAATCAAACGAATCGTACTGCACAAATCAAAGTTAAACAACAACAGAAACAACAACAACAATAACAATAATAATAATTTATAAAAGATAATAAACTCTAAACTCTACTATTCCCAGCTATGAAAAGGTGATAATCTGAAAATCTTGAATTTTCAAAAGTTACAGTTGACACTTTCGCCATTATCCAAACATAGAACACAGATATTGATTAGCGGAGATAAAAAAAAATCACCATATTTATAAAATATCTAGAGACAGTTCTTCATTAAAACCATCTTCAAGAACTCTTCCTTTTACTTGACCGGACATCAAATAAAAACGTAGAAATGATGCTGTTCATGTTGGATTAACTTATGCCTGCCAAGTTCGAACGAAAGTAAATCTGGTATCCATAACAACAGACAGACTTCACTGTAAACACCAAGAACAGAGGATAATACAACCGTACAGACACAGCCTATATAACTCCAGGCTTCACTATATTTCCCAAGAACAGAAAATGATTAAAAAACACTGTTATTAAATGAAGAAATAAAATTTTCAATTTTCTCTTGTTCTTACTCCATGAATTAAAAAAAAGATGGTGGTATTCGTTACATCTAGTGTCTAAGCAAGGAAAACTCTCCACAAATTAAATATTTACCAATCAAATAACTTGTTCCAATCGCAAAATAATATAAGTTTTGTGATAATGATAATTCATAAATATTTTGAAAGTACTGCTTCTGTGTAACATAAATTAGTGGGTGAGGCGTATGTACATCAAGCAGCAGAATAATATGCTACCTGAAAGCGTAAAACTCAAACATACGTAGAACATTATTATCAGAATAGTATTATAAATTGTGTATAGGTCAGTCTTGACTAATTTACACTTTATTTTATTTTATTGTAGCATTTTGACTAACTACTCTCCTGTCTTTCGCAAATGTTTGCAGTCTTTCAGAATGTTGAAAATTATCTGGGATGACATGCGTTTTCTCCATCATATACAGCACATTTTGTTTGCTCAGGTACCTTTCGAGTGATATATATACGTGTCACTTTAAGTACACCTTTCTAGTTAAAGCGGTGTTAATACATATAAAATATTAAGGGATATTATCGAATATCTCGCCGTGTTGAAGTGGTTTGTAAGTTATCCTTAATGAATACATCTTATTTATAAGTAGAAGTGATTCACTCTCTCGACAATAGGTTTTCAATAAAGATATAGTCACCAGCTAATCTCTTGCGATTTTAATGACCATCTAAACTAGGATTTCACAACGTGGGCGATATCGCCCACCGATGGGCGATTTCAACAGTTGGGTGGGCAATGAGCAACTGAACAGAAAATGGTGGTAATTTGAAATTTTTGTGAGCGATATGGGATTTTGTATATAAAAAAGGCATTTCAAAATGCTCTACCTTAAAAAAGAATATTCAAAGGATATATACAAAGAACTTGTATAAAAAACAATCAGACAAAAATAGTAGACTAAATGGGAATAACTTGGAACATTCCTAGATAATATATAAATATTCCTGCAAACAAGAAATATTTTGGTATTTTCTAGATAATTTTCAATGCTCATGTTTGCTTTTATTTGTTTTTAATACGGTCGTAGCAGCAGTAGGAGCTGCCGCGTATGTCTGCATTATTTGTTACCTCCCTTTGGTATTTTTTACTACATCATAAAGTCTGTCTATATTTCTGAGATGAGGTATTATGTACAGTATTTACATTAGTCGGACTATTGTCCTCATCTTTGTTGCCATATTTGTCACAAAGTTTCGGCCGTTGTACGCTCTGGCCTTCTTCAGGTGATATGGAGAGAGAAGGGAGATCACCGCCCCCTGTGGGATCATGTTGTGATCATCGACAGGGAACACCATTGGAAAATTCGTAAGCTTAAGGAATCAGCACATATGTTAGGCCACAAAAATCTCCTGAGCCGACCAAGCATAGAAATAAATACAATATGGGAACCAGTAATAAGGAGTGCCAGAGAAAAGCAATGATAACAAAGTTGCAATATGAACTCTGGTAAAGACATGAAATGATAACAGCAAAATTGCAATATGAGCACTAGTAAAAATGATGCTGAAAACATTAGGTTTATAATACTCAGAAGTTCAAGGACACATGGCACAGTGGATAAAGGCGTTGGTTAGATCCAGTGACAGACCCAAAGAAGGTGAGTTCAATACCTGGTTAAGGCAGTGGGGAACTTTCAGACGGAAAGATAACTGATAACTGACATCCATCAAACATGGCACGTGGAACTAGAACAGTCTACCCCAGTGATGGAAATAAAGGGTTCAGTTCGAAATTCCAACCACCTGAAGAAGGTCGGAGCGTACAACGGCCGAAACGTTGTGACAAATATGGCGACAAAGATGAGGACAATAGTCCGACTAATGTAAATACTGATCATAAAGTCTGTTTACGAACCAGTAACAAACTTTTACCAAACATTTTTGGTCTGCTTTTGAATATTTACTATACAGGTCAGCGGTGGAAAATCTTTCCATGTGAAAGTGGGGGATAACGCAAAAATGTTTGGGAACTCCTGGTTTAAACGAATTCAGTATTTACCCGAACTCGCCACTGAACGGTATGGGCACAAGGCGGGCTTAACGTAGGTTTTTCCGAGACTGCAGGTCCGGACAAAATTTCCCCGTAGACCCTGTAATAACGGAGTCGGGTTTGTCTACCTCCCCAGGTGAGACTGCATTTCGGTCTAGACTCGTCTGGGTTTCTCTCTACCCGAAAGCATAGAGTTCGACAAGCACTAAGAGCTGAGCGCGCGGCTAAGACCTAATGCCAGCGTCTTTTTCGTGGTATTAATGTTCTGACATAGATTTCATTTTGCGATCTCTACTTTCTTTATGAGTACAGAATTCTTCATGAAAACAAGTCACTTATAAAGCAACTATTGCGAGTTTAGTGTTAATAAATTATGATTTACATTACTTACTAATTTGATGGCTACTTTTAAAATAATTTGGCGCTATATATATGTATATATATATATATATATGTGTGTGTGTGTGTATTAGGATTTCATATAATGATATATTAATATATTATTATTTATATAATATATTATAATTCATATAATATTTAATAATATAGTAATATATATAATATTAATATCTATCTATCTATCTATCTATCTATCTATATATATATATATATATATATATATATATATATATATATATATATATATTGATTTTACTGTGTAATATATATACATATACATATATATATATTTATATTTGGATTTTGTTGTGCAATATATATATATATACACTCGTTTAATAACACTTTCAGCCTTGAATATTTCTTGGTTGTGGTATCAGATTGTGTAGGTCAATGTATGTAGATGTGTGTCCACGTATTTATCGGTGTCTATGTGTATAGAAAATGCCTGCACATTTAATTGTGTATGTATGTATGTTTTTTTTTTTTTTTTTTTTATAAAGGGCCGTGGAGATGTTTCCTGTCTCGTCACTTTTTTGTTTGTGTATATATCTAAATATGTCTGGGAGCTTATGTATTATAATCTGGGTGTGTTTGTATTGTTTTACGCGAGACGTTAGCACTACACTCACATACTTGGGATTAAAATGTATACATTTTGTCCGGAAGACCAGCTGATATGAGCGTCTATTCTAACGTAATTTCAATGAAAAAATAAATTGAATAACATATGTATTTTTTCTTTTCTCCTCAGTAATTTTATAATTTTAAACTTAATAGGGATTAAATTTAGATTTTAAAATTGGTAATTTTTTACTTTTAACTTTAATATCAAATTTTATCATATAATTTAATACTTATTGGTTAGAATAAATTCTATTTTAGTATAACCCCAATTTTAAAGCTCTTAATAGCTATTATAACCTTACTTCGTTGTCAAGTTTTTTGAATTCTATTCTTGTGTTTTGATTGGTCAATCTAGCTTTTGTAAAAGCGTTTTCCGCCTACGAAGGATTGTTAATTAATTTGAAACTTTTAAAACCATTTATTTTACATTGAACATCATATCATCACTTGATAAGACACCGGAGGTGTTGAAACAAAAATATTTTGTTATAATTTTTAAATAAATAATTATATATATATATATATATATATATATATATATATATATATATATATATATATATATATATATATTATATATATATATATATATATATATATATATATATATATATATATATTTATATTGGGATTTTGTGTAATATATATATATATATATATATATATATATATATATATATATATATGAAGTACAGGTTTACTCTAACTTTGGAAACTCTAGGATTGCTGGCTGTTGGTTACGTTAGAATATAGCTAATCCAACAGCTAATTAATTCACCCTATCATTAAGATAACCAGTAAATCAATAAATCAATAAAGGAAAAAGAATTATCGATTTCTACCTTATCTGTTATGAAGAACATATGACTTTCAAGGAAAGCTGAAGTGACATTGGGATAACGAAAGATGCCTTCCAAAAGATGAACGAAGTATTAAGTTGCAGACAAATATCGTTAGAAACAAAGAAATGAATACTGGACTGTTATGTAGTATCAATCCTTCTCTATGGCAGTGAATGCTGGACAATCTTCTCACAGATGATAAGGAGACTTAAGATATATATATATATATATATATATATATATATATATATATATATATAGAATGATGCTGACCTTTGACCGAACATGAGCAATGACGTTCTAGAGACAATTGCAACAAGAAGACACTTATATTTAACACGAGGAAGAGATAGTTGCATTTTTGAGGCACATAATGAGGAAAGTGGACTTGGAAAATCTGATACCCGCAGAACAGATTGAATGTAAGAGGGACAAAGGAAAGCAGCACGCAACATATATGGCGGGCTTGAGTGAATGGACAACGTTTAGGAGAGATAGCAAAAAGACAAAAGTTAGGAAGAGCTACGAAAGACTGGAAATTGTGGAGAGTCATAATCGCCAACGTCCTGAAGAGACACGGCAGATAGAAGAAGAAGATGTTATTTATATTTCTCACCACTGAATTTCGATAGTTTATGAGTTCAAAAAATGTCGAAAAACAAGTAAAAATGCTTTACCTCTCGGACAGAAACAGCTTACAAACACCGAAGTTAAGTTACGTCGAACCTGGTCAGTACCTAGTTGGGTGACCAATTTGGGCTACCAGGTGCTGTAAGCTTGGATGTGCAAGTGGTGTAATGGATAATGGCTCAGAATTTTTAATTGGAGAGTCAAGTTCCAATCCCAGTTATGTTCATTATATTGACTTACGCACAAATACCCTTGGGAAGGCTATGAATACACCTCTTCTTCCTCCAGCTGTCGGTTAAATAGTAAGACTATTATCACTAAACCACTATCTCCCCCATAAAAAAATCTTACACTCTAAAAACACTTTCTGGCCTTAAATAACCTGCAAAGTGTTGATAAGCCGTAAAGAATAAAAAAAATCAATAAATAAATAAAAAAACTGCTGATGGAGTAGCAGGTGTTGACGCAGTAAATCTGAAATGGTGTTCGTGGAAATTCAAGCCGGTTTACTGATTTAATCGGATAATTGTATCGGATTATTCACTGCCGGATTGCTGATGGTCAACAAGTACGAGACATAATTTTTAATAGCATGATCAGCGGTTAACACGTCATTATACTCCGGAAAAAGACATTGACGCTATAATAATAACGCAATTAATAATGATGAGGACAATAAATTTCCCATTTATTATATTAAAAAGGAATAATGTTCCTTTGTGTCGTCTCACGCTGTTTACTCGATAAATATAAAAAAATTGATCGATCTACCGATCTAAATGAATTCTGAAAGTAAATATTCTAAATGCTGTTATTTTAAACTAAAACTGTGGCTTCAGTGTTGAAAAAAAAGTCCATTTTCTCAGATTCAAGTTTTAATCGCCGAGAGCTACAGTGATTGTATTCTTTGATAGGCACGGTGGAGTAATGGATAGCGGCTCGGATTGAGGAATCAGAGAGCCGAGTTCGAATTCCAGTCAAATCCATTGCATTCACTTACGTGCTAATACCCTTGGGAAAGGGTAGCTATGGGTAAATAGGAAAAACTTTGGATGGCAATTTATGGCAACCTACTGCGGGAAAAAATCTGCCTTGTCTGTCATGTATCGAAAGATACAAGATCACCTAAGCGTGTATCACGCATGGCACTGACTGATTCCTTGAGAAAGAAAAACACATCGTTGTCAGTTATTGTCAAAATAAATTTAAGATTATTGAATCATTAAGATGTATTGAAGTTCTTTTTTCTTTTTTAGTTAAACATATAAGATAGGTTTAATTTTTAAATATCATCATTTTATTCAGTTAGTGCTTTTTCATGTTTTTACACCGTCGCAAAAGTGGATTTGTTTTTTAATTGACCATCTTCTAGTCTTTGCCTAAGAAGGCAGGAGCTATAAGGCTACAGCTGATTTTAATTCAGAGTTTTTTTTTTTTTTTTCGTTTTGCCACTCACAACTATATTCCGTTCCGCTATTTTACCCGTAGCTGATCGGGAGAAGAAATAAATTCATACATTTCCCAAGAGTACTAACACTGGAATTCGAACTCTGCTCCCCGATTCCTCAATCCGACCCGATAACCATTACTCCACCATTTTTAAACATTTATATCAAAACATTTATGAAAATGTGAGACCGTTAATTTTTTTTTTAAAACCAAACTTCATGATTTAATATAAAGTTGAGGAAGGCTAAAATTTTTTTCAACAGCAATAAGTTTTATTTAGTTCCAAAACATATGAGGGACGTTGAAGTTTTAAACACGAGAAACTTATCATCATCAGAGCTGTTTCGACGGTGCCATATCTCATCTTCAGAATGGCTGCTCGTTTCCGTGCATGTCCATCTAGTCAGGTCCATTTTTGTTTCTTCAATACCTACAAAACCAACCTTTGGTTTATACCGCATCTAAGATAGACGGAACTTATTTAGAGTTCAGGCATTTGTCCCACCAGCGCCACATATAGTTTTTTTTATACAGTGTTATCTATACTAGTTGTCAAATACGATTAGAGAGTCCAGTCTGTTCTGATATATAAAGCATAGCTGGTTTCATACGTTTCCCAAGGGTATTTATGCGAAAGTAAATGTAACAATTTCTCGTGGAATTCGAACTCGGTACGCTGATTTCGTGTTCCCACCCTCTCAGCTTTACACCACCTGCACATACTCTAAAGATTTCTATTTAGTTTAATTATCAGCATTCTGATCATTTTTACGTTCAAATTTCGTTTATATTAATCAATTTAAAAAAAAATATTGAGGCGGATTGAGGTGAGCGTGAAGCAGCGCAAATGATTAAAGCTGATATAAAAAAAATAATCTATATAATAAATGTGAATGTCAGTATGTCACTGTGACACACTTTTTAAATTAAAGGGACACAACTCTCTAACTTTGAATAGCTCATCTTACAGAAATTTTAGATTCCCAAGTTTTCATTACTGTGATTGTTTACGGCGATTTTTTACGATAAATTTTTTGTACGATAACAAATTTTATAATTTGGAAATAAATTTGGGAATAATCGTAATTAATTGCGAAATCCAGCGAAAGTCATCCATGAAATAAAATAAGTGTTGGTATGGAAAGCGAGGACCTATGAACATGAAATTGTCTTTAAATTAATTGGCGGCAGAAGAATTATCGTTGAACTTTTAAAAGGTAAGCTTAAATATTATTGCAATACTTAAATGCAGCGATCAATTTTGAGTCCTTCTGTAATTTCTGGAATCCATAGACGTATTGGGATGGCCAAGGACACATTCCAAAAGCTGGACATAGTATTGCGAGACAGGAGGATTTCTCTGGTAACGAAGAAAAGAATACTGAGCTGTTACGTGACATCTGTCCTTCTTTACGGCAGCGAATGTTCGACGATTTCCTCGAAGATGAAGAAGAGAATCGAGGCGACTGAGATGTGTTTCTACAGAAGGATGCTAAGGATATCATGGACTGAACGTGTGAGCAACGATGAAGTCTTAGAGAGGTTGCAAACAAGGAGGAGGCTTATACTTATCATCAGGAAGAGGCAGCTGAAGTTTCTGGGACATATAATGAGGAAGGAAAGACCTGGAGAATCTGATACTCACGGGTCGAACAGAGGGAAAAAGAGACAAGGGACAACAATGCATGATATAACTAGCGGACATAAGCAAATGGATGACAGAACATGGTCTGGGGGAGGAAGCAGAAGAAAGGAACTTGCGGAGAGCTGCGTGTGATAGACGGAGGTGGAGAGCCATGATTGCCTACGTTCTGAAAGATCATGGCAAATAAGAAGAAAGAAGATCGCATACGGCAGCAGTATGCTTTGCAAAAAGAAATTTCCGCCAATAGAGTACCAGATTGAAATCAAAAGAGCTAAGGCTGAAGCGAGCAAAAGTAAGTCCCGTGCAAATGAAAACCCAGATCAAACGGCTGCCAGAAGAGCTTCCTCTGTTGAGAATATGCAAAGACTTAGAGACTCCCAACCTCCTGAAAAAGCCGAAGGTCCAATCAAAAGCCCACCGCGGGATCTAGCTTAAATGCCTCCTGATAGGTCGGCTTTTAAGCTAGTATAAAATAATCCCTTTTTTATTTACTTTATTGATAAAACAATGATGAAATCGACTCTGTCTTCCCGATTAGATTTTAACGGCAGTCGGCACCTTCTATGACCCAGCGGGTACTTCGTTGCTTTAATAGTGACCTTCCCATGAAATGGTCAAATAAACAAAACGCCATTTTGCGACCTTGATTTTTCTTTTGTCTCTGCTTTCCTCGCCTCGTCGCCATCTCTCGTTCCCTCTCCGCCGCTTGTAGCATTTGGCTTCCACGGTTAAGTGGATGCAGCGAAGCATTCAATTATCGTTCAGCTTGACACTTATGCTGCCTATCAACAAGCAAAGAGTGATCATACTCTCTACATACTCTCTTTCTCTGTGTGTCTGACTCTCTCTTCCCCTCTCTCTTCCCCTCTCTATCTCTCACTCTTAATCTCTCTCTCTCTCTCTCTCTCTCTCTCTCTCTCTCTCTCTACATCTACCGTTTTAGTGTCTTTATCAGAAAAAGAAAATCAGTGGTCAGTCGCCAAAATGTGGCGATGGCAGAGATGAGTGTCAATTTGAAAATTTTAAGTGCTTACATCTCACATTTATTTATTGTATACCATTTTATACTATCTATCTATCTATCTATCTATCTATCTATCTATCTATCTATCTATCTATCTATCAATCTCTTTCTGTTCATATCTATCTATCTATCTATCTATCTATCTATCTATCTATCTCTTTCTGTTCATATCTATCTATCTATCTATCTATCTATCTATCTATCTATCTCTTTCTGTTCATATCTATCTATCTATCTATCTATCTATCTATCTATCTATCTATCTATCTATCTATCTATCTTTCGCTTTCTGTTCATATCTATCTATCTATCTATCTATCTATCTATCTATCTATCTATCTATCTAAAGAGTATTCTGTTTCGTCATGTTCGAATGATGAAAACTTTAAGAATAATCCATAATGGACGAAAACAAGTTTTCAACAAACGTTCTATGCTTATTTCCTTTGAACAATCACGTTGGATTCCAAAGGCTGCCTCTGCGGTTTCCATTTTTAAAAAAATTATACAACTCTTATTATTTATGTTTTATTTTAAATGACACTTGTTATTGTATATTAATGTATTATCTATCTATCTATCTATCTATCTATCTATCTATCTAATTCTGTTCATATATTTAATTCGGTTAATATATAATCTGTTCATATGTATCTAATTCTGTTCATATGTACATATTTTGTTCAAATCTATTCATATGTAAATCCGTCATATTTATCTAATTCTGTTCATATATCTATATTTTGTTCACATATAATTTGTTCACATGTCAATACTTTTTTTTCAAATCTATTCTTATGTAAATCTATTAATATCATTGTTCATATCTATCTATCTATCTATCTATCTATCTATCTATCTATCTATCTATCTATCTATCTATCTATCTATCTATCTATATATCTATTTATCTATCTATCTATCTATGTTCATATATCTATATTTTTATCTAATCCTGTTCATATGTACCTAATTCTGTTCATCTATCTATCCGTGTCCGTCTTAATGTTTATATTCATTTTTCAATTTGGTTTCAGTCAACCTCCGATCTTGAATAACATTGCGTTCACGTGTTAATACAAACATACAAAAACTGACAATTTAAAACCATTCCAATAATGAGTCCTCCCTTAGTGATTTTAAACTTCATCTAATTTTTCTTGATAATGACTGAAGCCAGTTGAAAACACGAAAAATTTACACAAACGAAAATAAACAATGATGAGTTCGTTTAAATATTCAACAACAAAATAGAGGAAGCCAACCGACCAATTAGAAAAAGTTCCGTTTATTTGTTTAATTATATATTTAGTTATTTTCGTTTATCGGCCTGAATATTTGAGAAATAGCATTAACACTTGAATGGCCGAGGTGTCGTTTTCGACAACTTCAAATTTTCAACAAATTACTATGGAATAACTAGTTATGGTTCGATGCTGAGGCTTATGGACAATTATTGAATTTTAGCAAAGATGCTTAACAGACTTAATTCTTTAAAAAATATTCAGTGGAATAGCTGATATTTGAGGTTTTACCTTGAATGTCTGAGGTGTCGTTTTTGACACCTAGGCTATTTATAGGTAAATGCATTGAAAAATTTCTCACAAGCAATAATACTTGTGTTTATGTCCCCTATCTATCTATTTATCTATCTATCTATACACACACATAATATATATATATATATATATATATATATATATATATATATATATATATATATATATATATATAATCACTTTCTTTCAGTATGAGGTATACTAATATTTGTGAATTTCTTTTCAGACTTGTTATTCCTGACTTGAATACTGAATATATTAGAGATGACTGCTACACGGCGTAATGTAAGTAAAGATGTCAAAGGAGCTGGCCATGCTAATGTTAAACAAACATTTACGGTCTCCGGTAGGATTTGAAGCTCAAATATTTCTGTTATAAGATTTCTCGAACATTCAGGCCAGTAGACAAAAATAACTAAATATACTGTTAAATAAATAAACGGAGCTTCTACTCAAATACAGTATCCACTAAAACTAACGTTTTTAAAGTCATTATCATCCATCCATCCATCCATACATACATATATATATATATATATATATATATATATATATATATATATATATATATATATATATGTATATATATGTATATATTTGTTGGTTTATCCTTCTGTTTTAAATATCTTTCCTATTTATCATCCTTAATTTGTTCAACTCTATTTCTTAGTCTCTATATCATGGTTTTCTCAAATTTATATTTTAAGGGGAAACAGAAATATAATTCTAGCTACTTGACTGTATTTTGTATTTATTTATTACTCCATAATATGAGCTCATTATAGCATGTACTTGAATGATGCCAATGAAGAGAGTGATACATTCTATTGCACACCACACACACACACACACACACACACACACACACACACACACACACACACACACACACACTCATATGAATTTCAGAATCGATTAACTTTTACGTTAGCCAAAATATAGACTAAGTCATTACAGAAAAAAAAATCCTCATTTATATGAAATAGAAGATTTTTATTCCTGCCAACTCAGTACAGTGTAACACAATACAAAATTAAAACCTCTCCGGATTTTAATACTTAAGATATTTTTGTTGGGTGGGAATTCGTCGTTATAAAACCGAACGTCAGGCATTTTCGGCATACCCTCTTCAGATGGGGTTCTTTGCTTTACGGATAGATGAAAACAGAAGGATTGGGTTGGAAGACGACAAACTTCATGCCTTTTTTTCTCCTTGTATGCTCTCTAAATTCACCCTGTCTCCATCCATTTGGCTAGTCATATTCCATTCTTTCGTTTCTTTCTTTCTTTCTTTGTGTGTTATTTATCTATAAGGAATTGACAGTGAAATTGAGAGATACATACAAAATCCATGCAGGCATATATCTGTATTGTTTGTTATTCAGTTTGGCTCAAGGCCGTAATTGTTAACTGCCTGTGAAGATCGAACTCATTACAATATTTACGGCCTGCACGACTAGTATGTTAACTTAACTACTAGTTCGCAGCGAGACGATTAGAAAGAAAGAAAGAAAGAAAGAATGAAAGAAAGAATGAAAGAAAGAAAGAAAGAAAGAAAGAAATGAAAAATTGCAGAGAGAGAGAGAGACGGAAGAAGAAAGGAGGAAAGGGTGTCTAATAAATAACAAGAAATCTAGTAGAAATAAAATACAATGCGAAAGTAGAAATATTATTTCGTACACAGAAGTAAAGAGAAAACAAGTGAACAAGTAGGAGGAGAAAGAGGAGGGAGGAGAAAGAATAGGGAGGAGAAAGAGGTGTGGTGGTTGGAGAAAAACCTGAAGAAGGAAAGAGAGAATCCGATAAGGAAGAATGTGGTTCAGAAACGAACCCCTGTCTGATTACCTACTGTGGTGTGTCCAGACGTGTCATGAGCAGCTGTTCCACGTCACTGTCAAGTGGTACCTCACTAAGAGTAGTGTCTTTGCCCCTTCAATCGACGGGGGCTTATGAAATGATAATTTATACACCCCGTATGCATTTTTTTATTATTGTATCTACCTATTTATTTTTCATTCGTTGTCTTTAAGTGTCTCGCGAATCCCAAAGAACTGGACTAATTTCATCAACTTTAGATGTATCTGATATGGCCATTAAGACACTTGGGTCACTTCATTTTGGCCGGTTGACTTTTTTGAGAAAATACGGTGTGCGTACCTGTGTGTGTGTCGTGTGTGTGTGCGTAAGAGAGAGAGAGAGAGAGAGAGGGGGGAGGGAGAGAGGAAAACAAGAGATAGCGAGAGAGGAGGAGAAAGAAAGGAAAATTAAAAAAGCGAAACAGTGCACATTACAAAAAAAGAAGGAGAGAAATTAAAACTTAAAGAAATGGAGAAAGAGAAAGCGAAATAAGTTAGAAGTGAAGACGGAGAAAGATAAAGAAGACGAGAGTGTAAAAATGAAAGAAATATGTTCCTTTTCTTTCTTTTTGGTTTTCAATTTCATCTTCTTTATCTTTCTCCGTCTTCACTTTTAACTTATTTCCTCCCCCCTCTCTCTCTCTCTCTCTTTCTCCCTTTTTTTAAGTTTTAATTTCTCTCCTTTCTTTTTTCATTAAATGTACACTTTTTTCGCTTTTTAAAAAAAAGAAAACATCTAGTGTAAAAAAAAAAAAAAACGAACCGAAAAAAGAAAGGAAGCATGCCAAAACGAATGAAGAAAGAAACAACAAACCCAAAAAGTGATAAAGAAAGAAAGAAACAACAAACCCAAAAAGTGATAAAGAAAGAAAGAAACAACAAACCCAAAAAGTGATAAAGAAAGAAAGAAACAACAAACCCAAAAAGTGATAAAGAAAGAAAGAAACAACAAACCCAAAAAGTGATAAAGAAAGAAAGAAACAACAAACCCAAAAAGTGATAAAGAAAGAAAAAACAAGAAAGTTTATATATATATATATATATGTGTGTGTGTGTGTGTGTGTGTGTGTGTGTGTGTGTATGTTTAGGGGGAAAATTCTCTTTTAGGCATGTCTGATTGAATAAATTACAGACATTATGTCTGCTAATTTTTAATAAAATCCATTCATACTCACAAATAACCTTCCGTGTATTGATGTTAAAAGGTGAGAGAAATGTGCTATAACTGTTTAAATTTCTTTTATTTTCATTTCCCAAGTACTTTCGATCTTCTTCCAAGATCATCTTCAGGGGTGCAAGTAATACAAAACTATATGTTGTTCATATAAGTATTTATACAAAGATGCGTTGCTATTCCATTACCGTATTTTTTCATTATGCTTTTAAATGCAAAACGGTTGATAATGTTCCGAGCGTTCATTAGAACATGAAAAAATTATCAATATGTCTAATTTAATGTTTAATCAATTTAATCAATCATATATATATATATATATATATATATATATATATATATATATATATATATATAGTCAAACCTAGTGAGCCAAACCTACTCAGGTTTCACCTCAGCGGATCGTCAGGGAAAGCTGACTAGGTTTGCTCTACGGTTGTATTGAGCTCTTTTTAGTTAGTTGTTTACTTGTGTCGGGTTTTTTTCTTTGGGCTTTAAACCTGTATCTGTGCGATTTTTTCGACAGATTTTCATGTTCCTGGCTCTTTCTTTTTTTTAAAACCTTTTTTTTTCCTTCGAGATTGATTTGATTATTGGCAAATCAAAAATTCGGTTTTTCGAGTCGAGTATAACTATACTATACCTATATATGGTCAGAGTTGAATCAATCCAGGAAAAAGTGCTCAATACACGTGTGAAAAAATAAAAAATAAAAGTAAAAATAACATGTAGAACTTTAAATTTTAAAAATTAGGAGCTCAATACGCGACTTTGGTTCCATAGGCCTTTTTCGAATATTGATTGGTAAAAGTACTTAATATCATATTTTAAAAATACAAATTTATTTTTATTGATGATCTTGTGGAACCAAGAAATACACTCACTTGTGTCCTTCCACTGTTTGGCTTGCGTGGAATTTCTTAGTGAGTCGCATATTCTTTTCAAAATTTCTTGGCTTATTTTACCAAGGTCGCGTATTCTATCTGTTGAAACTTGACTAATGCATGGAATAATAATGCAACACAAAATGTACTTAGAACAAAATGTATTGAAACAAGGAAATGTACACAATATTTACATATAGTCTTTTGTATATTCCTGGTAAGACCGTTCCTGGAGAATGCGTTGACTGAGTCGCAGTCGGGCAGAGTCTCTGGTTGAATCTCTTGATTCCTCCTCTCTTCCCGGTACCAACCATATTTATATGGTCGGTACTCCACTATGCAAATTAGGTGGATCCTACCACAACACTATCTGACCTCCTAATTTTTATAGTTAATTTTTAAATATATAGGAGGCACGGTGGAGTAATGATTAGCGGCTCGGAGAGCCGAGTTCGAATTCCAATCGAATTCATTACATTTACTTACGTGCTAATACTTTTGGGAAATGTATGAATCCTCTTCTTCTCCCTCCAGCTATGGGTAAATAGCAGGACGGACTGGGTTCTATAGCCTTGGATGGCAACGGATCTAGGAGAAGGACTGCGGAGGGTCGTTTGGGGATCTTGTAGCACACGGTGCACCAGGTCTCTGTATGTGTGGTTGGTTCTGCACAAAACCTTTACCATTATAATCAAATTACATGTACACATTGTCTAGTTGTCGACTCCTAGGTACTGAATTGCCTGACCCTCGTACGCCGTAAAAACATCGACACCACGAACGCACATTGCAGCCTCGAGATCCGCATCCGGTCAAGAGGTGAGTCCACGTTATAGCAGATCAGACTGGGTTCTATAGGCTTGGATGACAACTGGTCTAGGAGAACGACAACTCTAAATTCAAAACCTGCGGTGGGACTTTTGGGGACTTTGTGGGACATTGTGCACCAGGTCTCTGTATTCAGCCCTTCAAAAAGTGTGGTTGGTTCTGCACAAAGCCTTTACCATTATAATCAAATCATATGTGCTGGTGTCTGCTGTCGGTTTCTATGAACTGAGAAGCTTGACCCTCGTACGACAAGAGAGTCCACCATATATATATATATATATATATATATATAATATATATATATATATAAAATTGAACATTGAAGTCAACACTCAGAAGCGACCGGATGTTTCATGCTCTATCTCTGATATTGAGCACTTTATCCCATAAATATAGCACTATATATACTATATATACTATATAAACTATATTTCTTTATATATATATATATATATATATATATATATATGTATGTATGGGCAGCAAACTTTCTTTTAAACATGTTTCTTTGACAAGGAAAAATTGATTTTTTTTTATTTAGTTTTTCCAGCATTCTAATATTTTTCCGTTTGATTGGAGTTCAAAAATTGTCCGTTGTCCCAAGCGTTTTCGGCCATTTCTTTAACCATTTTCGACGTGATTTTTTTTGTTTACATTTCTTTTTGTGTTTTACTTATATCTTAAGCAGCCAGGCATGAAAATAAATGAATAACACCTAAAAATACACGAAACAAAAATGAAAATTATAAAACAAAGTGGAAAATTTATTAACGACACATCTATTCTCTTTGGCTTCCTCACATACAGTTTTGTCTTTTTTTTTTCATTCTAACCTGAGGAAGCCAAATAGACTAGACGCGTTTTTAATAAATTTTCCAATTTCTCTCATCATCTACATTTTGTTTCGGATAATATTATACGTCCTACAAACTCACACTTAAATATGTCATCATCAAGCAGCTGTGGGAAATTCTACAGTGTTGACCGTATTCTAACAGACGACAGTAACCGTGACACAGAAATTAGTAGTGGCATCGGAATTCAGAAACTGGACAAGGTTTAATGGGTCGTAAAATTGCATTAGAAACGAAAGCACTTGTGATGTACTCTCCTTATATGATAGCAAATATTGTGGGCATGTGACCAAGAAGTAAGAACGCTAGCATTCCGACCATGAAATCCAGATTCGAATTTTCACCATAGTTGTTTTTTCAAGGCGGTGACTTCGGGAGTTGAACCCATCGTGTGCAATACGGCCCTGAGATGCTTGAGACCACGTCGCGCGTTGAACAAAACTTCGTAAATGAAACTGGGTCGACGAAACTGTTTTGTTGCAGTCACAATTAAAATTTTATTGAGAGTTTTGAGCATACTGGCCTTGTTCAACTCGAGAACACGCCAGATTATCTTCCCTTGTTCAGACACTGTGACTAAGGCACGCTTAGCATAGTTGCAGTATAAACCATAGTTTGGCCCTGTGGTTGTTGAAGAAAGACTAATGTATCTTGAGTAGGCTTCTGCAACTGGAATTATGTAACCACCCTAGTCAAGACTAACGGACGCCTACATACTTTCTAGAAATTGAACAAGGCTTAACGGATCGAAAAATAACATTAGAAATAAAAATATGATTGCTACTCTCTAATATGGCATTGAATGATGTGGCCGCGTTAGAAAATTAGCATTCTCTTCATGAGAGCCACATTTTCTACTCTATTTCGTGTTTAAATTATTATTATAGTAGAAGAGATGTATTCAGCAGAGACTACATGTTGGCATCGTGGATTTTAAGGAAGCAAAAATGTGTCTGAATAAGTATTTGCAACAGAGATTATCTAATCATTTTAGTAGACTACATAGTCTTAATTCGAACATTTTATTTTAAGAAATTGAAGAATGTTTAAGGAATTAACAAAATAACGTTGGAAACGAAGACATGGGTGCGTTGATGCGATGTGATGCCTATACTTCAATATGGATTTAAAAAATTCCAGCAAAAAATGAACAGCCAGCCATGGTTCGCCTCTGAATGGACATCTAAAGCTCACAGTGACCACTACTCCAATATCTAACCTAACGGGCGGTGTAGTTTGTCTCTTACTGCATTCATAACTGATCGTAATCGCTAAAAGAAAGTTTTGAAAAAATGCCAAATGTAGCTATGCATAAGCGGTCCAAGCTAAGGTTGAAAACAAATAAATTGAATCCCGACAGTTCTGGAAGATCACCAACCAAATTATGAATAGAAGCAAAGCGCCTGTGTTCACCATTATAAATGGCTTCGAGGTCATATCTTCTTCGTAAGCTCTTCACCTCTAACTCAAAATTAGAAGACATTAGGCATTCCCTTCCCAACTTCCCCTCTGTGGAACCGACTCCTAAGTGGATGATTTACCGATCATTATAATCTTTTAACCGTTATATGCCCAACCTATCCTCATAAACTGTGCCTCTTGCTCTGTAACTCTCGAGTGACTCTCGGGCCTTTTACAGGGTGAACCTCACTGTAATAAAAGGCATTGGACAATTTCACCATAAATATATCAGTGATTCCTAACCTTTTCCCTTATTCAAGCCTTTCACCTTTCAAAACCCCAATCAATTCTCGCACCTCCTTCCAGAATTGATGAAAAACTATATTGATCTCATGTGTAAATACGAAAACCATTGTGTATCGTTATTATTTATTCATATAACTGACAACAAAATAATGCCTGACGAAAACCCAGATTACTTTCTGTTGTAACCTAGAGAGGGTTACTGAATGAGGTATAAACAAAACTTAGGTTGGAAAGGAAATGGAAATATTTATAACATCAACAAAGTACAATACTCGCCAGCGGCATGAAGTAGGTAAACCACTGCTAGTTGTGAACTACTTAGACACCATATTAGCCACATTTACAATAGTGTCCAACGTATTTATGAGGATTGGTAAATACTCGTTAATGTTCATAGGTACATAACACTTTTATATTAGCGAAAAAAATTAAAATGACGTTAACCTGTGCTTGTCCTATGCATGGTGCGTTGTAAATGATTATGCTTGAGCAACAAACTCAGTGACTTTGTTGCTATTTTTTTCCTGTTTATGGTGATATCAAATCTTGATGTTTTGGTGCTGACAGTTGAGGATTCAGTCGATTTCTGCTCCTCGTTTTGATGTGAAGCAGACAGGAAATCTAGTATCGCACAGGTATGGAGCCGTGAAATGCACCAACACAGCGAGATCATTTTTTTTTTTGCCAGTAAAGGATCCGTTTTCCACTGACAAGCCCAGAATTGCTCAAGACGGACCATCGGTGAACTCCATTTGGATTCCACGGCTTTGATGTCGCTGTCATCATCAACACTACACTACAGTTTCCTTAATAAATCAACCCTAACGATTCTGTATCCTCGCACCCCCTAGTTTGTTTTGTTTTACGGCATATCAAGCACAATGGGTTATTTAATGTCGACAACTTTTTTTTCCTGATAATATTTTTTTGTCAAAAATCTACAGGGTGTCCATAAAGTTCGTGTGCATTTAAAAAAATATAACTTTATTTGTATTTGCGAACGAAATAATTTGTAAAAAGGATTAGAAAGAAGTAAATCTATATTTTTTTAAGGTTTTATTGAAATTTTATTTAAGTTTCCACATGTCCTCCATCAATACAAAGCGTAATACGATTTTGCAGTTTATGGAAAACATTTGCCAACTTATTTACAGTTATGCCTGAAATCACATTAGTTATTTTAGCTATACTTAAAACTAGGTATATTAAACTTTATAACATTTTTTCCAGATTATTTCTATCGCAAATACAAATAAAGTTATAATTTTTTTAAAGTGCACACGAACTTTATGGACACCCTGTACAACTGAACTTTCTTTGCGTTCACTTGTAGATAATCAGCAAAGAAGAATTTCTTCAACATGCCCTATTGATATCCTATCAAAAAGATACCCTCCACGCAAGCCACCAATCTGCTACTGGGTGGCATGCCACTAGCGTTTATCGCCGGCGTGTTCGTCACGGCAATGTTACCACTGATGGACCGCTAGACGCCCACGGGTGGCATGCCGGTGGCTGCTACCAGAAGAAAGCTGTGGGTCATTTTTTTCCCTCAAAAATGTATAACTGCTAATATTATTTTCAAAAATGTATTGCTAGTAATTCTTTTTTTCAAAAATGTATTGCTGGCAATATTTTTTTCTCAAAAATATATTGCTGGATATAGTTTTTTATTCTTCAAAAATTTATTTCTGGTAATATTTTTTTACAAAGTATTTCTGGTATTAAAACCTATTTTTACACTTTCATAATGCTTTTTACCTCAGTTTCGGGGTGAACTATTTGCCCATACCTGGGACCCTAGCAACAGGTGCTACTAACCCGGATCAGGGTGGACCTGGGAACACCAGCAATTAAGAGGTGTTTCCACGCTCCTCAAAACCTCGTGATCAGAGGCATTGCTGTCGGATGTAGTTTATCATCATACCCAGGACACGGATGAAGTTTATCGTCATACCCTGGACGCGGATGTAGTTTATCGTCTTACCGAGAACGTAGCGCCCCACTGGAAACTGATATCACATCCCTAATGGGTGCGAGCACCTCTGGTGTAGAACCACTGAAATAAATGAGGAAAAAGTTTGGACAGAGATTAATTAGCTTCTACGAATGAACTTTGAGAATAAAGTGAACAGTGCGTATGAGAAATTAAGCTTTCAGGAGATTAAGAAGTACAAAGGATATAGACAAAAAAATCCCTATTTAATTTACTATTCTTTATTTAACCGGATACAAGAGCCGGTCGTTTTACATCGATAGGCGACGACAATGCAATCACTGAACGGACGATAAGATTTTTTTTTTCTTTTTAGTTATAAATTTACTGTTGCCAACATCATATGAATGACTGGAGTAATGCTATCAGTCTTTCTATATGCTAGCATGAAATTGAGAACCAGAAAAAGGAAAGAAAACGGAAAGGAATAATGAAATTAAGAAAAGAAGGAAAAAGGAAATTGGAAAGTAAGGAAAAGAGATAGTTGAAGTGAGTGGAGCAATGACAATGTGTAAAATATTTCAGGGAATACGATAAACGCTGGGTGCTTCTTGTAGTCAAACGGTCGGACGAATGTTTGAATATCGCCCTTTTAAACCAAGATTAGGATAAGAATCAAGGGACATCATTCACTTCTCACTTGAGCGTGCGCCATGTTTGTAACTGTGCAAGATATTTTTTTATGCTTATTATTAATGTCAGCTCCGGATTTAAATTACAGTTGACGTTTTGCCGCAAAATCTTCATATGGCAACGTCAGCATAAATCATCTCCCGCCGTTCAGCAAAAAAGTTCCCTTTTTATCTTATTTCCCCGTTAAATTGCTCATGTTTATCGTGGTCGTAGTAGCAGTAGAAATAGTAGTAGTAGTAATAATAATAATAATAATAATAATAATAATAGAAAGAAGAATAAGAATAAGTAGGTACAGTGGGGTAGGGGATAGCGACACAGATTGAGGAACCGAGTTCGAATTCCGGTCGAATTCATTACATCCACTCATATGCTAATACCCTTGGGAAAGGTATTAATCCTCTTCATTTCCCTTCAGTTATCGGTAAATAGCAGGACAAACTGGGTTCTGTAGCCTTGGATTGCAACTGGTCTAGAAGAAGGACAACTCTGAATTCAAAACCTGAGGGGGGTCGTTTGGGGACCTTGTGGCACGTAGTGCACCAGGTCTCTGTAATCGGCCCTTCAAAAAGTGTGGTTGATAATCACTATAATCAAATCATATGTGCTGGTGTCTGAGCTGTGGTGCTTTCCTCGAAACTGACCTGCTTCAATATCAATATACATCGAATACAACGGGAGAGTCCACCAATAATAATAATAATAATAATAATAAAAATAATGGGTACAAAATAACCAAGAAATTATTTAATCACTTATTCTACATGGATGATTTCAAGAGTTTTACTAAAGACGACAATGAGTTAAAAGACCTCCTCAATACTGTAAAATGTTGCAGTGATGACAGCGGTGTAGATTTCAGATTTGCAAAATTAAGATTCAAGAAAGGGAGAATTGCAGAAACGCACACAATAGATTTCCATTTTGTTACAAAGAACAAGAAGAAGCCTATAAATACCTAGGTGTCAGCGAAAGAGATAGAATGCAGCATACCCAAATGAAGGAGAAAGTAAGAAAAGAATACTGAAGATGTGTTCGTCTTGTGTGAAATAACGAATTGAATTCACAAAACAGAATATCAGCCATAAACACTTTGGCTCTACCTGTGACGCAATACAGTTTCAACATCCTTAATTGGACCATAGCTGACATTAAGCGGATGGATGACAATGCGATGTTGATTGTCTGTATATACCCAGATCCAAAGTAGGTAGAGGATTAGTTCAACTAGAACTGTCTTACAAAACTACAGCAATTGGTCTTCAAAGATACCTAGAAAATGTAAAATGTTTCAGTGATGACATCATTATTTCGGATTAGATAAATATGCAAAAGTAAGATTGAAGAAAGGGAGAATTACAAAAATGCACACAACGGATTATTTAATCACTTAATCTACATGGATGATTTCAAAGAACCTAAAACAAGAAAGCAAAAGGAAATGTATCAAATGTAAAAGCGATGTCAATATAAACCTCTTCATTGTCAATACCACTGCCCGTGTCAAACAAGCTGATATAGGCATACTCCATACCCATCAGTGGTTACGTAGACTTGACGATCACTATAAAAAAAATGAAAGAAATCAGAAAATTTATTCAGTAATAAAGGAAGCCAACAAATTAATTATGTAATTTCAGGTGGGTGAATAAGTGCAAATAAACTATAATGCACTTACTTCAGCGGTAAAGAACATAAAAAAGAAAGCAAAAGGAACTACAATGTACCAAATGCAAAAGCGATGTCAATGTAAACCTCTTCATGATCAATACACTGCCCGTGTCAAACAAGTTGACATAGGCAAAACCCATACTAATCAGGGGTTACGCAGTGCAGGATAAAAACTGAAACCAAAGGTTTTCTTCTTGGTGCACGGGACTAATGCTTGCTAGTTAGAAATTACCAAGCAAACATACTTAAAATTGTGTTCACCTGAAATGTAAATTCTGTGGTTAATACCAGAAACAATTCATCATATTGTATTAGGTTTCTCGGTATGATAGGGTGGACCAATATCTGCACTGGAAAATCTGCAACTTTTACTGGAAGGAAACTGCGAAAAATTGGTAGGAACACCAAACATACTCGGTTACTGACATAGGACCTATAAATATTTTATGGGACTTTACCATACACATAGATCAATCAAGGCTAATCACCCAGACATCGTGATAAAACAAAAACAAAAACAAAAATCCCCAAAACATAATAACGTGTATTCTTACTTCTGCAGACTGTCATTTATTTTTAAAGATCTTCAAAAAACAAAAATCCAAAAAAAAAAATCCAAGTATCTTGAAGTGAAAATCCAAAAATGTTTTATTTGAGGATATCAATAATTCCAGGACTCTGCTTGGGACCCGGGAAGAAATGTTTATATAATAGAAATCAAAGGAAACAACAACAACAACAACAGCAACTATAATAATAATAATAATAATTTTATTTTGTTTCATTTCTAGTGTATACTCATTTCCTTCCCGGTCCCGAATAAAGGCCTAAGAACAGAAATAGCATCATGGCATTTTCCACTGAACAGTTTTGCAAAAAAAAAAATCGAACATATTTTACATAGATAAAGCCCTTCGTAAGGTGTGGGCTGTACTTGTGAATAATGATTATTATTAATATATTTGCATAATAATATTATTATTAATATAATTATATAATATATTATTATTATTATTATTATTATTATTATTAATAATAATAATTATTATTATTAATATAATTACATAATAATATTATTATTAATATAATTATATATTATTATTAATAATAATAATTATTATTATCATTATTATTACTATTAGTGGACAAAATGAGGAAGGAGGGCATGTAAATTTTAATCGTCACAGAGCACATTGGGGACAAGAGAGATAGAAGAAGGGAGCTAACCACCTACCTGACGAGCGTAGGAATAAATGGAGGAATCGGAACGAAAGGTTTAGCAGTGGGAGAATAACTGCTAAGAGCCCTAAGAGATAGGACATTTTTAAAGAGCCGTATATAACTGACCTCAGACAATTTATCCAAAGTTTCGAGCACAATACGCAAAATCTATTTGAAAATTAAATCGACAGACCTTGTTCGTTGTTTTTAATCAAATTTGTTTGAATGAATACTTATTTTTTATCCCATATATATATATATATATATATATATATATATATATATATATATATATATATATATATACCGGATGAAACTGCAAAATTGTCCAAATCGTGTAACAGCATAATTGTCCATCCTGCAAAATGTTTAACATCTTACAACCACTAATCGAGTTTCTTTTTTTCCAGGTTTTCAGATAAGACGTCTAGCCATATTGTCACCATTTGTTGTAAAAATGACCGAAGCTAAATAGATCACTGTAAAAAGATCCAACCTAATCCATAAAATTTTTGGTACGTGAGAGTCAAGAGAGCAGTTAAAAAGACTTGAAATGAAATCGTACGTGAAATGATGGAAGAATATATATATATATATATATATATATATATATATATATATATATATATATATATATATATATCCTTTTAATTAAAAAAGTGTGACATAAGGACACACAGACATTTGCATTTATTATACAGTGCTGTTCGATAAAAGTGATTCACTTGATTTTTTTTTTACTAAATATTCTCTTCTCCCATGAAACGATAGTTGAACTAAATTCAAATGATAAGCGATCTAAAATCCGAAGAAGAAGCTTTGAAAGCTCTTTGAATTTAGCAGTAAGTACTGTCAAGCATCCGTTCAGTATAATGTTCTGGGGATGCTTTTCTTTTCATGAAACTGGTTTCTTAAAACCTATTGAAAAGACCCTCAGCATTATAAAGTACAAGCTCTCGAGGAAGCAGTTGAGCAACATGCAACATAAGTTTTCTATGGGTTTGAGGTCAGGAGATTGGGGCGCCCATGTCATAACACTCACCTGCTTCTCATCAAAGTATTCCTTCATCAATTTTGATTTGTGACAGGGAGCATTATCCTGAATAAAAATGAGCTTGGTAGGGTCGATTTTCACCCTTTCAGCAGAAGGGAGCAGACATGACTAAAATTCTCTTGTACTGCTCGCTCTTGAGGGTCTTTTCATATATGATTATTTCATTGTATCTTAAAATTATATTTCTTAACGGGAAGCAATGGTAACACGTCATGACAGTTCATCTCGACAAGTATGAATAACACACACACTTCAAACCAATATTGTTCACTTTTCTACTTTAGTTTAGACCTGATGTTTGATTGGTCAAACAAGACATACCCATAAAATATTGAAATATAGTTCCTCGTCCTTCTTAAACCCTTTAATAAAATATCATCCTGTTTTCAAAAGTATATCATTTTCATCAAAAGTTGCCTAACATCGCTTGATAATGGAACAAATTTAAAGTTTCGAAACAGAAATTTCCGTATCGCGATGTAAAATGTTTTTAAAATAAAAAAATATTATTAAAATATTATGGTCTACGTTGTATCGAGCACTTTTTAAAAAAAGTAAATGCTAAAGAACTGTGTATTCTTAATCTGACTGTTCTTTCTTTCTCTCTCTCTATATATATATATACCCGCACATACACACACACACACACACACACACACACACACACACACACATATATATATATATATATATATATATATATATATATATATATCTTACGAGCAGCATTAACCGACGTTGTCTGGGTTTATTCAAAAAAAAAAAAAAAAAAAGATCACGAACCTCATCCAATTTGTAAAATTAAAATAAAGAAGATTTTTCTTTAGTGCCTCTTATCTATATGGCGAAAACTTATAATGACATGGGCAAAAAAAAAACATTTATAACAGGGGAAAGTTGTTTTTTACAGAAGCACAGAAGATACAAAAAATATTGTCAGCAAATGAAGAGTACATTAATCGCAATCGATCTTAGAAAATTGTTGAGGAGAAATGCTTTGTTGACCGTTTTTGCTCAAACTACATCGAATGAACAACATGCACTGGAAGGAGAAGAAATTCAACAAAGACTTCTCCTAGTAGACGTGCCAAGGCTGAAAACCTACGTTCACAAAGACTGTTCTGGCAGTGTTCCTTCCTCGTCTAGTTAACCGTTGCTCATTAGTTTCTGCTGATCTTGCATTAGCTGTACGAATAGCATTTTGTGTCAGTCTAATTTGAGTTTCTTGTTGCGAAGTCGTTTCTTCTCCGTGCTTTCATGCGTTTGGCTGTAGTAGTAGCACGTCTAAGTGAAGGATTTCGCTTTCATGGCTTTACTGTCAGACTGTAGTTGGAAGAGTTTGGCTAAGCTTTTTGAATAACAATTAAGTAATCAATTAAAAAGCAAGAATATTATACACATTAATGGAAATATAGCCACAATAAATTAAATGCAAGTTTATAAGGGAGACCACAGGAACATGGTAAACAATTATAAGCCAACTTGTAAAGTTAGGATTTATTTAAAAATAGACTAGCATAAAAAAAGTTCTAGTGATAAAAATGAAAATTAACGTGCAGCTAGAAACCTACTCACTGTGAAAGTTTATCATAATTATAAATGAATCGAAAGATTATAATAACTGCATTTTTCAGAATAAAAAAATTTTGGGCTCAAGTTTCCAAATATACGAGTTAACAAGTATTATTTAAACGCTGATTAGAAGATGATAAATACATAATTAAAATTGGCTTTTACGCTTAAACATTTTTCCCAAATTTAAATTTAAAGTATCAAAAATTCAAAATATACATGCATGAAGGCAGCCTACCTTTTTACTGGATGACAACTTTGATGCGAATGACATTTTTTGCATTTATTTCATCACATAGCACTAATGAACACTACACCTGAAGCAAAATCGATAGTACGCACTGCATAACTCGATCGATCATTGCACGTGGAGCAAAATCAATTGTACACACTGCACATCTCGATCGATCTCTCACACGCGTCTTATACCTACGTGCACTTCTCTCATCGGTGCACACTTTCGTTTGCACTTATTCTTTTTTTCTTAAGGAAGGATATAATGTTTACTGTTAAGTTAATGCAAACTAAACTATTTCAGTACCAAAACGGGAAATCCATGGGAAAAACTGATATTTTTCATAATGTATTTATGACACATGGGGGGTCAGTTTTGATTTTGAGTTGATTGATCTAAGCACAAATTATGTGTAAATTTTCATCGGAATGCTGCTAACCACTACAATTGAAAGACTAATGGGGCAGCAAGGTGTTCATGTGTCATTTTAGGGGCCCCTTATGTGGTTTTCAAAATCTGATAATCGTTTTGATTCATTTTAAGATTGTAACATACATGTAAAATTCCGTCGAAATCGAAGCAATTTTAAAATTTGGGGGTCCCTTTGGTTCACACTAGGGGTCCCAAATTTCAAGCCAAAGGACAGGTTTAAGACTAATAGTAATTGAAACAATAAAGCACATATTTTTTAAGTTTTCTATTTAATCGACTTTATGGCCAAGGCTGTAGACTTAATTGAAAATTTCTGGGTTCCCTGCTGGTCCCCTAACTCGTGGGGGTCCCAGTCTTGATTTTCAGTGAATTCCAAATGACTACTTCAGTTACTCGATAAATTCTCAATATGTATTGAAATTTTCGTTCAAATTGGGGAATACTGCTACAAAATACACTTGAAAAGCAATTGCGGTATCAAGGGATTTATTAGGGTCATCCTGGGGGCCCCTTCATGCATTTTTAAAAATCTGACAACCGATTTCTATCTCACTGTAAGAGCGTAACAAACATGCAAAATTTCATCAAAATCGAAGCAATTTGAATTTTTTTTTTGTCCCTTTGAGGAACCCTGGGGGTCGCAGTGTCGAGAGAAACGAAAATCAATATAGCGTATAATAAGCGTGACAGTAAGTTTCATGCACTTATCAAGTTTCATTAAAATCGGCCTCAGGGTTTAGACTTCATTTCTGAAAGTTTAAAATCAACCAAACTAATGGAAATTCCCATTTAAACATTATTTGTATCGATTATCGGTTATTGATTTTTGAAAAATGACTAACTTTTTTTTGCCCAGACGCACCCTGTATCGAATACAATCTATGTTCCAAATTTGGTGGTAATATGCCATATGGTTCTCGAGTAGTTCGCGAACACACACACACACACACACATACACACACATAATCAGTTTTATATATATAGATGGATTACCACATAAATATGAAATAATTTCTCGGTTTCTACAATTGATTTTACATTCTAATTCATGCATTCATTTCTCAAAGCAATTCATTCCCCGATTAATTAATTTTTTTAATATTCTAACGAATAATTTAGTAAGTGATTATGTCAGTTGTTTTTCCTGTCCTTCGACATTTGAAGTTGTTTAATCAGAAAAAAAATCCTTCTCACATAAATTACTGAACATAGATTTATGCTTAATCATAAAACCTGAGATCTTAACGATGCTTTCCAAATGCCGACATTGTTTTAAATGTGCCACACTCCTTCGACAAGTTATGAACAACTGTTGCTTTCTTCGATTTCCTCGGTTAAGAATACACATCAATAATCTCTGCCTCAATAACTGTCAAATAATGTCTACAGTCGTGAGCGCTTACAGTGTTCTGCCTTTAAAAAGGTATAATTAAATTAAATTACTGTTTTCCTTTAATACCGCTTTCATTTTTCTGAATTTATAACGCGTTTAAATGACAATTCTACCTTTTTATACTTTTATGTCAGGAAGGTTACTTCATGACGTGTTCATTACATACGCTTTGCAAATGAAATCATGTCATCAGGTTGTATTCGAGGAGTAGAAATAAAGAAATGAGATCTTCAGATTAAAGTGCTCATGAAACAAATGAAAAGGGAGATAACTACGTTCAGTTGAATGAATTTTTTTAAACATATCACTCCATGTTTTGCTGTAAAGCCACTAAGACAAAGTGTTAGTGAGTATGAAAGATTAAAAAAGAGAAACCTTATTAAGGCACAAAAACAATAAACGTGTAATTCAAGGGGGCATTAGATAGCAATGATTGGCATTGCATTTACATTTTTAAAGATCAAAGTTGGCTGGAAAGCATGGAACCGGAAGACAGTTCCATTAGCGAGAAATTACCATAGAACTTAAGGCTACATCTAGTCAATTCAAGTGTGAATTGATGAAACCTCGAGGCTATTCTAATACTGTGCGTAATAAAATTAGCAAAGAAACTCATTGGAAAATATGGTGTCGTATTCCGTGCTAATAGGAACATCACAGGAACAACACTGTGGATAACTAAATAAAGGTTATTGTAAAACCAGTAGTGAGTGTTGCAGTTTAGAAGGTCGAATAGTTCCCGAGTAAGTCGGAGTCGTACTCAACAGATCCCAGCTGGACTCACGTAGTCCATTGCCTTACGGATACTTATAGTTAGTTACTACCTATAGTGTATTCATTCATAGGGGTGACGCGTTATTCCATTACATCAAAAGAATACTGAACCTATGTGTTATCGATCCTTCTATATAGCAGCGAATTGTGGACAATCTCCTCAGAGAGAAAGACGAGACTTGAGATAACAGAAATTATGTTCTACAGAAGGATGCAGAAGGTTGGACTGACTATGTGAGCAACGACGAAGTTACAGATAAATTTGGAATGAAAACGGCATTTATACGTTTCATCAGAAAGAGTTAAAGTTTCTAGAGTACATAATGAGGAAAGTTTGACACTCACAGGACATACTGAAGGCAGGAGAGACAGAGGAAAACTGTTCATATAGCTCTTTGTTCGTCAGGTGTTCTCAACACGAGATTAAATAAAATATGCACTAATAACAAAATGACCGGAAGATCTAAGTAGATTTATTTTAGATGGTGTTGCTAAAGAAACCAGGAACGAACGAATGCAAGCCTCATTAGCTTTCTGAGACATAAGAGAAAGAATTAGGATACTAATTATTTCTACTACGGACACGAAAAGGGGAATCAGTGTGGCTTTGTACAATAAACTGTAATAAGTAATGTTCTATTTATGATAAGTTAAGAAGAAAATTCATTGGAAACAAAGAAAATATTCAAGTATAATATTTATGTATATTGCTGTTATATTCCTTGCTAATAGGAATATCACAGGAACAACATGGTGGATAACTAAATAAAGGTTATTGTAAAACGAGTAGTGAGTGCTGCTGTTTGGAAGGTCGAATAGTTCTTGAGTAAGTCGGAGTCGTACTCAACAGATCCCGATATTTGTACTATGGTACAAAATGTGGCACAAGGCCAAAATGGGGGTGGGGGAAAAGGAAGGTCTCCATCAGTCTTAACTTTAAACTTAGCTAGTCACAAACACTGACCCAAACATACAAACAACACTCCTAGCACCAAAACGACATATTCTTACCTACCTTTCTTACTACATCCACCATAAAACCTCATTGTCTATATAAAAATCCAAACTAGTACCCATATGTACAACTCATTGTCCGTGGGACGTGTGGGAAAAAAAACAACAATTTAAAAACTCCCCAATGAGGATGTACAATATGCAACAAAATCATTTACAAGAAACTAAACAAAATAATGTTAGTAATAAAAAAACCCACAATCCTAAAATGTGGCAGAAACGTCAGTTAACTGGACGAAATTAATGCGGGGTTATAATAGTATAAAACATTCATTCATCCCAAGCACTCACAGAGACACGCACTCATTCAGACACAAAAACAAATACGAAAACACACCGCGAAACGAAAGGCACCCCGCATCACTGACCACCTAACGAGGGAGGGGATGGGGAATTAAACTAAAGAAAAATAGGGACAGAAATAAAATGGGCCGATGAGCATACATACTCTAGCTAAGGTAAATGAAAAAAGAAACTAAAGATTCAAAAACAAACATAAAGCTCGCCTAATTTAGGGATGGGTTGCCTATGTTCAACGCAGGAAGAACAATATCCTAATGCCTAACTGGCATCAACGTGCCAATCCAGGTGCCACTCCAGGTCGGCCCTTTTCGCTCGACACAATCACTCAAGATTCACCCGCCTTTTGCCAAATTCTGATGAAGGGAGCCGCCGCTTTTCCGTCCTAATCTTGACTTTAAGTTGATGCTGAAAGCACAAGATCATTTGGGAAGAAGTGAACTTCTCGCCTCCATAGAATCCCTTCTGACTTGTCGTCCAAATCCCGACACTCATAACACCTAGCAAGCAAAAGAACACATTGTTCAGCCTTCGTCAACGGCGGTGCCACATTCCTACAATCAGAAGAGGCCTCAAGGACAAAGAACTTTCCCAGCAGCGTGAGAACCATGAGGCCTTCAACAAACTCGCACAACGGCGCTACCACCCTGCAATGAAAGAAGGCGTGACTGAGGGTCTCGACTTCTTCACCACAGCGTCGGCAGTTTGGAGATATCTCCAAGCCCGCTGAAAAAGTCTTTTGGCGACCCAGAGGGCCCCACGAATCACCAGCCAGTTGAAAGATGCCTCATCGTTATTGAGACATTTCAATCCGGGCGCCCAAGGCCATATTGAGCGAAACTCCTGCTTCGTAAGGCCGAGCTCGTCAATCAGCTCATCACGAACAGACCCACTGACTAACACCTGATATAATTCCATTCGAGACAACGCCTGCACGTTGAGAGGCCATCCGACGCCCTTGAGAGGCGTTTCAGAGCAAGACGACATTCACGGTAGAAGGAGCATTCGACTCTGGTTAAATGGCAGGCCTCCTCCTCACACGAGTGCGCACCTCTCAGGGATGGGAAGTTTTTACGGGCGTCTTCCTTTCAAAAGGCACCCTCCTCATCCGATTCGCGACATTCGATCTAGGAACACGATGCGAAGCATATATTCACGAATCTCAATGCTAGGCATACATAGACCGCCTCCAGATGGATGAAAACAACAGATCTCCCGGGATACCATAGCGGCATTCCTACAAGAAGAACAAGAGCCTTACCAATGACAGTGTGGTATACGGAAATGGAAGTACAGAGAGTCGATAAAGGAGAATCGGATAAATGTGTGAAACTCATACTTCCGCCTTCTTCAAGGACAGATTCCTCCGAGATGACAGATTAACTGCGATCTCGGCCTTCCCTTGTACCTCCGACCAATCCATATCCAGCTGGATATCAGGGCCGAACCAGACCCCGTATCTTGACCGGCCCATCCGTCCAGAGGAAAGGTCCAGGAAGAGAAACTCCCTTCTACGCACTCAACAGCAAGCTAACAGACTTATCGCGGTTGATCTTGGCCCCTGTCAACATCTCATAACCACTGATTTCTTTGCTGACTTCATCAATCTCGGCTCTGCTCGACACGAGAACCGAAATATCATCAGCATAGGCAGAATACCTGGCCGACGTGATAGCACCAGGTAGGGAAATTACGCGTAGGACCGGATTCGTCTTTAACTTGCGAAGGAAATGTTCCAACGCAAGAACCTAAAGCGCAGGCAAAAGCGGACAACCTTGACGAATGGAACAAGACAATACGAAAGGTTCCGATCTTACACTATTCACTTCCATCAGCGCACCGTAAGTCGTATACAGAAGTTGGATCCAGGTGCGAAAGTCCGGCCTGAAACCGGCCGCCGAAAGAACAGCCACCAGGAATCGATGGTCAATTCTATCGAAGGCTATGGTCACTACCTGGATGGGTGGCCGCTTGGGAATACCAGATGTTGTAGGCTTGGTTGTGCAGGTGGTGTAATGGACTCGGAATTGTAAATCGGAGAGCCGAATTCCATTTCCCATTAGATTCGGCATATTAACTTACGCGCAAATACCCTTGGGAAAGGTACGAATTTACCTCTTCTTCTCCCCAACTACGGGTTAATTAGTTATATCACTAAATAGCATTATTATCTAAAAAAAATCTTACAATCTAAAAATAATTTCTGCAAAGGGTTGATAAGCAATAAAAACGAATCAATCAATCAATAAAATTTAATCTGATACATTAAAAGTTTAAAATATTTAACTAATTTGTTTCTTAGGCTAAAGATATAATACTTCGGCTTTCTGTGACGTATCCAATTTAACAGTAAACACGTTTAAACAGCAGAGTATCCAATGATAATTTAAATACAAATTAATTGCATTCAGCGCTCTGGTCAAGGGCATTGCATATGTGACATCATTCTTCTAACTCTGGTTAATTATATATATATTATACCTTTAAATTCTTTGGGGAACATAAGGCCGCAAGATATTATGTTTTCTGTAACAAGTCAGTTGTTTTTTTAAGTGAGTATGTTGTTAGACTACTGCACAAGCTGGAGGATCAGGTTTTGAATTCAGATTTGTCCTTCTTGACCAGTTACCAGGCTATAGAACCCCGTCTATCCTGCTATTTAACCATAGCTGGGGGGGGATAAGAAGAGGATTCATACCTTTCCCGTTAGCACGTAAGCGAATGTAATAGATGCGACTGGAATTCGAACTCGGCTCTCCGATTTCTCAATCCGAGCCGCTATCTATTACTCTACCATGCCTCCTCCTGGTTATTCATGGCTCTCCACAATTTCCTGTTGATTGTAGCTTTCAATGAATTTTGTCATTTTACTATCTCTCTCTGTCTTACCAACCATTTGCACAATCACGTTAGGTATTCGCTGATTTTCTCTGTCCCTTGCCCTCAATATTGTTTGTGAGTGTCAAATTCTCTAAAGCCTCTTTTCTCATTAAGTGCCCTAAAAATTTAAACTGTCTCTTCCTGATGTTACATATAGGTGTCCTTTTTCTTTCCATTTATTCTAAATCTTCGTCATTGCTCACATGTTCAGTCCATGATATACTCAGCATCCTTCTGTAGAATCACACTTCTGTTGTATCGAGTCTCTTCATCATCTGTGAGGAGATTGTCCAGCATTCATAAGAGTTCGGTATTCTTTTCTTTATTTCTAATGAAATGTTTCTTGTTTCTTAATACTTAGTTAAGTTTTTGGAAGTTCGAGCGCTTCGAGGGCTTCCAGTTGTCTTTCTTTTAAGCGCTGAACCTGTGGCCCTGAAATTTTCAACACAGAGAAGTATCGATTTTCTATCCGGAACAGCATGATTCCAACATAACATGAAGTGAGGACGAAAAGCAATTACAGATTCACTAATCTTAAAAGAATAAGAACAACGTTTTAACAGCAAACGACCGGTGTGCAGCGGTCCAAGCCATGATGGTATCTGAAAAAAGATGGTAAAACATTAGCTAGATGAAGACACCAGTGACATCTGCCTAAATTCACTAGTACCACACAGGTGACAGTTTAAAATGTGGGAGGTATATCTGCCGCATTCTGTATAAGATCTCGGAATAACTCAACATAATCACGAATATGACACGACTGTCATTTGGTCACGTCATGTATGACATGGTTTGATCACGTCTTGCCATAGAATATATTGCGCACATGTCATCATTGTTGATTCATCACTTTTAAAATAGTAACAAAAAAAAAGATTATTTATAATTTTATTGCCATAATTAGATAAAATCTGTAGACGCTTAAATTAGGAAATACTATACTAGCATTCATACCCGGTATTGCGAGGGTCAAGCCAAAATCTTTGATAATTTTATTAGCAGATTATTAGATGAGATGAAAAATATATGGTGTCCATATAGTTCGTGTGCACTTTAAAAAAATTATAACTTTATTAATATTTGTGATAGAAATAATCTGTAAAAAATGTTAGAAAGTTTAATGTACCTAGTTTTAACTATAGCTAAAATAACTCTCAGGTATTACTGTAAATCAGTTGGCAAATGTTTTCTGTGAACTGCAAAATCGTATTACCCTTTGTATTGCTAATGATGGAGGACATGTGGAAACTTAAATAAAATTTCAATAAAACCTTAAAAAATATAGATTTACTTCTTTCTAATCCTTTCTACCAAGTATTTCTATCGCAAATACAAAAAAAGTTATAAATTTTTTAAAGTGCACACGAATTTTATGGACACCTGTACAACTGAACTTTCTTTGCGTTCACTTGTAGATAATCAGCAAAGAAGAATTTCTTCAACATTCCCTATTGATATCCTACCAAGAAGATACCCTACATGCAAGCCACCAATCTACTACTGGGTGGTATGCCACAAGCGTTCACCGCCGGCGTCTTCGTCACGGCAATGTTACCACTGATGGACCGCTAGAGGCCCACCGGTGGTTTGCCGGTGGCTGCTACCAGAGGACCGCTGGTGGCCTGCCGGTGGGTCACTAGTGGCTTGTGTGTAGGCTAAACAGTGCGCTTATATTTTGTTTACTAATGTTTTCTCAATGCAAGGCCCGAGAGTCATTCAAAGTAGAAGCTCAGTGAAATTTATATTAATGTAAAAATAGGAATTAGAATATAGAAGATATGTAACAATTGACCCTTGACGTGAAACGATTATTATAGCGTTTGAGGAAGCATCCCCTCAGGAGTCTGTTCCCTAAAGCATCGGTTCTTGGGAAAAAGCTGCCTGAGTGGAACTTACTCCTTACAGTTGGAATATGTGGGAAAGATAACGGTCAACCCTACACTCCAAGTCTAGGGTTAACCGTTAACATACCCAGATATTCGCCTGTGCCTCTTACTCTGTAACCATCTACATTGAGTGGCTCCCGGGCCTTGTACAAGTGAGATTAGTCGCTTCCACGTAGGAAGCATTAGGTATTACTATCGGATCAAATTTATAAACTCTTTCGCTTAAAACAATTTTTCAGAAAAAATATGTCGATTTAATCAGTGCCGGGGCAGAGGCTATGGTACTTTGCGCTGTCATATATCAAGATCCACGTCTAGAAATTTCCTCAGAATCTAAAAGAAAAGACAAGACAAGACAGTTTGGAACCAGCGTCGCTGCAGGAGTTGGTGGAAGGAGTTGCAGTACGCCATCCAATCGCCTTAGAATCCCGATTTATACAGTCTTTACGTCACAATGAAATATGCCGAAAGCAGTGAAGGTTTGTATTTAGAGTTTTCCGTCTCCTAGGTTGGTTGCTACTCATAGCACGAGAGTCCTCTCTACTATGTCGATTTAATCAGTATAAGGAAGAAGATGGATTCCACTTTCTACGTTGATATTCTTTACGGCATACGACCCCACAAGCTAGCTTCACCTCTCCGTCGAGAGAAGGCTAGGAACATTGCCAAGCGCCTTAGGTGTTCCTAAAAAGGGTCACTGTCGAAGGTGCTTCAGAAACGTTTGACTCCAGTCCACGTTCATGTCGGCTAGCAACCCACTTTATACACAACTTTCTACTCGAGTGCAATCTGGCATATTTTTTCTTCGCTTCCTCAAATCCATTGTTATCACTTTTTCTAATATTGATGGAGTTTCTTTACTAACGTTTTATTTAAGGTAGTGTGGAAAATTTTGTGTATATTATTTTCCCTTCAAGCTACATATATTATCCATTTTAGTTGTTCCTGGTGTTGGCTGTGTTCCTGAGATGTCATTTTTGTTATTTCCTTCTTTCTTTGGGATTCCGTAGCGTTAGTATTGTCTTTTTTAAAGACTTGACAATTCATTTGCCTGAAATCATTTTAATCACTAATCTGAGAAAACGTTTGAAAAAAAATAATTTTTGAGACTATTTCTATTCTATTTCTATTTTTTATAGAACCTGACATAGGACTTCAAATTTAAGAGATCTCTAAATATGAACCCAAGGCGTCTGTTATCATAATCTCAACTTTCTGTGCTATGCTAGATGACGCTTGGTTTTAAAGAATGGTCTACCTGTTAGACTAATTAGATAGATGTAGCTCCGTGGTAGACACATTTGCTGTTGTTATAGGTATATTCGATAGCTGTCTATATTTCTGAGTTGGGGTATTGTAACTATTTTCACTATTTACATTGTTCGGACTGTTGTCCTCATCTTTATTGTCATATTCACGACGTTTCGGCCGTTGTACGCTCCTGCCTTCTTCAGGTGATATATATTGGAATTTCAAACCGAACCCTTTATTTCGTCCACTGGGGTATATTGTTCTAGTTCTACGTGCCATGCCATTTCAGGATATCTCCCTTTTGGTAACTCAACTCTCTAAGTTTTTGTTCACCTCTGCTGTGACCAGGTATTGAACTCACAACTCTTTGGGTCAAATCACTGGATTACTTCAACCAACGCTTTTATCCACTGGGCCTTGCCCTTGGACACATGTAAGTACGAACAATGTAATTAGTGTAAATAGTTACAGTACCTCATCTAAGAAATATGGACAGATCCTGAAGAAGGCCGTATCGTATAACGGTCGAAACGTTGTGAATATGACAATAAAGATGAGGACACCAGTCCGAACAATGTAAATAGGTATAGTCAATTTGCATATTTCTGTGAAAACCTAGCTATGAGTCTGCTATTTTTTTTTTATTCCCGTCAGCTAATAAATAAAATCATTCCGGAATTGCTTCTTTAACAGAATAGCTTATTTAAACGAGGCGACATTTTCAAGAGTCGAGTGTTTTGTATACTAAGACATAGAAAGAAAGCAAAACATTGAACGAGGGACAAATACGGTACGTGTGCGCGTGGGAAATGGTATCGTCATGAAAGAGAATCGGGCTTGTAATGATAAAGAAAACAGTACTTTGAAATCAGAAAGATAATGAGAGACAATAATATTTAAATATTTAGAGACAGAAAATAACTAGTGATTGATAAAGAGTGGTAGAATGTAGCTAGGAGACAGACAGAAAGAGAGAGAGAGAGAGAGAGAGAGAGAGAGAGAGAGAGAGAGATAGAGATAGAAAGAAAAAAGAGAGCGAAGGGGGCAGGGAGTGGTATTAGACGATGAATTATGTATGGTATTTCAATGTAGACTGAAAAGTCGTTTACATAAATCGTGGCTGCTTCCGGTCCTAGGATGGAAGAATGCGAGTGTTCGAAATTGTACAGAAGACGAGGGTGAAATCGACGAGGCGGGAACAATCTCTTTATTGTAATCGTTGACTTTTTCTGACTTCTAAGATATAAATACTAAAATGGTGATAACAGATTACTTTGCTGTGAAAGACAGACAGAAACAATGATTCCATGAAAGAAAGTAAATAAAAGCCGACCATGATGTTGAAAATCTTCAATGCAATTGACGTCATTTCAATCTATTGACCACATTACCGAGTACTGTATAATGATAATATTAATTCTGCTTGTTCTATCGTTAGTTATTTAGTTAGCACGTACGTTACGCCATGTAATAGCTTACCTGTCCCCTGCCTGCCAATTAATGGTATAGCAGTAGCGGGACAACGAAAAAAGAAAGACAGACAGAAAGAAAGAAAGAAAGAAAGAAAAAAAAAAAAAAAGGGGGCAGGATCATTACTTTTGCGCTTTCGGTGTTCCTAAAAAGGGTCAGTGCCGAGGGTGCTTCAGAAACTTTTGACTCCAGTCCACGTTCGTACCGGCTACCGACCCACTTTGTACACAACTTTCTACTAGAGTGCAATCTGGTACATTTTTCCTTCACCTGCTCGTAGGGTCACTGACCCTCACGGGAAAGCTTACCTCTGTAGCCGGACAGTAAATATTTTTTTTGTTCCAGAAATATAGATACTTGGACAAAGGATCGCTTGTTAGTAAAATGGTAATGGTAATATTAGCCGTTTCCTTATAAAGAAACAGTCGGCACTCAAGGACTAAGTTGCCAGTCGGTTGAAATTTATAAAATCTTTCGCTTAGAACAATTTTCCCAGGAAAATAGACTTATCAAATCCACTGTTATCATTCTTTACACTATAGATGAGGGTTTCCTTCCTGAACTTTTATTTAAAGTAGTGTGGAATGTCAATATCTTGACTACATTAGTATTTTAAATGTTGCCTGTTGTTGAAAATCCCCAATTGATGTGATTTCTGTTATTACATAAAAAGGCGTATGTTTTCCATGAATATACATTTATTTCTTATTTTTAAATATGAAGGCAATACTTAAATAGACTGGTCCATTCGTAAAAATATGAAGGCTCTACTTAAATAGACTGGTCCATTCGTAAAAATATGAAGGCACTACTTAAATAGACTGGTCCATTCGTAAAAATATGAAGGCACTACTTAAATAGATTGATTCATTCGTAAAATATGAAGGCACTACATAAATAGACTGGTCCATTTGTAAAAATATGAAGGCACGACTTAAACAGAGTGGTACATTCGTAAAAATATGAAGGCACTACTTAAATAGACTGGTCCATTCGTAAAAATATGAAGGCACTACTTAAATAGACTGATCCATTCGTAAAAATATGAAGGCACTACCTAAATGGACTGATCCATTCGTAAAAATATGAAGGCTCTACTTAAATAGACTGGTCCATTCGTAAAAAAAAAAAGAAAAGAAAGAAGAATGTTTGTAGAAATAATTTTGGAGATCATAATTCTTTAGAACTACTTTACGCCTCGGCATTTCCAATCGAAAAATAGTGATTTTTTTTCATCAATTTAGACGTGTGGTCCGGTTTATAATGTCGATACAGTGTAAAATCGACCTCTGGTTTTTACACAGTCATTGGACCTAGATGTTCTCCAGACGAAAACATTTTTAAGGACTGGGATTATAAAAAGTTGAAAAGTTGAAATAAATAACAAACGGATATGAATATTTATAATTAAAAACTAAAAACTTACATGAATTAATAAAAGTACGAGGGTGGGCTAAAAAGTTCATAGGCTGCCTACGAAGGATGACGCTAAAGCTATGAAGGTCTGCATGCATTAATTTCAACTCATGTTATTAATAACAACATTGTTTCTTTCCAGGTAAAGTGACATCTGACTGTTCAATGATGACTGTTCATCCTGTTGGCAAAAAAGTCGTCAAAGGCTGATATGAGATCAATATCACCGCGATATCGGTTCTCATTCATGTTGGGGAACAGATGATAGTCAAATCAGGAGAAGAGGGAAAGTGATCAACCTGTTCAAAGCCACAGACACGCAGAGTAGTCTTCGAAATCAAGCAGTTGTGTGCTGGAGCATTGTCTTGATGAAACAAAACTCATTTAGTCAGTTTTCGTGAACGTTTGGTCTTCATAGCCATTCGTAACTGCTTCAGCATTGACGGTGCGCCCCTTTTAAAAATAGTCAATAAACACTATGCCTTTTGCACCCCACCAAAAAAAAACAAAACAAAAACTGACGCAATTAACTTCCGTGTAGATGAAACGACCTTGGCCTTCTTTGGAGGAGGTGATTTTGTTTGATTTGGTTTGTTATCATATCAACCTCAATGGGTTATTTAATGCCGACAAAATTTTTATTGCTGGTTTTTCAAACATCTATTGCAAATAATATTTTTCCTTCAAAAAATATATTTCTGATAATATTTTTTCAAAAAAGGATTGCTGTTAAAAGTTTTTTACCTAAAATATATTGCTGATAATGTATTGATGGTAATAATTTTTTTCTTTTACAAATTATTTCTGTTATTAAGACCTATTTTTACACTTTCATAGTGTTTTGTCCTCAATTTGGGGGTTAACTGTTTGCCCATAGTTGGGACCCTAACAGGTGCTACCACCCCGGGTCAGGGTGGACCTGGGAACACCAGCAATTAAGAGGTGGTTCCACGCTCCTCAAAACCTCCTGATTAGAGGTCTTGCTGTTGGACGTAGTTTATCGTCTTACCCAGGACGCGGATGTAGTTTATCGTCATACCCAGGACGGTTTGAGCAGGTGAGGAAGAGTGTTTCCACTGCATGGATTGTATCTTTGTCTCTGGCTCAAAATGATGAAGCTAGCACTCATCCTGGGTTAGGAAACGTTCAATGAAACGAGCTGGATCTGTCTCAAACAATGTCAAACTTCCCCGTGATGTGATCAGCATGCTGCGGCAGAAGCCTTCGTCATGCCAAATTCACTGTGCAGAATATTCGCAAATATCGCACGGGATATGCTAATAGCTTTGGCTATTTGATATATAATCAATCGCCTCTCACTCATCACAATGTGGCGAAAAATGTTTCCTCAGTGGTGGCAGTTGCCGATCCTCCAGGCCCCTCTAAAATTCAGCTGCCCACTTTTGCACTGTTGATAAAGCTGGAGAGTCATCTACTAATACAGCGACCTTTTCAGCATGAATGTCCTTGGGATCTAAACCCCTTTTTTCTGCAGGTATTTGATAACACTACGATGCTAAATTTTATTCATTTTCAAAAGAGGTCGCTACTTGTTATATTTGAAGTTTTCTTCGAACAGTCAGATTTTAGTTTATCTGGAAAAATATAACGTACTTATTAATAAGAATGAATTGAAATCAATGTATACAAATTTTCACAGCTCTATCATCAATCCTTCATCGTCAGCCTATTAAGTTTTCAGCCCAGCCTCGTATGTACCCATTCATTCTCCAAATTCCAAACAAAATAAATAAATAGTTTAAAAAAATTTAAAAACCGTAAAAAATTCAGAAAATTAAAAAAAATACATGCAACTAGCAATGATGTTACCAAAATTCCAGACAAAATTTTAAATAACGTCGACGTCGAATGTTATGAACCGATTTTACACGCTATCGATATTATGATTAGAATCCCATTTATTTTTTTTACGTGTGGGCCAGTCTATTTAAATAACGCCAATAAAACATTTTGGAATAAATATTTAATAAATTTTCAAACAATCGTGTATATGCTTTTCGTACTATGTCGTATTGTTGTAGCCATTTTTTGATATATATATATATATATATATATATATATATATATATATAATAAAAATAATAATATATTGGTCTACTTCGAATTGAGCACTCTTTAAAATAAATGCTACGAACAGTGAAATTTTACTTTAGCGGTTTTTATCTCATTTGGATACACACACACACACACACACACACACACACACACACACACACATATATATATATATATATATATATATATCTATTTGATATATATATATATACACATATATGTGTGTGTGTGTGTGTGTGTGTGTATCCAAATGAGATAAAAAACCGCTAAAGTAAAATTTCACTGTTCGTACCATTTATTTTTAAAAGAGTGCTCAATTCAAAGTAGACCAATATATTATTATTTTATTATAAAAGATTATCATAAAAACATATTGAAATCGCTACACAAAAGCTTTCATGTTTCAATAATTTGATTGTACTTCTTAAGACGAAAGATATATATATATATATATATATATATATATATATATATATATATATATATATATATATATATATACCTGCAGTGTAGACATCCAGTATCACTTCATTCCATTTAGAAGTTTCTCTGATTCGAATGTTGATTTGAAGAATTGTAGGATGATCAATATTCCACAAGTTTGTACCTCTGTTTCTAATTCCTATTTAAAACCCGAGGTGAAAATTGAAAATTCCCCACTGCCTGAGAGCCAATATCTAGAGTTTATCCTTCTCTAGTTCCTAACATCGACCTTTTGACTGTAAGCGACTACTGTTTATCTATTTTAATGGAATATATTACCAGGTCGAGTTTAAATTTGGTTCCCACGCGTACGTGGGACCAGAAGCCAAAAATCGTTCAACGCCCGTCGGTATTTCCCCTTTTATGGATGCCAAAGGTACAGGAATTAACCATAACCCTCTCACAAAGTCCCTCACATACATATTATTGATATGCAATTGTGATGGAGAGTTGTTGGCTAGATCCACTTCCAAAATCTGATCAGGTGACCAAACATTATAATTTTTTCTTGCTCTCTTATATAGTAATTTGTGGTGGGGAAGCTGTTTATTAACTAATAACAGAAAGAAACCTGATCCCTCACTTTATGTTCAATATAAACATACCTATAGCAAGGAGCTGTTGAAAATTAATTGGCCCGATCTCCCCTAAATCTGGTCAAATGACCAAACCTCAAAATTGTTACTGAAGGGTTTTTCGGTCTACGGTGGAGTAATGGTAGCGGCTCGGATTGAGGAATCGGAGAACCGAGTTCGAATTCTAGTCGAATCCATTACATTCACTTACGTGTTAATACCCTTGGGTAAAGTATGGATCCACTTTTACTCCCCCCCCCCCAGCTATGGGTAAATAGCAGGATAGACCGGGTTCTATAGCCTTGGATGACAACTGGTCTACTGCAGAAAGAAATGGCAACCTACTGCGAGAAAAAAAAATCTGCCTCGTCAGTCATGTATCGAAAGATACATGGCCGCCTAAACGTGTATCACGCATGGCACATAACTGACTGACACTTTAGTATATAGTAAGTTTTTTTTTATGATGGCGGGGGTCAGTTTATTACTTAATAAAAAGAGAAAGTATATCCCACAGTTTATGCCCACTCCTACCTACTACGTGCAGTTGCTGAAAATTTTTCAGATCGACCCTATTTCCAAAATCTGACAAAATGACCAAGCAGCAAAATCGTTTTAATTTTTATTTTAAAATAAAAATGATTAAATTTCCCCTTCGATACCTTGACTTTATGAATTTAAGTGCAGTATTAGATTGGCGGTAAGGTCTCATCAATTTACAGTTGGAATGGCCAGATGTAACCGTAATTTTCATGCTAACAGATTCTTCTCTCGTACTTCTCGACTGTGGAAATCTCTTCTGGCTTCTTACTTGACAGTCAACATTGATCTTCAAAAATTTAAATGCATTATCAATCGATATCTTTTGTTTTCTTAAATCCGGTTCTCTTTCCTTGATAGTGTTGTTTTTTCTCATATTTTTTCACACTCAAATGAAACCTCTTTCATCTTAGTGACTTTATTGCGTTATTTGGGGAGAAACGATTAAAAAAATAATCTGATCTTAGTTGGGATGAGAAATTTTCATCACCCTCTCCTCTCTCAGATTACTAAGAACATACAAAGAAAAAATATCTTCAAAAAAAAACAAATGAATCTGAATATGCAAAGATTTTCAAAATTGCGCAATTAGAAAATGATGAAAAAATGTTATTTAACAAAATTGTCTTCAGCTTCGATGCGGCTTCGAATGTCACTGCATTCGATGGAACTCGTTCCTATTTGTCATCTCTATCCAAGATGGTGGACTTTCGAGAAGAAGTGGAACAGTCATGAGTTAGCATGCATTGATTGATCACAAACCCAGTGGGATCGTAGCGGAGAAATTTGTTCCTCTTGTTTACTCTTCTAAGTTGAAATGATCATTACCCTTGTCGCTGTGACCGCCTGATCCAGTTTTCCTTTCTACTGTTCCCTCTTTTTTAAAAACTTATTCCCCGTTCTCTTGATGGTTCTTGAGTGAACTTTGAAGATGGAATCCAGAGTATGAATGTTCGTACCATTACAGAAGACCTGAATAATCTTTTTCTCTCTCCTCATTGATCAGTTGGGAAGACAGTGAAGCTGACACAAAACAATTTTAATCTGATCGGATTTAAAGTGTTTTCCAGTGATTCATACGACAAATGGTGTCAAGATGGCTAAACGGCTTATCTGAAAACCTGTTAAAAATAAACTCAATTAGTTTAACGGTTTTTTTTTAGATATTTAACATTTTGTCGGATGGACAATTACGCTGTTACACGATTTGGACAATTCTGATGTTACCCGATATATATATTTATATATATGATATATATATATATATATATATATATATATATATATATATGTATGGAATATGCCTGAAGACCATACCATGGGTCGACACAAGCCTTTGTGAGTGAAACTAGGTAGACGGAACCATTGGGTGCTGTCGATAGCTGTGCAAGCAAGAAGTCACAAGTCATCGTGGCCGAGAGCTTGAGCGTACTGGCCCTGTTCAAATTGTTGATCACGTGAGATAGCACGCTCTTTCCTAGAAACTGTAACTAACGTTTGTTCAACATAGTTGCAGTATAAACCACAGGTAGGCTCTTTGGGCATTGAATAAACACAAATGCGCCTGAGCAAGCGTATGCAATAGGGATTGAATTGCCGACCTAGTAGACGGGTATCCTCAAATACGATTGGCCAGCTATACTATACTATATATATATATATATATATATATATATATATATATATATATATATAATAAAAAGAAGAAGAGAAACCTCAAACGTTTTTGGTTGTAATGTGGATTAAAAAAAATATGTTATATTTATTTTCCATAAAGCATAATATATTTTTAAAATCGTTTTAATAAAAAAATCTTATTTTTTTTTTTATTCGGTTTTCTCCAAATATTGCATTTCTTTCAGGAGATGTGAAATACTTCCAGAAATGAAATTCGAATCTTCGCAGCGAATTTCTCACTTTTAAAGGTATGTTCAAGTGAAATAAACGAGGATATTAAAATTCAGCGGCATTCAGAAGAAAACCGTATATATATATATATATATATATATATATATATATATATATATATATATATATATATATATATAATCAGTTTGTCTGACGATCGCTAAAGCGTGAAACCCAGGGTCACAAACTCACATCTATCAATATAAATATATATATATATATATATATATATATATATATATATATATATATATATATACATATATATATATATATATATATATATATATATATATATATATATATATATATATATATATATATAAAGAAAATATACGGAAAAAACAAACAAAAATCCTAATATGCAATTATGCTGTTTTAATGTTAATATAATGTCAACGTCGGACGTTTCGGTCAAGTAGACCATCTTCAGCAGATATTCCGAAAAAGTCCGACGTTGACGTTATATTAACATTAAAACAGCATAATTGCATATTAGGATTTTTGTTTGTTTTTTCCGTATATTTTCCTTCATACTCTCGGATCTATATCCATATATTTCCTTACACACACACACACACACACACACACACATATATATATATATATATATATATATATATATATATATATATATATATATATATACTGTTTTTTTAAAGAACTGTTTTTTTGGAACATTTTTTTCTTCCGTGGTTTGCTGGTAAGAAAGCATTTAAGTCAAGCAGGCATTGCGGTAGAGTGTTCAATGTCTAAGATGGAGATTAAGCATTAGTAGTAGAATTAATATGAATTTTTTTTCACTTAACTCATGATTACTTTAAAGTTTCCTACTTAGATGTAAGCAAATATGTTTGATTAACAAGAACTGATTAAAAAGAAGATATTTTCAAATTTTTGTTCGAGTACTTTGCACTTTCGCGGTCATTAACAAGAATCACTGATGTGTTGTCTCTGTTGTAGTTAGAATTCTTTTGTCTACATATTGATATTCTTTGGAAAGCTGGACGTTTCAAATAGTCTTGGATAGTTGTTCTCAACCGGGGTGTATATGGACCCCGTGGGTCCATGTAACGTTACTGGGTTTCACAGGGGTACATTTTAAAATGGTTTATTATGAGTTACTTTCTAGTGTACATAAACGTTCCATAGAATTTAGTTGTTAAATACGAATTTATTTTCATTGAATTAGTTTTATTTCAAAATAAACCATATGCATTTACTATTTCTATATTACAATTCCTAAATTTATCTACTAGTAAAGAATAAAATGAGCTTTTCTTTCTTTTTATTCTTTTCTTTTTCTTTTTTAAGAGGGGGGCATCCCAAATATTGAGAGTAAAAGTGGTCCATGGGTAAAAAAATGTTTGACAATCATTGGTCTAGAGTGACGTTATGAGTAACAATTATTGAGGCCTCACAAAAATAATACGATCTATTTTATTTAATTCTATTTTACTTATTAATTAATTATTTTTTTTATATATTTCATACTTATATAATATTTGCGCACATTAATGATTTAATATGCCCATTAAGATATGCCCTTCAAGATAACATCTCCTCTGGTGAATGATATTTTATTTAATAATGCTATTTTGAAGTGCATATGATATAAGTAATTAATATACGCACATGTTATATTAGTATAAAAATTATAAACATATAAAAAAAAAATTAATAAAATAAATAAATTGAATTCTTGTTCCGGGTAACTGTTACACATGATGACACGACAGGCCATTTCAAACGTCCAGCTTCCCGAAGAATACCAGGATGGAGACAAAGGAATTCTAACTACGACACAGCCACCAAGTCCCTTGTAGATAATGACTGCGAAAGTTGAAAGTACTTCAATAAAAAATAAAATATTAACGTCGGACAGTTTATCTACAATTACCAACACAATACTTGACCCCTTATCCGATAACTGGATGTGTAGTCGTAACAACAACAAATTTAGTCCGATGAAGTCCTGAAGGACGAAACGTAAGTGAATTTTGACCACTTTGTCATACAATTTCGCCAATATTGTTTTTGTTATATATATATATATATATCGTTATCTCAAGTCACAAAAAGAAAACTTGTACGCAAAGTAAAACTCGATAAAATATTTAACCAAAGTACTTTGTCAGTTATTTTTAATGTGTAAAATGGGACTCGAATACACAGACACACATAACCGGTGCAAGTGATTCGTGGCTCCCCTTCATAATCTATGATTCTGCTACATCTCAATTTTCATAAGGCAGTATTCATATAAAATAGAAATTTTATTGTAACTTATTTAGGTACAATAATGAATCATATGAAATATAGTTGAACAATTGTTTTAATAGAAAGATTTTATAAATTTCAATCAAAAGTAGCAAGGTTTGTTTGGCAAATAAATGCAAAATGTTTCCACATAAGGAAACAGTTAATATTAATATTACAATTTATGCTGGTGAAATTCAGACCCTTGTTTTACAGCACTTCCTCCACCACTTAGATTGCATTATTCAGTTCATACCTATAATACTACTACTACTACTACTACTACTATCAAGGCTCAGTGTAAGGATCTCATGTCCCCCACCATCATAGATGAGGGGGGAGATACACACTCTACTACATCTCAATTTTCATAAGGTAGTATTCATATAAAATACAAATTTTATTGTGACCTGATTATGTACAATAATAGGTCACATGCAATATTGGTAAAAAAAAAATTCAACTAGAAAAAATGAAAATAAATACAACGTATCTAAATGCAAATTAGAGACATGTCATAATAGATCATTCCAAATTAGAAACACGTCATAATAGATCATTCCAAATTAGAGACATGTCATAATAGATCATTCCATCTTAAATCATCAATGCATGCAGCAATTTTTAAGATAGACTTGAGATTTTTCCTGTTAAAAAGTTGAAGGATTTTAACAAATTCAACATTAAAGCTAAAAAATAGTTAATTTCATATAGTGTTTTTCTGAACACAGCATGAGCAAAACAAACCCACGAATTTGGACAACAAAAATGACCCCAGAATAACGTTAGATTCAGCGAAAATTTTTCTTCCCTTTAATAGTCAGTTGTAATTTAATAATTTCTAACATATATAAATCTAGGTAGAAAAAAGCAAATATTGATAAGATAACGAGGGTCCTAAAGCACTGACCAAGTCCCTAAATCCGCCTTGACCCCAGTCGGGGTTGGTGGGTTTTCCGGGGTGGGATATAATACTCACCGGCCGTGATCCTTGATAATTTTATTTTTAATGAAATTAAAGTGAAACATATTTAATATTATTTAATAGCAAATTAAAACATTCCTTTTAGCCAATCGGATATATTCTCATATATTTCGTATATTTACGTCGGTAGTCTGGCGTAAGGCCAACATTGTTTGGGGCCCTCATTTCACTGTTCGTTACACCACGTCATAGCGTCCGTTTACATATGCATAAATGTAAGTACTGGGTTGGATGATGTAGTAATCTAAATGAGGATATCATTGTAAAAAATCTTTTTTAATGTGTGTTGTCGTTAGACACACATGAACGCGCAAATATTCCCGTAGACAAAAATTTCACGGCTCGTTGCCATGGCACAATCACAACAGTTAATAGGACTATGCTTTCTGTAGAATTGACATACTGAAAAAGGAGGTTTTTATTTCTGCGTAATAATAAAGTTGAATAGGCAGACATATTTATTAGTTAAAGGGATTTTCACCAAAAGCCTATCTTAGGATCTTTTTTTTTTACCAGAAAATAGATTGTATAGGTGAGCATTGGGACTTATAATGGATGTAAGATTAATGTTTGATTAAGAAAAGAAGACCCTCACCTCACAGTGAAAATAAAAAAAAATAAAAATAAAATAAAATAAAAATAGAGGAGTGGAGAGAATGATGAGAGACGTCCTGGTGTGTGAAAATGTTTTCTTTTGTTAGTCGCATAGTCTCACGCGATAAGAGATTGCTGGATTGTATAACAAAGAAAAAAGTTGACTTCGATTCAACGTAGAAAAGTAATGGTTGTTTGTAATTCTTCCAGATCAGTGATTACGTTGACAGACATTTAAAAAAAAAAATCAGGTAATTAGATAGAACTCGCAAGACGCTTTGGAAATTCCATGGTGTAATTTCCTAAAGTATAAACCCAACCGGAAGTAACTCATGCGCCAAGTTCAATTTACTTTCGTTGCTCTGAGGAGCATCTGCTTCTTCACCATCTCCGCTTGTTGTCCTTGTTCCATGCTATTCATTAACACAATCTCGTTAAGTAGTTGACTCGCTGTTTTCCCCTGCTCCGCTTGACTTCAAAATGTTCCGTGTTACATTCTACAGGCGCTATTTCCTCGGTATATCCCGGAAATGTCAACGATTGTAAGTTTGAAACTGAAATGAAAGCAGTGAAAGCACCTACCATGAATCCGTCATAAAATTTCAGGATAACGGAATTGGTAAATGCTAAAATCTTCAGAAATCTCGGCGAAGGGATCGCTTATAACAGGTTTAGTATAGAAGATAAGAAAATTGAACATAGAATAAGGCTGTGCTAGAGGTAGGTTCACTCAACACCGCAACATCGAGTCATATTCTTAAATAGCGGGCGAGCGGAATTAGCAAGCAAATCTTCTGTTCGCTTATATATATATATATATATATATATATATATATATATATATATATATATATATATAGGTAAAATGAAAATAAATGGAGTATAATTCTTTCGTACGTTAACATTTAATTTAGAAGAGGGCTCAATACAGAGTAGAGCTAAATATTATTTATTTTAGGATATTAAAACAAGGTAAAAATCGCTACATAATGTCAATTATATTTCAACGCTACAAATGTGTCTCCTCGGGTGATGTTAAACTACTGGCGAATCAAAGATTAATTTCATTTCAAAAGCAGAATATTTAAAAAAAAAGGTCATTTCACAGGGAAGTTTATAAAGTAGATATTTTCTATTACTCTATTAAATGCATATAAAATACAAAAGTCGAGAATTATAAATTGCTGCTATCTCCTGATGAGTTGACGGATTGGTTCGTCTACGAAACACAGTAGTTGGGATGCTGAAAGTAACTTCAATCAGTTGACAAACCTTTTACTTATACATACATATATATATATATATATATATATATATATATATATATATATGTGTGTGTGTGTGTGTGTGTGTTTGTATGTGCGTGCGTGTGCATACGTGTGTGCGTGTAAGCGTTTGTGTAAAAGGTGTATCTGTAAAAGGACAATATGAATAAAGATGAATTTCCATTTGTGTTTATATATATATATATATATATATATATATATATATATATATATATATATATATATATAGTATAATTACAATACATTAATATTCACCGTCCCCATTTATCCTGAAAGCAAACAGGAATTATTTTATAACTTCAGATATTGCCGTACACCTACAAAAAATGACATCACCATCATCCCACCACTACGATCACCACCACTACCATCATCATCATCATCATCCGAGCTGTTTCGACAGTGTGATATCTCATCTTCAGCGTGGTTGTCAGGTACATTTGTCTTTCTCAAACACCCACACGACCAACATGTGGTTGATACTGCAACTATAACTTGCTAACCTTAGTTCAAGAATGTGTCCCACTAAAGACACGTACAATTTTGAATTCAGAAAATATCTAAGTCTCCTCTACTAGCTGCCAACCACAACTAGAGATTCCAGTCTTCCCTGTTATTTAACTCATAGCTGAGGGGAAGAATAGATGGGCACAACCCTTTTCCAAGTGTATTTGCACGAAAGTAAATATAACGAGCTCAACCAGAATTCGAACTCGACTTGCCAATTTATAGTACTGAGCCTCGAACATCACCTGCACACGGAAATAATATGATACAGCGGTTTAAAGTATGGAACGTCCCAAAAAACATCTGTTATTAAATATTACAGCTTGTTTCCAACAACATAAATCCGAAGAAGCAACTTAATACTTTTGTCCTGAAAAAAAATTGACATCAAGGCGATAGAAATTAAAACATCAAATAACTGGCCTGGGAACTACGCTGTGAAAATATTGTCATCAAGGTAGTTTAGTACATTATTACTATAGCGACTCGGTTTCGAATCTCACCATAACCAATTTGGGAAGGACGTATTTCTGGGTTATTGTTGGTTTGGAAGATGATACTGTATTACAGGTCGACCCAGGCTTGAGAGTAAAATTGGGTAGATGAAATTGTGCAAAAGCTGTCGATGGTTGTGTTAGCACAAAGTCACAAGTGACCATGACCGAGCGTTTGAGCAGACTAGCCGTGTTCAAACTGTTGATCACACCAGATTATGCACTCTCTTTCTCTCTCTCTCTCTCTCTCTCTCGTACTTGCAGAGTAAACCGCTGGTTGGCTCCGTGGGTGTTGAAGAAACACAAAATGTACCCGAGCAGGATTTGCAACAGGGATTATTTAGCTACTGAGCTTACTCAGAAAACACGCCGCCAGCTATTATCATTATTACCACAGTCGTTTCTTCAACCATTTCAGGGCTCCCATAGCGTTGTACTTGTGTCAAAATAAGCCAAACTTAGTAAAGAGCTATAAAATAAAGACCATTTGTCAAAGTTTAAAACAATAGAATTGTAGATTATTAAATCATTACTAGCCGACCTCATCTATCCGAAGACGCATTGGAATAGCCAAAGATGCATCCCAAAAGCAGACAGAAAAACAAATAAAAGAGTACTGAAATGTTATATCTGTCCTCCTATATAGCAGTGACTACTGGCCAATATCTTCAAAGATGAAGAAGAAAATTGAAGCAAAAGAAATCTGCTTCTACAGAAGGATGCTGTGAACATGTGAGCAACGACGTGGTTTTTTGAAAATGGAAACAAAAAGTTAACTTATAGTTAACATTAGGAAAAGACAGTTGAAATTTCTGAGGCATATAATAAGGAAGGAGGGCTTGGAAAATCTGATACTCACAGGACAGATTGATGGAAAGAGGGACAGAGAAAAACAGCGGATACTATACTTGGTGAGCTATGGTATACACATTGCGGAACAGGGTTGAGGAGAAATAATGAAAAGTCAAAATATATTAAGAGCTACAAAGGACAAGAAATTGTGGAGAGTCATGATCGCCTAGGTTATGAGGGGTCACGTTATGTATGGCTCCACGTTACTTAGTGGCACGCTTTTAGTTTCTTATGTTGGAGGAGTTTGAGATGAAGATTTTTCATTAACAGCTCTAAAGTGGTCAAGCAAGAAAAGTTGACCTTTTCTACATAGCATTTGGTCTGCACTTTATAAAAGACCAAGAAGGGCGGTTTATTCTGGAATACGCTGTGTAGCTTGATAAGATCCTCAAATTATTGAGACTGATCTGGTCATTTAACAGATCGGAGCGCACCAGGCAATATTGTTCGACATAGTGGCGCCAATTAGCGATTATGATAGTTGGGGGTCAGAACTGAGTTGTAGTGATGGCGTTTTCGGGCTTTGGTCGGTCTGGGAATGATTGGATTTTAAATAGGTTGGATGTGGTCATTGCCATAATTCATGGAGGTTACGGTATCGGGTGGGTCAGTATGAGAATTAATAGTTCTGTGTTGAAGAGAATTCATCTGGCGTATAAGTGGCTGGAGTGATTGGTCGAGGTGAAGAGGTCATTGGTTAAGAACAGGAACAGAATTTAAAAGAAATTAATGTTGGCAGTGTTTCTGACTTCATCGACTCTACTTTAAGAATGTATATTTCCCACGAGAGCACATTCTATGAACAAGTATCATTGGTTATCGCTGATTTTACATGTAGCCTGAATCAGGTGTACTAAAAGAGACATAGGATAAACAAATGTATATCTGTAGGATTTAGTCCGTATCATATGATATTAATCCGATCTGGTAGATCGGGAATAGGGGGATAGAAATCTCTGTAATTTTGTACTAGAGTTATGTCTCTTGCACTGGCGACGCCGGGAAGCAGTGCCATTGTTATGACAGGGACTAACTGTTTTAAGTTTTTTTCCAAGCCGGGAGGTGAAAAGACCGAACTCGTAAAAGATCAGAGGACGATAATAAATGAAGACACATATGAAAAGAATAATCGCAAGGTGTTCTGTTTTAGTACAGCGCCATTATTGTTTTTAGTTTCTTTTTCCCCACTCTTTTAGTATAGGTTAGTCAACGTTTTGACCATTTCTTCCTTAGCCCTTAGAAAGTGTCGGAAACGGCAGAACAACTGACAATCTTAAGGCATTTTTTTCTATCCCCGAAATTAAATTTACCTTATATATTTAACTATATTAGATTTTTGTTTTAAAATTTTATTTAATTATTTTATTTAATTATTTTATTTTATTTTTACCGGCTTCTTATTTTAGTATAGTTTAGTCGCCATTTTGACCACTTCCTCCTCATCCCTTAGAAAGTGCCGGAAAGATCAGAACAACTGATAGTCTTAAGGTACTTTATCTCTCCGCGATATTTAATTTACCTTATATATTTAATTATATTAGATTTTTATTCTAAAATTTGATTTTATTATTTTATTTTATTTAAGTATTTTAATTTTATCGACTTTTTATTTTAGTATAGTTTAGTCGCCATTTTGACCACTTCCTACTTAGCCCTTAGAAAGTGCCGGAAACATCAGAGCCACTGACAATGTTAAGGCACTTTTTCTATCCACAAAATTCTACCCACAAATGATAACATCGCTATTTTAGTAAACCGAATATGGTTTAAGAATTTTATCTTTAAATACGTTTTGAGTGTTTTAACTTAAGATAGTTTTTATTATTCAAATATTTGCTCTAATTGACACATTTTTAAAGTCATTTTTGATCTTAGATTAAATATCATACGTAAAGAGAAGACGCCTTAGCGTATGCAATGTTAAGCGTGGTTTGTCCAATTGACCATTACTACTGGAAATGATTTTGATGCTGTCAAATTTCGACATTACATAACAATGGTTGTCATATCGCAAAATCAACCAGCCATCATTCAGCGTGTGTAATGGTTAATGAGCCTAGTCGGATTGGCCATTACCACTTCATTCACATACAAAATTCAACATTACATAACTCAACAATGGATGACGTGTGGAATCAACCAACCAAAGCTAAAATCATTCCCAATTTGCATAGTAAAATAATTCCGATGCGCTTCGGTTAGTCTGGGTGATAACTGCTAAGGATTCGTTACTTCCATCATGACTAGGTGACCTATTCAAAATTCAGTATAAAATGACCTAACATAAATTGACATGTAAAATCAGCCAGCTATCAATCAGCGTGTAGTAATGATCAGAGAGTCTGGTCTGGTTGACCATTATTTCAGAGTAGTGAGTTCAATTCTTATTGGGAGCCACATACAAAATTATCCACGTTGTAGCCAATATTTATAAAGAAAATGGAAAATAATGCTGCTTCCACGATAAACTAAAATTTGACTTTAATATTAAATTAATATTAAGTTGTACTTCAAGAAATCTAGTATTCATGCCAACTCATTCTTTGGTACTATCAAGCAGGTATTTCCTCAGTAGACCTATGATAGACATTAATACCACCTGGGAGCCTCTCATCAAGAAAGATACAACTCTCAGAAAATCTTTCACCTGAATCAAGACATTCATACATAACAACCTGAGTACCGACATTAGTTTTAGAGTTCCATCATTTCAATATTAGATTGTCAAGAAGATACAGGGCCTTGTGTTTGTTAAAGAATATCTTTTCTTTGTAGTTTTCATGACCTGAGTATGGTTGTGCTAAAAAGTCTGGATTAGTGAAAGAACGGATAAGTGCAAGTAAAATGAATAAAGACGGTTAGTATTAATTGATACGAGTTATCTCCGCTAAGAGTTGAAAACAGAATGAGAATAATCTACACTGTGGATTGAATTAAGTGTTCAGTTTGAAATTCCGAGATATTTACCAAGGAGAAAAACAGAAACGTAAGAAATGATAGATAATAAAGTATGCTAACAATCAGAAGATGAGTATAGAAAAGCTTATAAGTAAATAGGAATGTACTGCGTTAGTTTGGCTTGTTTTGCTGGTGCACTTTTCTTTAGGCCACTTTTGTTGTCGTTTTGTCTGTATAGCAAGCATAACTAAATGTTTGTAAGAATCTAAACTAGAACATTATAACAATGATTTTCGGAACCCAGGTTTGGCGGGAATTACTTATAAAGCCCAAACCTCTTTGCTTTATTATGTCTTGTGTCATATTGCCGGCTTAATAACAATAACAAAATAAATATAAGAGAAAAATAACCACAATTAACCCCAGTCTCTTGAAAAAGAGTAGAGATTTCTCCTTTGTTTTTATTTTTATTTTTTGTTTAGGATTGGGTTTCCGATTCATTTTTTGTCAAGCAAAGCAAGAATGCCCCTCGTACACAGGAAATTAAAAAGAGTGAAAATGGAGACTGAGGATAGGGAGGCTTGAAGAAAGGATGAAGATAAACGGGATTCAAAAAGACAGACTAAAGTCTTCTCCATCCACTTCACTTCCAGCGGTTTCAGGGCCGGTTTATTGTGGCTCGGCCCCAAAATATGCCCGTTTGAACCTGTTCCTCTCCGTCCGTAGACAGAGAGTTGAACCGAACAGTCGGTAGTGAACTACTGACTGACAATATTCAGTCCCCCCCCCCCACTGGGGCAACATGTGACACAAGGTCGGTTATTTGTGGGCTTTCCCGAGCCGGTGGGCTCGGCCCAAAAATATGCCCGTTTGGACCCGCCTAAACGGGTTCAGGGCCGGTTTTACCTCCCCGAAGGAGACTCCGCCCTTCGGCGTAGCCTCCTTCGGGTTCCTCTCCGTCCGGAGACAGAGAGTTGAACCGATCAGTCTGTTCAAAAGTGAACTGCTGATTGACTCCTTGCCTACTCTTGAGGCGCAGTATTTATTAAGTATGGAATAGTTCATTATTATTATTATTATGGTAAGATCTTATAACAACCAGAAAGGCTATAAAATATGTAGTTAACCTCATTTTCAATGACTGCAGTTCAACAGGAGAGCAAATTTTCGATAACACGTTTCAAGAAAGCGCAAATCTTGCTCCGAAAAATTTGAAAGATTAGCTTTAGAACTTCTTTATTCTTGAATATTCTGCAATTATAAAATGCTTTATGGATCGAAACAAATGAAAATTTGTAGCAGTTAAATCTAGTGAATGTTGATGACATGGGAAAAACTTCCAACTTCATTATCGTTTTTGTTCTTGCCATGCTGGAAAATAACACACTTTCTGTTTACCAATGCAGGACATTTTCGACGTAAACTTCGTAAACCAGATCAAATTGCTGGCAATAAATGTCTTCAGAGATGGTCCTTCCAAGCTCCAACAGTTCGTAATAGATGGCAATTTTCGTATGTCACTAGATACACAGTAAATATTTCTGTGGATAAATTTCTGGATTTGGTGTTTGGCGCTAGTTTCTCATTTTCTGATAACGCTTGTCTTTTTTGTTTTCTGATGAGATGCAAAAACACATTATTCCTCACTTGCAACAATGTGATGCAAGTTCTGTATTATCGGCATACATTACAAATAAAAACATGAGAATGGATATTTCATCCGTGACATTATTGTTCATCCAAATCCGGACTATTACAGTCGGCCAGTAGGTGTGTGGCCTCGGGCTCTTTTTATAAAGAAAAGATTGTAAATCTGTTATACTGCTTTTTATTAGTACTTTTAGAGATGTTTACGAAAAAGACAAAACTCTTACTCAAAGAGAAATTTACGAAGAAACAAACATTTATTAAAAGCACAAAATATTTTTACAATATGCAAATTGTACGAATTATAATATAGGCCTTGGACAAAATTTCTCTTGTATACCTCAAACTATCAAGGCAGATTAACACTTCTTTACAATACAAATATGTTTTCTCTTGGAAAAGAACAGTTTATGATGTGGATTGAGAAAGGATGACTTAACTCAGGTGAAATTGGTTCTATGGATCCTTTAGAAAAAATACTCCAGGGTTTCTCAAATATGAGATAAACTCTAAGAGGTTTAGAAAAGACATTTGAATGAGATAAAGTCATAAGTATAGAAAATACATTCACATATCAAATTCAGAAGATTCTTCTTCTTTCTGTGTTATTTTTCTTCTCTTTTACAGCAGAGACAGTAGCAGCAGTCATAGTAGTCTTTCTCATCCATTATTCAGTCCATTACCATAACAAATTCCCGTTAATTCCTTTTGCAGCAGCAATCTTTATATGCTTGAGACGGTCAATCCTTTCAGCAGCAAAACCAGCAGCAGACTTTACACGCCTGAGACAGTAAATCCTTTCTGCCGGTAAAGTCTTTTCGCTCGAGTGTCCGAAACGTTTCTGACTTTGCAATCAAATTTTTGTCTTTTATATGGCAAACAGATAGCTTTAACCGGTTAAAAAACAACTCTGTATACTTTTTATTTCCATTCTGATAATTTGAGTTCGATTTACGATTTAAATTTGGCGGGTTTTTGATAACATCAAAACTGATCCTCATTTTGTGAAATTTGCCACAGGAAGTTGAGCCGTCTGATTCCATTTTGGCGTTTTTTATAAACTCAGTTTAGAGCTTTTTATTTTTATTTTTTTCAAATATTTACACTTTAATTTTTATTCATATATTTTTTAAACTGTCGTCTTCATTTTGATGGTTTCTTTTTGAAAAAAGCCATGTTAGTAACGTTTTACAGTTTTAGTTTTAAATATAATTATAGTTTTTTATAAAATTTAATATCTATTTTATGAAAATAGTTTCTATATTACTTTTTACATAATTCAACATTTTGATTATTTTTTCTCATTCAATATTAATATTATTGTTTTTATTACAATTAATTTTATAAATGCTTTTATACCTTTTGTCATCTATTTTCCCTCACGTGCGCATATATTAGTGCAGCTGGGTGTACCAGGTGTTCGTCAATAGAAAGTTTACGTGGCGTGGGTTTGTACTTGGTGGCTATGAGGGCATTCCAAGACGCACCAGTCGGGCCATCTGACTACTCTGACGTCCCAGTGAGTACAAATCATATTTTGGCATCGACTGGAGTGAGTCACATATTATACAAAAACAAGGTTGAGCTTCCTGGGGTTTAGAGTGCTGCAGATGGCGAAACATTGTGTTCGGTTTGAAAACATATGACCTGAAATCCCTGTTTGCAAATTTTCTCAATTTAAGTTTGAAATGCACTATAAACGACATGCCATCTAATAGATAAGATGTTAAACTAATTATAGATTCAGTGTCCTGGCATCTAAGTTTGCTTTCTGCTTTGGTTGGTTGACTCATAATTCATAGCGGTAAAATGTATAATTACTTTTCGAGTACCTCCACACACACACACACACACACACACACACACACACACACACACACACACACACACACAAGTTTGAGACCACCCCTTGTAAATTTTTTTGTATTTTTTAAAAATTGGGACAAAAATAGTTGTTTTGTAATTTAAGTAAGAGAAAGTTATTATACGTGGTTATCAAAATGTGAAACATTTTTCATTGGAAATTTTGTGATGACAAAAAGAAAAAAACACATTTTATGATTAAATTTTGCTGTCGTCAAAAAATCTTCCTTTAGTCTTGATAACTGCAGCACAAATTTTTGGCATTCGTTGCACAAGTTTCTCCAGGTACAAATTTGATAATTGATCCCATTCTTTTTTCAATGACTCTAAGAGCTCTCATTTCTCAATTTCATCACATGCTAATTCCAGGGATGGCTTCAAACTTTTGAACTGTAGGATCTCTTTCATTCTGTCTTTCTTTCTTTCTTTCTTTCTTTCTTTCTTTCTCCATATATATATATATATATATATATATATATATATATATATATGTGTGTGTGTGTGTGTGTGTGTGTGTGTGTCTGTGCGCGCGTGTGTGTGTACAGGGTAAGTGGGAAGAACTACTTATTTAAAATTGTTAACAACTTTATTAATTATTGATCGATTTTCAGAAAATGCTTAATTTTGAACATTATAATGGTAGAAGTACAACACAGTGTTGAAATTCTAGAAAGGCACCAACGTAGTCTAATGATGTTTGTAAACGTCTGGGTATATCTTTGAAAAATTCCTGTTTCTTTTTCACATTTTCTTCCAATCTGGATGTTGCAGGATGACCTTTCTGTGGGCATCTACCATAGATAGCGTACTCATCAGCTTCAAATGAAAATTTCTGATGGTTTTGCCATCTACTGAACGCCTAAGCCACCATGTCCTCACTTGTATTACGGACTGGCATACTTCCAGGCGCTGTGCCATTCTGGTCTAAAGTTATTACTCTGAAATTAAAGCAGAAATACTACCACTTTAGGGATCATAATATATTTCTAATGCAAATGTGGTGATATTAACAATAGTTATAAGTCATTTTCAAAAGGGCGTTTCTTTCCACTCAGTATATGTATGTATATATATATATATATATATATATATATATATGTATATATATTTGCTTGGATTGATGTGAGTTTATGACCCTGGGTTTCACGCTTTTGTGATCGTCAGATTGTCTGACGATCGCAAAAGCGTGAAACCCAGGGGGTCACAAACTCACATCAATCCAACCAAATATGTTAGGTCTATCTCTGATATTGAGCACTTTCTAATAAGTACCGCGCATATAATATATTACACTCACACATATATATATATATATATATATATATGTGACTTAGGGGGATTTGAATAATAATAATTAATTCATTATGTCTAGAAGAATCCTCAACAGAATGCACTAGACGGCTGATTCGTTCCATTTTGGGGACTACGTCAGAGTTGCGCATCCACTCCAGAGAATCGAACCTGGAACGTTACGATATGACGCAAGCGTCATAACCACTGAACCAATGGTTGTCAGCGACGGAGAGGTAACAAACCAGACTCTTTATATTTATATATATATATGAGGCACATTTGTAGTTTTGAAGCATAATTGTAATTTTGTTTTAATACCCTAAAATAAATAATATTTAGGTCTACTCTGCATTGATCGCTCTTTTAAATTAAATGTTACGTACAATGGAATTACACTCCATTTGTTCTCATTTTACTAAAAAATCTATCTATCTATCTATATCTATCTATCTATCTATCTATCTCTCTCTCTCTCTCTCTCTCTCTCTATATATATATATATATATATATATATATATATATATATATATATATATATATTATTTTCATTGGACTTAAGATTTATCATTTAGTATCGATTAATTTTCATCCAAACAATTCAATTGTTTTCGAACAATATTCACGTAATCGTCCAGATATCATTCAAGAGACCGTGATTTGTCTACCCAAACTATTAATCTACCTTCAGTAGTTGACTATTTGCGTGCAGTATCATATAACTTAAGGTTATAAATATTTTTTCTTACCAAATTGTTTTATTAACGATATTTGCATTTTGATCAATTATCATTTCGCATAATTGCCCTTTCAATTAATTGTCATTCAAACAATTTGCAATTCGAATAAATGTTTTTCGAATAACCATTTCCAAACAATTATTTTCGAACAATGTTCACATAATCATTGTAGTTGCGGTTTCGTGCCGTTCAATCTTGGCGCTGCCTTGCTTGATTGACTCTGAATTCAGGGCTGGGGAAATATATACATTCCGTACATATTCAAGGCCAGGAAATACATATATATTCTTCTCTTTATGCCATCCAGTATTCTTCGACGTCACACAGCTAGAGTAATATTACGAACAAGATTATGTCCCATGTTTTGTAAGTAAAGTTTTATATCAGAAGCCAGTCACTTATATTGCACATGGATTATGAAACAGGTTGATAAAATACCGCATAACACGTTTTAAGATGATCACATTTAATGAAGGTAAAAGAAACAAAAAATACAAAAGGTTAGTCTTCTTCATGCGTATGTATTCAGTGTTACTCGACGGTGAAGGATTAAAAGTATTTCACTGGAGTTGTTTAAAAAATAGGCTGATATTATGACCTCACGTGTGCACACAAATGACATTGTGCTGTGTTTATTTAACATTAACCAATTGCGCTGTGTACTAGGAGAGGGTGTAATTGTTAATTAGAAAAGCATTATAGGACAAAAGAAATTTAGCGCAACTTCACACCTGCGCTTGCATATAAATAGTTCTGTTTTCATCTCACCTGCTGCTACATCCCTCCATTACAGTTAGGGAAAAAAGAGATAAACGTGAATTTGACATTTTGAAAAAGTTTTGTTAATGATCGATGAAAGATTTGCTGGTTTCAGAAATCTTTTGCTTTTTCATAATCATTTCACCCCATGCAAAGCAGTAAACTTACCAAGAAACAAGAGGTTACTGTGTGTAAAAGAATAACAAAAATAAAGAATCATTATATAGGGGCGAGAACAACGGAAGAATAAGCAAGAAAAGTTCGATCTTTCTGATGTCATAGGTTCCCAAGTAGGCATCTATGCAGAAGACACCTGCCTCAAAAACAAATCTAGTGTCGCCGACAAAACTAACCTGGGCGTTTGTCTCGAAAAGGACCTCCAATCGGTTGTAGACTGGGGTAGGAATTGGCTAGTTAACTTTAATGCCTCAAAAACTAAACCGCTCACAATTACTCACCAGAGAGAACCATCCCTGCCTCCCATTAGAATGTCTGAGGCTCAACTCCACGAGAGCACCTCTTTGCGACTGCTTGGTCTCACATTGTCTGCTGACCTGAGATGGTACAATTATATTGAGTCAATAGCTTCGTCCACCGCTAGGAAATTCGGCTCCCTGTGCCGCGCCAGGAAATTTTTCTCGTCGGAGTCAATCCATCAAATCTATAAATCAACCATTCGCCCTTGCATAAGTATTGCTGTCATATAAGGTCTGGAGTCCCTTCTGTTTGCCTCAAGGTCCTTTATAAAATCCAAAGACGGATATACAGTGTAATTGGCTCTGATCTGGCATCTCGTCTGCAACCGCTCTCTCACAGACGTGCCGTTGCCTCCCTCTGTCTTTTTTACAAATACTTTCACGGTAACTGCTCCGATGACCTGCTTTCGCTGGTTCTCAGACTTCATGAATTTAAGCGTTCAACTAGGCTGGCATCTCGCTCTCACCCTTTCACTGTTGAAACTGTTAAATGTAGCCGTCTGTTCTACTCCAATAGCTTCATGTCTCGCACTTCTCGCCTGTGGAACTCTCTCCCATTTCTTGTTTTCCTAATAGCTATAATCTCCAACTATTCAAATGTAATGTCAATCGATGTCTCCAGATGCCCTGATCTATCCCCTAACCTTCTCTTCATCCTTCCCTCTATCACTCCTATTTGCTCTCGCTCCAACTCTCTGTAACCCCTTGCGTGCTAGTGGCTTCCCGCCTTGCTTGGGGTGAAACGCTTAAAAAAAATAAAATAAAATAACGATTGACATTCCATTTAATTTTTTGAAAATGAAAGTTAGCTGGAAAGCATGAAACCGGAAGATAGTTCCACAAGCGAAAAGAGCGAGAGAAGAAACTGTTAGCATAGAACTTACGGTTACATCCAGACAATTCAACTGTGAAAAACGATGAGTCCATGCAGTCATTTTAATTCAAAGTCGAAGTGTTCATCCAAACAAACACCATGAGAGTTTTGTAGTAAAGGCACAGGGAAGCTACGCTCTTTTGCAAATTAATTATAGAAGAAGATGTGGAGGGCCATGATCACCTACACCCTTATGCAAATTAATTGAAACAAAACGAATAATTCCGTCATTATTTACTTTTTTCGTATTTTTCCAATGAAACATAAACCATTACAAATGTTAGTATTTCGTATGTCCATTCCACGAAGTCGTTCCTTGCAGATTGACTACAGATTCTCCATTGAATTTAAATCAGGAGAGTTTCCGGGCCAATCTACAGTACCTTGATTTGCTCACTGGTAATGCTTGTCAGTGTGTTCGTGCAACGTTACAATTTTCGCACGTTTCCTTGGAGTAAGGTCCATCGCAGACTATGGTCGCATAACAACCAATCGACAGTCGAGACACTAGTGTCTGGGCGTGATGAAAGTCTGATACAATCACGGATAATGCAATATTTTTCAAGGCCAAACAAATTTCATCATACACACCGAAAATAGATTCACCACTGCAGATGACCTAATCTGAGGAAAAATATAAATCGATTACACCATGTCACTCCACTGGGTCTAAAATGACCGTATGGTGAACTAGATTGACAACTAGGCCTGTTTTATGCTGACTTAGTTAAATCCAACCGTCTTTTCTATTCTAAACCTTTTTTTCTCGCACTTCTCATCTGTGGAGCTCCCTTTCGATTTATGGCATCCCTTTCACCTACAAACTTCAAAGATTTAAATGCAACGCCAATCGCCATCTTTCGTCTTCCTGAACATTGTCCTTTTATTGCCCTTTCCTCACTTCTCCTCATTAAAGTCTTCTCATTCTCTTTCACTCGCTGCAACCCTCTCCGTCTTAGTTGTATATTCACCTAGCTTGGGGTGAAACGATTAAAAAAATAAACCTATATGTCTATAGCTGGCCACTCGTATTCGAGAATACTTGTCTGCTAGAGCGGCTAGCCAATCCCTATTGCAGACGCTTGCTCTGGCGCATTTGTGTTTATTCAGCACCCATAGAGACCATCAGTGGTTTATACTGCAACTACGCTGAACAGACAATTTCTATAACTAAGGTCTGCAGTTTCAAAAATGTGAACAAGGCCAGCACAGCTACTGACGACACCGAAAGGCTCCGTCTACCTAATTTCACTCACAAGGCTTGGGTCAAACCGTGGTATGTTTTTCAAGCACTTTCCAAAACTTTCCATACTGATAAATCGACCATGGTGAGATTCGAACTCGGTTCTCATGGTCAGAATGCGAATGTTCTAACCACTCGGCCACGTGCCAATATAAAACCTATATGTAGATGTAAGGGAGACAACGCATATTGTGACACTGAGGCTGTGAGGTGGTTAAACATTATTTCTAAGCAGAAAAAAAATGGTTAAGCCCCAAATGCAATATAAACTGGAAGTTATAGAGAATGGAAAACGTTTTTCCTGGTAATGTAGAAGTGAAGAAAGTGCCATCTGGATTGCCTCACCTTTACTAATTGGAATGATGTACTGAGACTTTACTTTTTTTTATCTATCGAACATCTGATATGTGGGTAAAGCAACTTGGGAAACGGCTTTATCTCTTTCTTGGGAAATTAGAAAACCACATGAAAAGAGAAGGTGAAACACATGAAAAGAGAAGCAGACAGCAATTATATTTTCGTTAGCGAAAAAGAATTGTGAAATGAAAACAGAGAATCAACTCGCTGCGAAGATTAGGATTATGAAAATCGATCCGTCATTACAGACAGGTGATCTGGTTTATGTATTTGCTAAGATGGCGACTAGCCCAAGGAACGTTAAAATGAGAAGGTGATCTGGCTTGTGTTTTCGCTGGACAAGTGCGTCCAGGAAAGGAATTAGAGAATTGAAGTTGAGGAGAATAAACCGCGCTCTTTCTCCCACGCATTTTAAAAATTAGATTCATCACAAATACAGTTATGCCAGCCCTGAGAAGTGGCAGAGTTGGCATACCAAGAAAAAAGGTAGAAGGAAGGAACAGAATTTAACCCGGCCATTGCGGAGTAGCGGTGCGAGATGAGAAGTGAAGAAGTTTGGAGTTAAGGGCGGAGCAATTCCTGTGACTACTCCTAAGGAAGGTGGATAATTCTCAAAATTTGAAAGGTTGATTAAGAAAGCAGAAATAGGGAACAAAGAAAATCTTTATTGAAATTAATGAAATTTGGGAATCACCGAATCCCCAGAACCCTTTGAACCCACGCATGTGCATATAAGCAGATGACTTTGGGGAGCTCTGAGACTTTGGACTAAGAACCCGCATAGAATGCATCTGAATTTCACATCAGCTACCACCAGATTCCCTGATTCCAAGTCTGTGAACCCAGCTCCCCCAGAAGTTCAAACAAGGTCCGGTGTCACTATCGAAATTGATGCGGGAGGGGTTAATTGTTGTTGTACCAAGAGCTATATAAACCATTTGAAGTTTAACCCCATAAATCTCTCGTTTCATTTTTGGCCGTGAAGATATTTTCCCTTAATTTCGCACTCGTCATCTCTTGAATCAGCGCTGCGAGACTACGATCTTCGATTTTCCACTGCTCTGCGATCAAGAACACAGCGTGGGCAGAGTTGGTGTTGATCGAAACGGCCAGTGACCAGCAACCAGCTTGGACAAGTGCAGAGTTACCCCCCCCACCAAATAAAACGTCGTTCTAAGAACCTGAGGACCAGACCACTATAACGTGGTTACACCACCGGGTGTCGGCAGTGGCAAAAGGTGTTATATATAAATATTAGAGTAAATCAATAGCGGATCATTAAAAACTGTTTAGTACGCTAAAATAAACAATGACATATTTAGTACATACAAAGTACATATTTACTAAGTACGACTTTTATCGATCTATAAGTGAGGGGTTACTAAATAAGTCTTGGACTGGCAAAAACATATATATAGAGATTACCAGTAGCCAAATAGAAATTAGCTTCCAAAACTATTTTGTAACAACGACGTTTCAACGAGGAAGGAATGTAAAACGAATTTTGACGTCTCTATGGGAAAAGTTAATGATGCAAAAAAAAAAAAAAAAAGAAAGGATCACGTTATTCAAGAGAACGTGACTCAGTATTGATATCGAGATTAATTAAAATGAAATTTAAATAAAGGTTCTTTTGAAGCTTAAGCGTGTGTGTGTGTGTGTGTAAATGTTGGAACTATTCATCTAAAAATAGTTTTAAAAATATGCCTCCAAAAGCTGTTGCAAATAGATTATTTACTAATTCGTCATACACCAACATATTTAACAAGTCGGAATTCGATTGCGTAGCTGTCCTGGGGCAGAAACACTATAAAATTGAATTAAAATGTCTGGGATAAAAGTTCCCCCACAACGAAAACAAATCTTGTTTATTGCTGGCGAAAATTCATTGACAATTGTGTCAGCTTTGTGGAAAAATAGTATTTTGCATTATTCAACAATGTTATTGTTCCCTCTGTATCTGTTGTCGCTTCGGTTGGAATGAAAAGCATGGATTACTTTTGGAGCACCCACAAATATATATGCATACATACGTACATATATATAGCTACTGTAAGAGATAAAAACACATTTGATTCTGTAGGTCATAAGTGATATTGATAATGACACATTTATTTATAATACATTAAGAATGAAAGATATCTATGCCAACTGATGAAAAAAGTCGACAAAGATTAGAATATTTATATCACAGACAGTATTTAGCCACAGACGGTGTTATTTGTCTTGTTTTCCTTTAGTTTCATCGAATTGCAAATGTCACAATTATGATAACATCGAAGATTGGAAATATGGAATAACCATTACTAAGCCTCGAACCTGTACCGAGATGCCTGTCTTTGCGCGACAATTGCTTTATTAGGCCACAAACCAAGGATAAAAGAAGACGAAAATTGTCCGGGTCTGTTAAATATCCGCGGAGCACAAATGAAATTAAGATTAAAAATTAATAACCTAAATCATTATTGAGCAAATCATTATTTGACATGTACAGATGCTCTCTATCTAATATGACAAATCATATGAACTGGTGCGTTTAAGAATCTGATGTTATTAATTTGAAAATCTGATTCCAGGGTTCTTTAAACGGACTGTATAAAAACTTAACTACAACTTGAAACCGAATCGAAGAAGCAAGGTGGATTTTTAAGCGTAGCTTAGATGTGGCCCAAGGCCGAAAGTATTGTGCACCAAACGCGGACCGAACTCATTACCCAGTCGTAATTGTTCAAGCGAGAACATGCTTGCTAACCGTTACATCACGTCGACGCGCCCAACGAAGGACGGAATATGACAAAAATATATTAAGTTGTTAATGCAACTAATATGGTATGATCAAGCGCCTCTATAGTCGCATTTTACAAGTATTCTTACAAGTCGTAGCTGTGTAGTACTTTTCGATCAGTTGAAAAATTAGAGGCGAATTTTTCTTTTCCTCGCGTAACAGGGATTCTAAGAGAATACATAGAAACGCTAGGTAGACAGATAACTAGAATGGAATACAAGTTCGATTCCTGTCGGGAGGCATATTTTTCTTTAGTAAAACACGTGTAGCCACAAAAAATAACGCCTATGAAATGAGACAAGATTTAAAATAGAGTTGCAAATGTAAATAAATATATAAATAAATATAGAATTAGGTGTAAGGTTTGTCAATGAACTCATCACGAATTTATTCCTGGTTATGCAAGTAGCCGGGGTTATTGGGGTGTAAAAATGGCTATATTTTGTAATAGGAGAGATCGTTCGCGCCATTTGAAAATAAGGGGATCAGACGGAGAACTGAAAATCGAGATCGTAGGGATTTGAACAAGCCAATGTATCCAAATTAATAAAGAAAATCGAAAATTGAAAATATAATCGGGTGAAATCACAAGTTACGTTTTATTCTGAAAATCTAATTTAATGACCTTTGAAATGTTAAACAGTTGTTTGCCGTGTGCCAAGGGGGCCCTTTGCCATTTTCTTTCAATCGCTTCAAATCCAGCCAATTTTTGCCACTTTCCTCATCCATTCTAATAGCCCCTTTGACAAAGTAAACCTGTATGAATAGAAAGGAATTCATTTTGCTCAAAACAGAACAAATGCCAAGTAGTATTTAGTTGATGTTGTTTTCTATTTGTTTCATACACTTTCGCTAACGCTTGACACAAAAACTGATTGAATAGATGTAGTTAAACGAAAGGATCGAATTCAAATGTGAGCCTTACAAGAGAAATCATTCGAAGGAATGTGACGGTGTTCTATACAAATAGAGAATTATATTAGCCTCGCTAAAACGAATACTTTCATATGGATGTTAGGTATGGCGTCAGACTCGTTCTGAAATATCTAAACCCTCAGCTCCACACAACCGCTTTGTCAGATCAATGACCAAAAATGGGTTCGAATGAATGAATCATGTAGGTCTTAGCAAGAAACTTCCTTCTTTGAGCCTCAGAGACTATAAGATCACAAAACAAAAACTGAGGAATTTCAAAAGTGGCACTAATTAAGATTAATAATGCATATAACTCGAAGAGAAAATAATATCATGGGTAAGATGTTGGTATTTCACACTGCCTCAAAAAAAAATATTTAATGAAGTGCCATCAATACTGGAAAGAACAATAATAGTTACTGGACATAGGAAACCTATTTACTTAAAAGATTGTTTTAATACAAATCTTTTATAAATTATAACCAAAATATCATTGGCTGTTTGGTCTAAGAAACGACAAATATTTCGGTCACCATTTTGGTTAGCGTCCAACGTGGTTGACAATCACCCGAGAGTGTTATGCTCATACCTATACAAAAGCATAAGTAAACAAAATTTGCATTTACAGTTTATATCTTATATATAAAGTACAATGTATGTGTGTGCATTTGTGGATCTGGATGTGGATTTTCGTTGAGCTCAGATTCAGGATTGCCAGATTATGTGAGGTTAAAAATATATAATAATATATTATATTCCCTAATATAGCTTTTACTTAATTAGTTATTATATTCCTCTAACTCTTCAAATATTGGACGTAGAAGTAATTCTAATTTTTTTATTTTCCCAGTTTTACACTATATTAATTTTATCTTATAAATTGTCCCCTGTTCTGTCACCTATGAAATAAAAATAATTCTTTGTACGGAAAATAAGGATCTACGTACAGAAAATCGTCTTTAAATTAAATGGCAGCAGAAGAATTATCGTTGAACTTTTAAAAGGAAAGCTTAAACATTAATTCAATACTTAAAGGCAGCGATCGCATCTACTCCTCCATAACTATTTTGATAATGGCCAAACCAAGAGTTCTTCATAGGAGCTAGCTTAAATACCGCTCGATAGGGCGTTTTTTAAGATAGTTAGAAATAGGATCGTGCATTCCAACAATTTATGCAAGTCACATTTTTTTCACCTCTCTTCTTATAGCCTGTATGTATTTGAAATCAATTCAAGCGAAAGGTTGACACCATCAGTTGTCAAGCATGGCTGACCAATGATGACAAAGCAAAAAAACAAAAAACAAATTAAAATATTAAAATATATCATTTGGCTTTTTACATTATTAAAAAACGTTAAAAATGAATAAATGTTAGAATTACGTACTAGAATGCAAAACAATTCAATAATTCGTAATTGTATTTACTTGGGGTTGTTTCAAGGATGTTTTAACCGTTATTTTTTTATAAGTTCCGAAAATAGCTTGACTGAATTTTCTTTTTACTACCGTGGCCCTTCGAGACGTAGGTGTCGATGGTTCTCTACATATCCCTTTTCTTTATTATTTGTGAATTGTCATAAATTTACGGGAATTACTGTGTTCTTGTATTCCGCAGCATTCTTCATGTTTGGGAATCGCAGTAAAAGAAAGAAAAAAAGCAAGCAAGCAAACAAGAAAGAAAGAAAGAAAGAAAGAAAGAAAGAAAGAAAGAAAGAAAGAATGCAATATAGAAATAAAGTAGATAAAGTAAGCAAGAAGGAATGCGATGGAACAAGAAAGAAAGCGAGAATAAAGCAAGTAAACAAGACAAAACATGCAAGTAAGAAAGAAAGAAAGAAAGAAAGAAAGAAGGAACGAATGAAATCGATGAAGAAAGAAGAGATGAAGAAAAGAAAGAAATGAAGTAAGAAAGCATTTGATGAAACAAGAAAAAAGAAAGAAAAAAGCAAACAAGAAAGAAAGAAAGCGATATAGAAATGAAGGAAGAGATGAAGAAAGAAAGCGATAAAGTAAGCAAGAAAGAATGCGATGAAGCAAGAAAGAAAGCAAGAATAAAGCAAGCAAAAAAGAAACACAGAAAGAACGAACGAACGAGATATAGACAAAAAGAGATGAAGAAGGAGGTGAAGTAAGCAAAAAAGAATGCGATGAAACAAGAAAGAAAGCATGTGAGAAAGAAAGAAAGAAAGAAATTGATGAAAAAATAAACAGGACATTTCCACAAGAATATGTTATGTCTTCATTCCATTGAATGAAGATAACCCAATCAAGAAGAAGAATGTTGGCTGGAGTCGACGTAGTCATATTGAAATAGGTATTAAGCAGATACGTTAGATCTTTAAGTCTCTACTTTTTCTCTCCTGATATTTATCTTGACTCGCACATTGAGTCAGCTTGTGACACAAGGTCTGTTTTTAACATGGGGACCGGAGTTGTTCCACTCGGGCCGCTGGTCTAACTTAATCTTAGCTTGCCAAAGCTTTTTCAAGCTGGTCTTAGCTTGTCTAAGCTAATCATAGCCAGTCATATCACCTCTACGTAACAGATATAACGGAACAGAGGGGAACGCAAGGGAGAAGAGAAGGCCTTCCGGAAGAATCACTTCTACCTTTTCTCTCCTTCTGCTGATGATTGTCGGCGTCAGTCTATATGTATTTGGACGAGTCCAAGTCCTATTCTGGAGAGGTGTGTTCATCTCCACAACAGAATAACAGCATACAAAAAAAAAGGTATCAAAGAAAGCAATGTTTTTCAGCGTAGGGCAAATTTAAATTTAAAAGTTTTACAGTCTGATTTCTTTATTCTATTTTTTTTTGGCATTCATTCTTTGGGTGTTTGAATTTCTATTGATGTATTAAATCATTCATTTAATATATTTTTTCTTTCTCGTCATTAAATTTACACAAGTGTCCATCTTGGTTGCGCAGAGTTTTATTTTGTTTCGTGAATAGTTGGCAACCAATATTTTCAGAAGTTTTCCTTTTCTTGAACTGGTTGTCGTCCAAAACTATGGCGCTCAATCTACACTGCTATTTCCCGCATAGCTGTGTGTGTGCAGTCATGTTTTTCTCCCCAAAAGTATCTATGCGAAAGTGAATGCAACATATTAGCCAGCGATTTAAACTCGGCTTGTATATTATACTGCCTGAGACGATAACTGTTGCACTATCATTAAAGGAAATTTATAAAGGTTGTTTCATTAAGGCGGGTTATATAAAAGGGTTTTTCATTAAGGTGGATTATATAAAAGTATGTTTCATTAAGAATGTCCGCCAAATCTGAAAGAAAAAGAAAAAATATATTAGACGCTTAAACTTAATTCACATTTAAAATCAGTCCAAGTTATTGGAACACACTTTATATATAAATTAAAATTATTGCTTTACACGGTTATAATAGCGACTGGAATAACCAGTATTTCCAGTAGTAAGTAAACAGTATAAATGCCACAGAGATGTATTGACAGGATTTATTTTCAAATATGCTGTACTGATATTATATGCATCATTTATATTCGGACTTTTGTCCTCGCTTCTTTTGTTGTTATCACAACGTTTCGGCTGTTGTGCCTTCCGGCCTTCATCAGGTGTATATCGATCAGGTAACCTCATACCTACTTGGAATCTGTGGAAACGGGCGAACAATAACTGAGCAGTACTAAAAATAGGAACTAGATGATATCCCTAGACATGAGCAGTGAAACGAATATAAACGGGGATTAAATAAAGGTTTCAGTTCAGAACTCCCTGTAGGTTACCCAGATCGATACACACCTCATGGAGACCGGAGGGTGCAACGCCCGAAACGTTGGGATAACAATAACAAAGATCAGGACAATAGTACGAATATACTGTAAATACTGGTAACTCCTCATCTCTGAAATCCAGAGAGAGAGGAATATATATATATATATAAATCCTCCACGTGTAGAATTTGTTTATTTTGAAAGATTTCAACCACTTCCCTTCAAAGGAAGGCCGGAGGGTACAACGGCCAAAACGTTGTGATAACAGAAACAATGATGAGGATAATAGTCCGAATGTCTGTAATGTAAATAATGATAACTGCTCATCGCAGAAATTCGGACAGATGTTAGAGTTTTTTTTTTTATTAAGCGTAGCTTAGTTTTGGAGTAATGCTCTAATATTGAGCCTTTTGATGTGGATTAAAATGACTACTAATTGATTCCAAGTCCAGGTCCTTGTACCACGATGAGGCGCCCTCAGATATATGTGTAACTGTAACCTTTTGCGTATTTTGGTGTATATCAATCTGGGTAACCTACAGTGAATTCTGAACTGAATCCTTTATTTAATCCCCGGTTTTACCTGTTCCACTGCCCACGTCTAGGGATATCGTGGAGTTCTTATTTTTAGTACTGCACGGTTATTGGTCCGTTCCAAATAGTCCAAGTATTTGGGAAGGGATTTGAAACATCTTGTCCAAAGGGTTGCTGAAACATTCTTGGCTCGAAACATTTCCCAGAATAAGACCAGATTTGGTGGAGTAGTATAATCGTCACTGCAGCCATAAATAATGATTTCTCCATATTCCATATCTAAAAAAAATATTTCAATTTCATAAAAGGTAGTCTATGTAGCTATGTAAAGTCATTGTAACTTGATGCCCCTACGGAAGCCAAAACAAATTTGCTCATACGGCATGATTTCTTTCATCTTCCCACAGGGCCTCAGACTCAATATGGAGGCCTATATTAAGTGCCCTGAGGAGGTAGTGCTGCCCTGGGTCAAGACGGTGACTGCTGGTAACAGGACTCTGCACCAGGCCGCACAGGCAGAAAATTACAGTCACGGCTATCAGACAATGTCTGCCACCACATCACACCTTACATCTGGCCACCAGACTTCTCAGAACGCAAGCCCCTTTATTATGTTTAGGGTGCAGTTGAGCGAGAGACCAACAAAACTAGTGGTAACACCAAATATGAACTGAAAGTAAGGATTATGGCAGCATTCACCAACTTAAACAAGGAGACCGTCCAGAAGAGATACAGGAGATTCCGACGTCGTCTAGGGAGCGTTGTTGAAACCAATGGCGATAGTCTTCAATAAATTTAGTCTTTAGTATTTCAATATATTTTTGTATAATTTTGGTAAATATATCTGTTAAAATGAGATGTCAGAATTATTTTCATTTTTGTGCAATTTAGATGACAATTTATCCATTGCACCTTGTATACCATGTTTTGTCGGGAACAAAGACTCTACTGATATCAGCTATAGAGCCAAGAATTACTGTTGAACGATATACTGAATATTCAGATTTTGTTCATGGGTCGAATGAAACAATTGCTTACCTTCCGAAAATTCTGGTCGCTGATTCTGTACAAGAAAATGATACTCTGTCCTGCCAAGCTGGATATTTAATGATGAGAAAGAAAAAATATATTAAATAAACGATTTAATAACTCAGTAGAAATTCAAAGACAAAAAGAATGAAAACCGAAAATCATCGAATAAGGAAATCTAGATGTAAAATTTAAAATTTAAATTTACTCTACGCCGAAAAATATTGCATTTTTGGTACCTTTTTTGACTTTGTATTTTGCTATTCATGTGGAATGTTTGTTTGCTTCATCGAATTCTTTCTTTTTTCTTTCTTCATTTCTTTATTTCTTTCTTTTTTCTTTCTTTCTTGCATTCTTCCACACTTGCTTCATCTCTTTCTTTGTTTTTTCTTCCTCTCTTGCTTCATCTCTTTCTTTGTTTCTTTATCTTTTTCTTTCTTTCTTTCTTTCTTTCTTTCTTTCTTTCTTTCTTTCTGTCTTTCTTTCCTTCTCGAATTCTTCTCTTGCTTCTTCTCTTTCTTTCTCTCTTTCTTTCTTTCTTCATCTCTATCTTTATTTCATTCTTTTGTTGTAATTACCTCCACTTGACTTAATTTTCGTATAGGGCAACAAGAACGGGACACTCAGTTAGGATCGATCTCACTAGTAAATTGATATGGTAAATTATAATGCAGTAGCTCGTTAATCATAACCCCGCCACATAGTTCACATTTCTTTACATTTTTTAATTCTTTATTTACAGTCCATCTCCTTTTATAATTTTTGTTTGTTTCTTTCGCAAGGTCCTTTATTTGCAGTATACATAGTTTGATTGTCTTTCTTTCTTCCTTTCTCTCTTTCTTTCTTTCTGTTATCGCCATTATTTTTTATTTCCGTTCTTCTTCCTTTCTTTCTTTCTTTCTTTCTTTCTTTTCACGCCCGTTCTCTTTCATCCTACGAAGAAAACTCTCGTCCTGTTTTTGTGTGTGCAAGATGCTGTCCTTTGATTGAATGCTGTCAACTTGCTCAGATCCCATGGCGTCGACAATAAGCGAACGAACGACTAAATCAATGAATGAATGGAAGGATGCGCGCGACAAAGACTTTCAACAATAATGTCATTATTGAAATAAATAGAACTAATGATGTAAATACTCTGTCCTAGAATCATTAGCCATTGTATGAATGCAGATCAACATGCCGGTCCCACATACTGACAATATACAGCGGGACGCTTTTATAAATGCAAACGACACAGAATTTCTCTTCTCACATTCCCACACTGTGGCTGCTAATAATAATACCGGTCGCATTGTCCTTTTGTGTTGTCCTTCTCTTCCGAGCAAACTCAACATGTCACATGCATTATGGTAAGTCGACTGTTAGACGCGCTTCTAAATATTTGTATGTCTGTGTATTCGAAGTAATATCTATTGCTGATATGCGTATTCTATCCTAGAATTTGGATTCAAGTCAAATACGGTGACTAAGTTCATGAGACATTTGACAATGGACTCTTTGTTGGGTTATTTATTAGACGGCTGCGGTCAAATCGTTTTTAACGCAATAATGAATATTTTTTTTTTGACATTCATTTATCAGCTGCAAAGAATGTTCAGTGTTTGAGTCAGGCATTATTCCTTATTTCGATTAAAATCGTTTACTCTTTGATAATGTATTTTGCTATGTAATAAAATGTAAATATCGGCTTGTACTCTATAACCTTTGAAGTTTTCAGTTTGCTATTTTCAGTATCCCCGCGTATAAGAGAACTGAAGCCGATATTCTGAAATGATAATATCTATTTAACATAAGACATATGATAAAATAAGATATTTAAAAACATCAAAACAACAACAACAACAAAAAAATATTCTGAAATGATAATATCTATTTAACATAAGACATATTAAAATAAGATATTTAAAAACATAAAACAACAACAAAAAAACATGAAATGATAAAATAAGACATATGATAAAATAAGATATTTAAAAACATCAAAACAACAACAAAAAATATTCTGAAATGATAAAAACAACATATGATAAAATAAGATATTTAAAAACATCAAAACAACAACAACAAAAATTATTCTGAAATGATAATATCTATTTAATAAAATAAGATATTTAAAAACATCAAAACAACAACAAAAAAATATTCTGAAATGATAATATCTATTTAACATAAGACATATGATAAAATAAGATATTTAAAAACATCAAAACAACAACAAAAAATATTCTGAAATGATAATATCTATTTAACATAAGACATATGATAAAATAAGATATTTAAAAACATCAAAACAACAACAACAAAAAATTATTCTGAAATGATAATATCTATTTAACATAAGACATATGATAAAATAAGATATTTAAAAACATCAAAACAACAACAACAACAACAACAACAACAAAAATTCCAGTTAAACAAGTGTTTCGGAAATAGTTTATAAAATTACACTTTGCCATATTAAGTGGAAGAAAAAATGAGGAGTAATCGATAGCGGTTCGGACTAATGAATCGGAGAGCCGAGTTCAAATTCCGGTCGAATCCATTACTTACGTGTATGGGTAAATAGCAGGACAGGTAGCTTTCGGTAGCAACTCGTCTAGGACAACTCTGAATTTATAACCTGATCCTACAGATTGGGGGTTGTCCAGTAGGCTAACAACCTACTAAAAAATCTGGCTTGTTATAGAAACTGCGGCCCTATGTTCCTCAAGGAATTTATAATGCATTATATATATATATATATATATATATATATATATATATATATATATATATATATATATATATATATATAATAAATCAAATCAAAACAAAAAATTCTCCAGCTAAGCAAGTGTTTCGGAAATAGTTTATAAAATTACACTTTGACATTTTAGGTGAAAGAAAAAAATGTTCCAATTATTTTTTTGACGGAAGACAATTTTTCTCTCCCGAATCTATCTTATATATTAATACTCCTACTCTTCGTCCATCCTTAGAATATTGCTGCCAGATATATATTCCTGTTATATATTTTGAAATTCTTGATAAAATCCAAAGAATCTCCAATGTCATTGGTCCTGACCTGACATCTGTTAACCATGTTTGCCGTCGTCTTTGAATATAGAATCCAGTGAAGTACGTAATGTGTTCAATATCAGATGTTGGCAGTGAAGATTCGGAGAAAGTAGCAGCTGTTAAGTAATTATTTAAGTCTTCGATATCAGAGGTTGGCAGTGAAGATATTTTGGAAGAAAAAAACAAAATGGCTGCCTTTATACACGTCGGATTGAATATTTTGAGCTCTCTGATTGGTTAACCCTTCTCTTGGTGGACTATAAAATGAGTCAGCTCATTTTGGTTGGCTCACTAGTACAAACATGTATCTAAAAAACTGTAGCAACATCTCGGCATCAGTCAATTTGTCATCGTCGTAACGTAGATTCTCTGTGCATTTTCAATAAATACTTTCATGGTAATTGTTCTAAGAAAATTTTCTCTATGTTACTTAGACTTTACGAATTTAAGCGCAATACTAAATCGGCGGTGAGCTTTCACCATTTTATGGTTGAAATAGTGAAATGTAAGCGTAAGCTATTTGCGAACAATTTCTTCTATCGCGCCGTTCGTTTGTGGAAACCTCTTCTGGTTTCTTGCTTTCCAGTCAAGCCTGGTCTTCAAAAGTTTAAAATGCAATGTCAATCGTTATCATCTGTCTTCTTAACTTCTGTTCTTTTATTGTTCTCGTTCTTTAACAATGTTTTCTTTTTCTCACATTCTTTCACATTCATTAACTTCCTGCGCCTTAGTGACTTTGTTGCCTTGCTTGGTGTAAAATGAATGAAAAAAAAATCATTCATTTTTATAACTGAGAAACCCCATTACTTAGCTATCGAAGTATTTTGGTTAACTTTAAACTTATCACTTAAATCGGAATTTTCTGTTCCAGTTTAAAAGAACGATGCAAATTTTTTATTCGAGTTGTACTTCTTCAGGAAACTTTTTTTTAATACTTAAAACCATTTGGTAATCACTGAGCAGATAAGAGTTGAGGCATAGAGCGAAGTCATAGTCTGATGGTAACCGTCTTGGAGAATGCGGCACAAGTGGAAGAATTTCCCATTTCATCACAATGCAAGAACAGGTGCTGTTATGCAGGAACACCAGTGTTCGATTTCCTTGCCCAGTAAAAACAGACTTGTTGCCAATCTTCCTACAAAGGAACTAATCAATGTAATGTTCTGCAGTAACGATTTGTCAAGGTTCTGGAAAATGGCGTCGAAAAATATCAGATTTTATACCACCAAGGACAAAAACGTGCGTTTTTCTAAATGTTACTGATATTGAAGACCCACCTACATAAAATGCTTCTCTTAGATTTATGAACACGAAATAAATCCATTTTCTTAAAATTTCAAGTCAATATACATTCAACAGAGTATTCCATTAAAGTCGAAATTTTGAAGCTCATACTGCATATGACCAGCTTCTTCTTCTTCTTCTTCTTCTTCTTCTTTTTCTTCTTCTTCTTCTTTTTTTCTTCTTCTTCGTTTTTTCTCTGTGCTGTGTCTCTTCAGGGCGTTGGCAATCATGGCTCTCCACAATTTCCTGTCCTTTATAGCTTTTAGCAAATTTTATCTTTATTATATCTCCTAGACCCTGTTCAGCCTTCCATTTACACAACCTTGTTCTTCTTATATGTGTTCTGTTCTTTCAGGACGTTGGCGATTATGGCTCTCCATAATTTTGTGTCCTTTGTAGCTTATAGTAAATTTTATTTCTTGTTATCCCTCCTGAACCCTGTTCGGTCAACCATTTACACAAGCTCGTTCTTCTTTTTATATATGTCGTATCCCTTCAGGACGTTGGCGATCATGGCTCTCTACAAGTTCCTGTCGTTTGTACACCTTAGTAAATTTTAACATTTTGTTTTCTCTCCTAAACCCTGTTCTGCCATCCATTTACAAAAAGCTCATAAGGTAGATTATGTGTTGTTTTCCTCTGTCCCTCTTGATTTCTGTAAGTCCTGCGAGTGTCAAACTTTCCAAGCCATCTTTTCTTATGTGCCATATAATTTTCAACTGCCTCTTTCTCATGTTAAGTATAAGTGCCCTTTTCATTTCCAGTTTCTCTAAAACTTCGCGGTAGCTCATAAGTTCGATCCATGGTATTCTCAGTATCCTTCTGTAGAACCACATTTTTATCGCCTCAATTTTCTCCTTCGTCTGTGAGGAGATAGTGCAGTATTCACTGTTATATAGGAGGATTAGTATTGTATAACACTTCGGTATTCTTTTCTTTGTTTTTAATGAAGTTTTTCTGTTTCTTAATAATTTGCTTCGATTTTATTTTTGTAAGGCATCTTTTGCTATGCAAATGCGCCTTCGGATTTCGATGTCATCTGTTAAAACACTTCTCATATAATTAAATTGTTGCACTTGTGCTTGGTATCTCCAAAGCGGAGTTCGAATCTTGGGCTGTTCCTTTTTCTAACAACTATACATTCTGTTTTCTTACAATTGATAGTTAGTCCTTTCTTCACGCCTTCCTTTACTACCACCTGTAGGAGTTTCCCAATTTATAATTTGCATATAGAGTATTTCCTTTTGTTGATAATCATGCAGTCTGACTTCTTGCAATTGATGGCCAATCCTTTCTTCACAACCTTTTCTAGAAGTTCTTGTAGTTTAATTTCTGTCTCCTCTCAGCGTTATGTCATCTGCCTATCTTATGTTGTTAAGATTATGGCCGCCAACAAGGAATCCTGGTAGCACTTCTAATTCTTTCAGAATCGCTTCACTGTATAGGTTGAATAAGTTTCTATTTTTATATATTTGCAGGTTTGGTTTGATTTGTTTTACGGCATATCAACCTCAATAAGTTATTTAATGCTGAAAATCTTTATTGCTGGTAATATTTTTTTTTCAAAAATGCGTTGCTGGTAATAATGTATTTCTGGTAATAATTTTTTCCTCAAAAATTTATTTCTAGAAATAATTTTTTACAAAGTATTTCTGGTATTAAAACTTATTTTTGCACTTGTATCGTATTTCTCGTAATGTTTTTCTCTTCAAATATCTATTTCTGGTAATATTTTTCTTCAAAAATCTATTTCTGGTAATATTTTTCTTCAAAAATCTATTTCTGGTAATATTTTTCTTCAAATATCTATTGCTGGTAATATTTTGTTTGTAATAATTTTCATTTTAAAATGTATTGCTGGCAATAATTCTTCCTTCACAAAATCATTGCTAGTAATTATTTTTCCTTCAAAACTATATTGCTGGTAATAACTATTTCTTAAAAAATGGTAATAATTTTTTTTACAAAGTATTTCTGGTATTAAAACCTATTTTTACACTTTCATAGTGATTTGACCCCAATTTTGGTGGGTTTAACTACTTTCCCATAGTTGGGATGCTTACAGGGTGGACCTGGGAACACCAGCAATTAAGAAGTGATTCTACGCTGCTCGAAACCTCCTGATCAGAGGTCTTGCTGTCGGGCGTAGATTATCGTCTTACTCAGGACGCGGATGTAGTTTATCGTCATACCCAGGACGGATATATTTGCTGAATTCATTTTCTATCCGTATCTTGGCAGTTTGCTACCTGTATAGGTTCTGGATTATTCTACTATTACTTCTCAAATATTTCAAGATAACGTAGCAGTTCCGAAAGTTCTTTGCGACGTATTTTATCAAACGCTATTACATAATCTATAAAACATAGATATACAGGTCATGTACTGGGAAAAAAATCCATATTTTTCGCTAATGATCATTTTCCAAAAGAGAAAACCATTTTGATCAAGGTATTCAACACTGTCCTGCATTCAGCGATGTATTAGTTTGTTACGTATTCTCGTATTAAATCCATTTTTATTAACTCAATATCTTTCTTTGTGGTAGATTTCGTTTAAATCGATATTTTGATATTTTCCTGCTTCTTGCCATCAATCAATCTGTTTGGAATTCTTTAAATAAATTCGTTTCCTTCACCAGAATATATTTCCATTTAAATCGAAAGGATGAAACTATTCTAACTTTGGCCACGTTATACTTCTTTTCTGATTCTCGAAATAATTCAGTATTTTGTTGTCAATGATGATCATCGGACATAGTATATTGCTTTTAGATCGAAATGTTGTAGATGGTCCTGCATATGGCAATGTTTCGCTCTATTTTTTGATTTACGCATTGTAATGACAAAAGTACGTAGATGTAGCCTAAGAGAAAGCTTTATTCAACTGAGTGTACAATATTCGCGTACAGTGTCCCAGTAAACAGAAATAGCTCTCTCAAGAGTAACAATACAAGGGGAGACCACTCTTGATTATTCATAACATTTTTATTCTCATTAACTATCACGTTAAAATATCGATGAGTGTCCTCCGCTATGTAACCATATTTAACTTCGTTTCGAATTCGAGAAATAAATCCATATTTATTGCCAATTCTGTCATATTGAGAAGATTTCCATCACGTTGAAATGTTGATGACTGTCCTGTATGTGACCATATTTGACTTCGTTTCAGTTTTTAGAACTAAATTCATTTTTATTTCCAATTCTTTGATATCTTCAAAGAAGATTTCCCTCAGTTCGAGATGTTGGTGACTGTACTGCATATGACCATATTTGATTTCGTTTCGGATCCAAAAGATTCAATTTGAAGAACAAATTAAACTGGGAAACAAGATGTTAGAAGAGAGTTCCACAAGCGAGAAGTCCGACAGAAGAAACAGTTAGCGTAGAACTTACGGTTACCTCTAGCCATTTCAACTATAAAATGATGAGACTTTGCCGTCAATCTAGTACTTAAATTCGTAGTGTTTAGGTACCTTAGAGGAAAGTAATATTTATTTTGCATTTTATTCGACTTGGACCACCGGTCAAAACAGGTATTAGCTGGTCATAGCTTGTCTAAGCTAGTCATAGACGGTCATACCTCCGCTACGGAACAGATGTTACGGAACACGTCCGAGGATTCTGTCCAGGCAGCGGGAGAGAACAGCCACCGGTAGGGAGGAGATATTACAACACCAGCAACCCCGACGGAAAAATTAATCTCCATACAAATAATATCTCTCCTATAATAGAAAAAACCTTCACATCGATAGTGAGATATTCCGTTGTTAAGATGCCATTCGAAATTACCATACCAATAAGATTAGATAACATATAAAACTTTGAATGAATCTTCCTTTCTTTTCAAGCTTTATAAAAATGTCTTTCTTGCTTTCTGAACTCGCCTACACGTCTGATGCCCCCATCGCAAACACACAGACAAGTCATCTGCTAGCACTTGCTTCTCATATTCAGGAAATATTGAACAAGGACAAGAAATTGAAAGGCAACATAAAGTCTTTGATAGTTTATAAGTACATTGCAGTTGCAAATTACTCAAACATTGCAATCAGTTTTTGACGTAAGAATAAACTATTTACTTACTAGTCAAGCACGCATAAAATATGGTGGGATTATTTATGTATAGCTGAATTATATATATGTTCGCGTCCGTGTGTGTGGTCTAAAAATATGATACACTTAGCCTAATAGTTTTTTCTTTTCTTGAATGAAGCAAGTGAATAGAGTTTTAGTTCCTATCAGCGGTATATTTTCTTGAGTAGGATTCCTCGATCTTTAGACTGATAGCTATTAATTTCAATTTCAAATAAAACAAAAAATATAGATGTCTTTTCAGACACGCGTATCCGCTAAATATAACGCGTATAAAATGAAATCATGTTGGTTTAAAATTTTCCATTGATTGATAAAGAAGAAATACATTGTTTATGCTTCGCATACGAAAATAAAATATACACTTCGCGAGTTTCCAACTAGAGATGCGCTTTTCTTTATTAAAGTAATTGCGCTTTTCTTTATTAAAGTAATTGCGTCTTGCTTCGCTATGATTGTTTCACGTGGCTTAATGATACGCTAAACTTAGCTAAAAAGTGGTGTCCCTGATTCCTGTTGGGATGCACGTTTTAATTAATTTTAATTAATAGAACCTCTCGATCTCTAAACTTGTAGACATTAAATCCAGTTTAATTTTTAAAAAAAGAAAACAAAACAATGATACAAATTCGTACCCACGATATAAAAAGTTTATAGTAGGTGTTTCAATGTGGTGTAGTGGTTAACTAGCTTATCTCACTAAACCAATTACCATTGAGTAATAAGTTTGATTCTCACAGGGTGCTCTATTATTACGGTCATGTGCTGCAGCTAAACTATGCTTTGTAAATCTCTATAACGTTTATAGTATTAAGAGATAGTATTTTCTATCTGACATTATTATTACTACGTTTTTACTGGGTACACAATATTTGAGTTTCTATATATGTTTTCTGTCTAAAACAGTGAAATAAATTCATCTAGACCGATTGCTATTCATCTTTGGTGACAAAGAAAAGAGTACTGAGCTGCTACGTGACATAGGCCCTTCTATAACGGAGTGAATGTTGGACGGCCTCCTCAAAGATGAAGAAGAGACTCGAGCTAGAGGAGGTAGTTCTACAGAAGAATGCTAAGGATATCATGGAGCGAGGGTGGGAACAAAGGTGAGGTCTTGGAAAGGATGCAAACAAGCAGGAGGCTTATACTTAACGTAAGGAAGAGGCAGATGAAATTTCTGGGACACGTAATGAGAAAGGAGGGCCTGGAGAATTTGATACTCACAGATCGAATAGCGGAAAAAAAAAAAACAAGGGAAAGCACCGCACTGGCGGGCTTAAGCAAGTGGATGGCAGGATGTGGTCTGGGGGTGGGGTGTGTGGCAGAGGCATGAAACTTATTGACAGCTAAAAGGGATAGGGAAAGTGGAGAGCCATGATCGCCTATTGAAAAGACACGGGACACAAAAAGAAAGAAAGATGGGAAAAAACCCAACTGAATGGTAGAAGAATGATAAAAAAGAAACGTTTATAAATTTCGCATGTTTGACTTTTATCTAAGCCTCAAGGGAATTTTTTGAAAATGAGTTGATACCTCGGAGTATTCCCTTCAATAAACCTTTTCCAACAATTTCTGATAAAGGTTAAAAAAGTGAAACATCAAATTTATCAAACTTTCTTATGCTTGATTACCAAGCGTAGTTTATATATGGCATAAGGCCGAAAATATTCTAGTTTGAGATTACGGCTAGATCACGTTGAAACACCACTTACCCAACCCAAGCAATGTCGAGCATGGTCAGTACTTTCATGGGTGACCGCTTGAGAATACCAGGTGCTATATGGTTGGACTTGCGGACGGTGTAAAGAAATTATTAATCGGGGAGACGAGTTTCAATTCCAGTTGAGTTCATTATATTCACTTACGTGCAAAATACCCTTGGAAAATGTATGAATTCACATCTTCTTTTCCCCGCTATGGGTTAATTAGTAATAGTTGTATCACTAAACCATTATTATTCCCAATAATAAGATAAAATTGCGTACAAAATATTTAGATTTCTGTATCAAATAACCCGTAGAATTTAATATGTCACTTAACAAAATCAGTCAACATTCTATTTTTAGTAGCTGTTCAGACTTATATTGGCTGAATTTTAGTATAGTATGCAAATATAAAGTTGCCTTTTGCTATGCTTTGAGCTATTCTAATACTCGTCAGTTATGTGCCATGCGTGATACATGCTTAGGCGATCATGTATCTTTCAATACATGACTGACGATGCAATTTTTCCCGCAGTACGTTGCCATTTCTTTCTGCGGTAGACCAGTCGCCATCCAAGGCTACAGAACCCGGTCTGTCTTGTTATTTACCCATAGTTGTGTGGGGAAGAAGAGGATTCATATCTTTCCAAGGGTATTAGAACGTAAGTGAATGTAATGGATTCGAGTGGAATTCGAACTCGGCATACATACAAGGAATCAATCAGGTATGTGCCATGCGTGATACACGCTTAGGTGATAATGTATCTTTCGATACATGACAGACGAGTCAGATTTTTTTCTGCAGTAGGCTGCCATTTCTTTCTGCGGTAGATGAATTGCCATCCAAGGCTATAGAATAGTCTGTCTTGCTATTTACCCATAGCTGAGTGGGGAAGAAGAGGGTTCATACCTTTCCAAGGGTATTAGAACGGATTGGAATGGAATTCGAACTCGTCTCTCCGATTTCTCAATCCGAGCCGCTATCCATTACTCCAACGTGCCTCCTGTTAATGCTAATACTACAGTATCGTAATCATCGGAGAAAGAATTTCCCTCATTCAATCACTGTTTTATTTCTATCATAATATCGTATCGAATCTCAACACAGTGGATTCCTTCAGGAGCCGAATTCTTCATGTTATCGGGCTGGGAAAGCAGCGATGTCAGCGCGCAGCACCTTTGGAAAATGACTAAAAACCATACTAGGGGTTGAGTCAAGCCTTGTCAGTGAACTAGTGTAGATAGATGGATCGTTCGGAAGCCGGAGATGAATTATGCTAGCTTGAAGTCACGTGTCCGAGGGTTTGATTGCGCCAGATTATGCGCTCTCTCCCAAAGGCTCTAAGGTCCGCACAAGATAATTGCACCATAAATCTTAGGTGGGTCATGTAGATAGAGCAGGCGTCTGCAATAGGATTTGGCTAGTCGCTCTAACAGATGGATGTGCTCAGAAACGAGTAATACCATTGAGGTATCAGTAACACCGTAACTGATATTGAACGCTGTGTGTATGTGTGTGTGTGGATACATGCCTTTAGTTAGAGTGGTGTGCAATAAAAAGCAATATGTAATGTCAGTCTCGAGTTACCCATTGTACTTAAGTTGACTCAAAGAATCCCCCAAAGCTTGCATATAGGCAATCCATCACTCGGATATTATGGTTTCGTAGAATTTGTGGTATTGAGCGAAACTATCTCTGGCACAACCTATTCTTTTTTTATAATCCACATCACCCCAAGCAAGGCAGTACAGCCACTAAAACGCAAGGGGTTACATGGGGTGGGGGAATAGGAACTGAAACATTAGTAATATGTATGAAGAGAAAAGAGTATGTATTTACTCAACCTCCCACGAGGTCAGGTTGTGAAACGAGGTCGGTTTAATGTGGGGAGCCCGAGCACGTAAACCCGGACTAGGAACAACAATTTTTCGCAGCTCCCGCAACCCTCGGTTGCACTGGCCTCGGTGCGAGCACCGATTTCTCTCTTTGGTACAATGAGGGAGTGCGGCCTTAGGCATAAAGAGAAAAGAATAGCCAGGAGGACAGTAGATATCGATTGACATTGAATTTAAATTTTTGCAGATTAAAGTTGGCTGGAATGCATGGAGCCGGAAGAGAGTTTCACAAGCGATTCTATATTCAATTTCCATCTCTCCCACGTGTTAAGAGAAATAGAGTAAAGGGTAGCCCTGATATCTGTGTCACTGAGTGAGAGAATTGAAATGACCTAACAGAAAAACGACTTTGGGTCGTTTTAGTTAATGGTGGGCTATAATGTTTTCCTGCAGACGAAAATCAGAGCTTGTGATCCATTTGCCACGGTCGGGGAGCAACTAAATCTAAGTAACCTGAGAGTTCTCAAGTGGAATTCGAGATTGATTTCTCGATTACATTCGCTGCGTTGATAACAGTTACTCCACCTTTCTAGCTTTTCTGAAAGCTTTTAATTGGGAAGCAATGTAATTTAGAAGGAAATTGTAAGCCTCTTCACAGCTAAGGCATCATCGTTACGCTCATAGATATATTTCTCTAATTACTGATCGAATAGGACAGTTATATGCATATCAAATTATATACTGCTGTAAGTTTTCGCCTCAAAATTTTTTTAAAGTAATAAATTTGGTCAATATAAAGTTGACTCTGTGTATGCGAGCAAACATTACGCCTTTTTACTATTGTTCATCAAAATACAAGGCCGAAGAACCACTCCAGGTAGAGGCTTATTGAATGAGTTTCTGTGTGTATTGGCTCAAAATCTTTAAAATTAATAAATTTGGTCAAAATAATATCGGTTCTGTGAGTGTGCGCAAATATTACGTTTATATACTGTTGTTCATCTAGATATAAGGCAAAAGAGACACTCAAGGTAGAAGCTTACTGAATGAGGTTGTTGTAATGGCATACAAGGTGGTGCATATTGCAAGGATAGGTAAGAATTGGCGTTAGATTTAAAAAGGGTGAGATTGTAGTGATCAGGTGAGCATCTTCTCTGGAGTCTATTCCACATCATAACAGTTCTGTGGAAGAAGCCGTCTGAATGTACTTTCCTTCTTACCAATAGAATACGAATGGAATTAGTCGACTCTGTGTTCCTAACATGGTGGGTCCTAACTGTAGCGGTATGGATTGGTACAACTAAGGAATATAGGTCGTCTGAATAACTACCACCGTAAAACCGTAACAGCAGATAAACTTGGTTTTATTAATTATATCTCTCAGTTATATCTATTATTTATAAATATTTATCTCTACTTAAGATATATCTTATATTTTGCTCAACTCACTGATTCTTGCCAAAGAAAAATAACTTATTTGCGGATTTAGCCTCAAAAGAATGACTGATCTGCTAATTTTAGTTTCAATCTCGGGGAATAACCACTAAAAATATGTATTCCTCTAATTTATAGACAAATCCTACTGATGCAGACTGACCCTCCAAAAAAGGGACAGTTGTCGGTTTTATGCACATTTTTTTCTTTCTTGCCTAGAAAGCAGAAGGCTATGACCACTTGACTGTATCCCTTTTGTCTGTGAGCATTATTCTAATTTGTGAACATTTTCCCCTGAGTTACTTTGCTTTATATTAAATTGCCGTCTCCTCCTCCTTCTTCGTCTTGTTCTTGTTGTTGTTGTTGTTCTTCTTCTTCTTGCTGTTGTTGTTGTTGTTGTTCTTGTTCTTGTTCTTCTTCTTGTTCTTCTTGTTCTTCTTCTTTTTCTTCTTCTTCTTCTCCTCCTCCCTCCTTCTTGTTGTTGTTGTTTTTGTTCTTCTTCTTCTTTGTCTTCTTCTTCACTTCCTCCTCCTCCTCCTCACCCTCTTCATCCTTCTTCTTCTTCTTGAGAATTTGTCAATTCTGTTTAATAATGCTACTCCCTGTACGGTTTTCGTCTCTCATGTGGTCTTTTGTGATTTTATTAATCAGTGACTGTTTTTTGTTGGCTTTTATGATTAAATTACTTATTCAAATAACAGCGTTTTCCACCTTCAGTCTACTTCAGTCACTTTCTCAGCGCCATGACGTGGCTTCCCTCTATCTTTTCTATAAATAGTTTAATGATAATTGTTCTGATGAGCTTCCTCCTTGTTATCTCGACAAGATTGGCAACAAGTTCTCATCATTCCACTGTTGAAATAGCTAGATGTAAACGTATGTTTTATTCTAATAGTTTATTTTTTTTCATGCTTCCCATCCTTTTTTTTTTCTTCTCTGCCGCTTACTATCTTCAAAAAATTAAATGTAACATCAATTACAATCTTCTCGCTTCCTGAATAATGTTCATTTATTTTCCTTTCTCGTTTTCTCATTTGCTTTCACGCTCAGTAACCCCTTGCGTCTTAGTGTCATTATCGCCTTGCTTGGAGGGAAACTGTCACAAATCTAAATTTTCATCACTGATATATTTCTTTGTATTGTTTTGTTCGTTAAAATAATAAAATAAATTGCTTGAAACAGTTTAGATGCCGTATATAAAATAAACGACATCAGAAGGTTCCAGCCTGGCGAACGTCGAAAATTTAACTAATTCATTTTGATGGTAGATGCGAAACTCCGAAACGAAGAATCTCCAAAACGAAGAAAACTCCGAAATGAATAAACTCTGAAACTCCGAAACAAAGAAACTCGGAAACTCCGAAACTACAAAACTCCGAAATGAAGAAATGAAGAAACTCCAAAACGAAAAAACTCCGAAACTCCGTAACTCAAAAATAAAGAAACTCCAAAACTCCGAAACTCCAAAACTCCGAAACGAAAGTCTCTGAAACTCCGAAACACCAAAACTCCGAAACTCTGAATCTTCAAAACTTCGAAACTCCGAAATGAAAAAAACTCCGAAATGAAGAAACTCCGAAACTCCAAAGCAAAGAAACTCCGAAACGAAGAAACACCGAAATGAAGAAACTCCGAAACGAAGAAACTTCTAAACTCCGTAACTCAAAAATGAAGACACACCGAAACGAAGAAACTCTGAAACGAAAATCTTTGAAACTCCGAAATTACGAAAATCCGAAACTTCGAAACGAAGAAACTGCGAAACTCCGAAACTCCAGAATGACGAAACTCTGAAATGAAGAAACTCCAAAACTCCGAAACGGTGAAACTCCGAAACGAGGAAAAGAAGAAACTGCGAAACTCCAAAATGAAGAATCTCCGAATCATCGAAACGAAGAAGCGAATGAGAAGAATAACGAATCAATGGGGAAGGACTTTACTATAAATATGGAAATAGAAATTGATTTGCGCTTTTTACGGCGTATCAACCTTTTGAAGATTATTTAAAGCCATAAAATATTTTACATAGCAAGAATTTATGATTGGTTGCTTTGGTTGATTTTCTTTAGCGGCTCTATGCATTATTTAATGCCGAAATTTAAATATTTTTAATTTTATGGCTTCAACTAAATATATTTTAAGGACATTTGTATGTCTTCAACTACAGATAAAATGTATTGTTGGTTATTCTGTTATAAATAGGAATTGTTGATAATTTTTGCTATAAATAGGTATTCTTGGTAATTTTCTATATAAATACGTACTGCTGTTTTTTTTGTTTTTTTTTACTATAGATCGTATTTTTATACTTTAAGAGTGTTTTGTTGGGGTGGGGGACTATTTGCTCATAGCTGGGATCCTAACAGGTGCTACCACTCCTAATCAGTTTGGACCTGGGAACAACAACAATTAAAAGGTGGTTCCAAACTCCTCAAAAACTTCAATCTTCCAATCAGAGGCTTTGCTGCCCGATGTAATTTATCGTCATACCCAGGACTATAAGAATTTATGGGAGATAATAATTATTTTATTGATACAAGTCCCACTAGTTAACACGTAGCTGCGGTGAGTCAAGGTGAGTCCATGCCATTCCCAAGGGTATTTGCACCTAAGTGAATATAACGACACCATCTGGAATTGGAGCACGGTTCTCCGATTTTCAATTCCTAGTCTTTATTCATTACACCAGCCGCACATCCGAGCTTACAACACCTGGTATTTCCAAGCGGCCACTAATCTAGGTACTGTCACTTAACTTCGGTGATCGTAGAAGAAATGGTGTTTCAACGTAATATAACCCTATTCAATATATACATGTAAAATTAGCAGTACAGAGCAACCACGGTTCTCGAACGTCTTACATGTCAAACACATCGGTTTTCAAATAGAATATTCGAGATGAAAATGCCTCGGTTCTCGAACAAAATTTTGGTTCTCGAACAACATTGCCGAACCGAGCCGATCCGAGCCGAACGGAGCCGAACCGAGCCGAACCGAGCCGAACCGAGTTAACCCAAACGGAATCATTTCTGAGTCGATCGCCGTGTTATATACATTCGTATGTTGTACTGTTCTTTTCTTTTTCAATTTTATTGTACTGTGCCTTTTTTTTCTCTTCATTCGTCCTCAGACATGGCTCCAAAGAAAGCTAGCAATGATACTCGTAAAGGAAAAAGAAAAGTTGAGAGATAAACAATTGTTGATGATATTGTCTCTTCCGACACAATTTCATATGGAAAAATCAACGATCTATACTATTCTTATAAAGAAACGTTCATCTCTTTCCTTCCCTTTTCCAAACAATAACATCTCTTTCCTTCTCTTTTCACACCACCTTCCACTTGCACTATCAACTCTCCTACTTACTGGTACGGTAAAATTAAAGTGTTCATCTATATTTTATCTATTTAATGTTGGGTTTATTTATTTTTTTCTTAGATTTAATGATTTTCATTAGTTTTGTGTATAAACTTGTGCACAAAGTACTGTTGTTAAAATGTAGATAAGCAATCATCTTGAGACCAGGACGGATTAATCCATTTTACAGTGATTCCTATTGAAAAAATAGTTTCGGTTAACGAATATTTCGGGTTACGAACGGGCTCTAGGAACAAATTCCTGAACCGGGGTTCCACTATAATAATAATTAAATAAATAAAATAACTAAGGAAAGAAAGAATGAAAGAAAGAAGAAAAGAAAAAAGAAAGAAGTCATGGGAAAATATAAAGAAAGTAAGCAACAAAGAAAAAAAGCTGGAAGATACTAAATGAGATGTTTAAGACACTCGAGCTACAAATGCTTACTTTTGCCGGCTGAGCGACGGTTATCGGGTCCTGTTTGCAAAGCGTAACAGTCATACATACGAACAAGCAGAATAAGAGTGTAATTTATGAGCGCGATTAGTCGAGGTCTGTGCGGAAGAATAAATACATTCAGAGCCTCGATGATTGCCAACATACTCGATTTCGAATAAGTTTTTAAATCTCCACAGAAGGTAGTGAATGAAATCGAAAAGAAAGAACTAAACAACGATTGCAAGATAACAGAATACATGGTTGTCAGCAAAAAGAACCACGCAACATGCAAAATACAAATTGGAGATACCAAAATCAAACGAGTACAAAACAATCTAAATATATGGGAAGAGTTTTAACAAAGGCCGGAAAATGTGACACCGAAATCCGAAGGCGAATCGAGATAGCGAAATATGCTTTTCAAAAGCTAAGCAAAGTATTAAGAAACATGAAAATTTCGTTAGAAATAAGGAAAAGAATATTGAACTGAACTATTTACGCAATATAAATCCTCCCAGAGGATACTTCCCTGATCACTGCAATCTTGACCTGTTCAATTCTAGAATTAACCGTTATCTTCCCCACATAGCATAAATCGTACCTCTTACTTTGTAACCCTCTATCTCGATCGGCTTTCGGGTCTCCTACAGGGTAAACACCACTGTAAAAAAAAAAATGAATCCTGGACAAATCCTCACAGCTGGAGAAGAGACTTGAAGCAAAAAAATGTGGTGCTACAGAAGCATGCTGGGAATACCATAGAACGAACGACGAAGTTTTAGAGAAAATAGAAACAGAAAGGAGACATACTTAACTTCGGAAAGAGAGAGTTGAAATTTCTCGGGCACATAATGAGGAAAGAAGGCTTTGAAAATTTAATACTCACAAGACAGATTGAAGGTAAGATGGACAGAGGAAAACAACACATAACATACCTAGCGAACATGTGTAAATGAATGACAGAACAGGGTTTAGGGGAGATGACAAAAAGACAAAATTTATTAAGAGCTACAAAAAACAGGAAATTTTGGATTACCATGAGCAACAACTTCCTGAAGGGACACTGCAGGTAGATGAAGAAGAACGTGACTTCAATTGTGGGTACTCTTTTGTACCGAATAATAGTGCCGTCTAAAAGTATTCATGCCAGTTGGAATATGCATACCGGCTGAAATAAACGTCCAGCCGCAATAAATAAATAAATAAATAAAATAAAATAAAAAAATAAAGATAATATTGCCAATTGATTGAAATTAAAGCTGATAATTTAATTGTTCCGGCACTTGTATTTCATACACAAGAGTACATGAAACACCATGCTCTAAAAATAAACCGATTTTCACCTTGAGCCGATTTAATATTTCGTTTTTGAATACCCACCCTTAAATCACCAAAAAGCCAGCTGACTTTCAAAAACGAAGTAACCCCCCCCCCAAAAAAAAGCATAAAAAACAATATACACCCGACCCTTCATAATGGCGGGTTCAGGGGCACAGAACCCAAAAGAAAGTGGAAAAACAAAATTACGAAGCTACCAAAAAAAAAATAAAATAAAATAAACTGACTGCATTTAATACCGGTCTGCCGTAAAAAAAGAACTGAATAAAAATCGTATCACAACCAATTTTACCTAGGCATATAATACACACATATAGTTCACCATAAATCCGTTATTGTCAATGCACTTAATTCTGTGGTGAACATTAATCACTTCTTGTTTATGTGCCGTGTTCACTCAGGGCGTAGGCGATCATGATTCTCCACAACTTCCTGTGCCTTGCAGCTCTTAATAAACTTTGTCCTTCAATATGTCCTAAGCCCTGTTCCGCCATCTAATTACTCAAGCTCATTAATTGTGTTATACATAATATTCATCTGTCCTTCTTGATCTCTGTCTGTCTCTTGTGAGTGTCAGATTTTTGCAAACCCTTCTTCGTCATTATGTGTCCCAGAACCCTTAACTATTCATTCCTGATGTTAATTATCAGTTTCCTTTTTGTTTCCATTTTTTCCAAAACTTCGTCTTTGCTCACATGTTTGGTTCATGTCATCTTCAGCATCCTTCTGTAGAACCGCATTTCTGTTGCTTGAAGTCTTTTCATCTTTGCAGTTATCGTCCAGCATTCACTGTCACACGGGAGGACAGATATCACGTTACAGTTTAATACTTTTTTCATTGTTTCTGGGGACTTTTTTTTTCTATTTCCTCGCAATCTGCTTAGCTTTTTGAATGTTTCAATGTCTATGCCACCTTAATCCAACAAATAAAAATGTTGCCTAGAACAATGGTCGGAGCCCAAGCGGAATTCATATATACGATTTGTCACTAAAGAGGCTAGAAAATTACTCAGTTCCTTGTACTGCTCTAGAAGGTAGGGCACCTAACATGCTACAGCTTTAAAACAATCAGATCTTATCAAAGATGTAGTATTGGTACAATGTCTCGGATAGAGATACCCTATACCCAATTTCCCGCCTTGGCAAAGTTTGTTTCAATCATTTCACTCCAAGCAAGGTAATAAAAGCCACTAGGATACAGGTGGTCAATGAAGATGAAAAAACAGAGAGGACAATAAAGTAACGGGATTCAAGGAGACTAAAGATGACGATTGATATTAAATTTAAATCTTTGAAGATCGTATTTGACAGGAAAGTACGAAGCCTGTAAAGAAATTCATAAGCTAGAATGACGTGAGAAGAAACTATTAGCATAATACTTAAACTTACAACTAGCAATACTAATTATGAGCTGTCAATATAATACTGCGGTTAAAGTTGAGTTAGCAAGGAGTAAGTTCCACTCAGACAATTTCTTCTGAAGAATTGCTAGTGTCAACCATTTTCTATCCAACATAATTTCCTAACCTGCACTTCTTTATTCTCGATAACAATCTCATTAAGTAATTCTTTAATTTGGATAGCTTTTGGTTGTTGTATTGGTGAACAATTGTATAAGAAAATTAAAAAAAATATATTGAAAATTTCAAAATTAGGCTAATAACAAATCGCGTAATGTATGTTGGGTTGAACGCCCAGGCTTCTAGATCATTTCACATTAATGCGAGGGTTCTATCCATCGGGGCTCTATCCCTGAGCTTAAGTTGTTTCTTTTCTTCATCACCAACCTTCCCGATGTCATCAGTTCTCAACTAGGTATTTATTCTGATGACAACAATTCACCCCTGTCTTAGTAGCAAGTCCGGCAAAGTAAAACTGGTAACTGCTTCCGGAAAAGGACCTCCAGTCAGTTGTTAGCTGGGGTAAGGAATGGCTTGTAATTTTGAACACCTTTGAAGCAAAACTGCTTTCATTGACTGAAAGAAGATCTTTGCAGCTTCTCAGGATCACGATTCCCACTGACATGAATTGTGTCAATTGCTAGATGTACTGGTATGAAAGTTGATTCTCTGTGTTGCGCCAGTCAATTTTTTTTGTCAGAATTTATTTTGGATACTTATAAATCTAGCATTCATCCGTGTATTGATTATTGTTGCCATATCACATCTAGTAATTCTACTATATATCTCGTGATCCTTGACAACATCCAAAGAAGTGTCAATAATGTTATCGATCCTGATCTTGCATCTCAACTTCAGTCATTCTTTCCACTGACTCGACGTAGTTTCCCTTTGTATTTTCTATAAATATTTTCATAGTAGCTCTCATCCTTGGTACCCCGACCTTGTGAATTTAAGCGTACAACTAGATTAGCTACGCGGTCAAATCGTTTTACTGTTGAAATAGCTAGATGCAACCGTAAGTTCTATTCTAACAGTGTCTTTTCTCGGACTTCTCAACTTTGGGAATCTCTTCCGGTTTTTTGCTTTCTACAATTTTCAAAGATTTAATTGCAACAACAATCGCCATGTTCTATCTTTTTTAATCCTTTTTTTTTTATTGTCCTTTCTCCTCACTAAAGTCTTCTCATTCTCTTCCACTCCCAGTAAGCACTTGAGTCATAGTGTCATTAACGCATTGGGATGAAATTATTTTTTTAAAAATCACTGATACGTGAAGACGCGTAAATTTATGATGCTTAAAGATGCAACATTTAAAAAAAAAACTCCAAAAAGACCCACCCCCTAAAAAAAAACAAACAAACGGTGAAACAAACATGGCACAAAAAAAACAAAACAAAAAAATTTGTAATGTCTCATGAAATCTGAAAATAATCAGACATGGACAATATTTACTTCATTTAGATTGTTCGGATTGTTGTCCTTACCTTTCGCCCTTCTTCAGGTGATTCACCTGAAAAAGGCCGGAGAGTACAACGGTCGAAACGTTGGGAATATGACAATGAAGATGAAGATGAAGATAAGAGTCCGAATAATGTAAATAATGCAAATAATAATAATACCCCATATCAGAGATCCAATCAACAGAAGAAGGCCGGAGCGTACAACGGCCGAAACATCGTGAACATTGAAATAAAGATGAGGGCAACTGTCCGAACAATGTAAACAATTAGAATACCTTAGAAATATAGACAGATATTGGACAATATATATTTAAACTTTCGACTGAGAACAGGAAGTTGGTCCGAAATAAAGAAAAAGGGGAAAAAAGTTAATAAGGAATTTTCATTCGAGTTTGAACAACTACATATACCCCCTCATATATATATATATATATATATATATATATATATATATATATATATATATATATATGAATATATGAATGAATAAAAAAAAGGCATGTTTTCTTTATCAACGCGTTTCGTCTTCTGATGGTAAAATGTAAGATAAATATAAGGATTTTATTTTGCAACAGATGTAAAAAGAATATCGTTGGATATATATATATATATATATATATATATATATATATATATATATATATATATATATATAATTAACAAATCGGAGACTTCAGAAAGCCAAGGTAATATTTTATTTCGCGAAATCGATAATTGAAACAAATCGTTTATTTTATATATATATATATATATATATATATATATATATATATATATATATATATATATCCAACGATATATATATATATTGATTTGAAACACTTATACTTTGGAAATAATAAATAATAGAAAAATAAGTTCAGAAGCATTGGTCAATTCTGTATAGAGCTTAAATAAGCATAAATTTATAAAATTTAAATATCTTAGCGACTTAATTTTCACCATTCTAGTCAGGGATCATCAGGCTAGGTTATATTTTTATATATTGATTTAGATGTAACCTAACCTGACACTCCCTGATCAAAAGTGTGAAAGTGGCCAAGTTATATATATATATATATATATATATATATATATATATATATGAATCGTTTAGGGAGCAAAACATGAAGCAATGTTGCTAAATAGTCAACCGACTCCAACTCAATCCAACCATACTTATACCATTGACTTGCTGAAAAGATAACCTCTTTAATTGATTGTCCATGACGCCTAATACATTGGCTGTTAAGATATTGAATAAAATATTTTTAATGCATTCATTTCATGTCTCTGAATGAAGACATTAATCGTTCTGTCGACTAGCTTCTTTAAATTTACTAACTTGATGAAGGTGAGTTAATTTACGTCAATTTTTTATGGTCTGTTTGTTTTTCCACGCATTTGTGTCACAAAAATTTAATTTATGACATTTTGTTTTCTTATTGTAAAGTTGATGCAAAAGTTCCCGGTACCAATATTTACACAATGTTAGAGAAATCTTAAGTAAGATATTCGTTTGTTTGCTGGTTGGTTGGTTCGTTCTTTCTTTCTTTCTTTCTTTCTTTTTTTCTGTGTTATTTAGTATGAACATTTGAAGCTTACTTTCCCCAGACACATTGTTGTTGCATTGTTGCCTGGCTGTTCTAGCCTGTTTAATATGTTAACATTTACAAGAAATAAATGACTAAATATTGTGGACGGAGATATCTCATAGGTGCTATCATTTTGGTTTCGACCTGCAGTACACACTAAGCTATACAATGTCCACCATCACACAAAATAATAAAACGACTTCACAAAATCGTTCTGTTGACAAGCTTCTTTAAATTTGCCAACAATAAAGGCGAAGAAAAGTACGCTAATTTTTATGGCCTGTTTGTTTTTCCACGCATTTGTGTCACAGAAATTTAATTTATGACATTTTCCTTCTTTTATATATTGTGTGGATGATACACTGTTAGAAAAATCTTAAACATATGATTTCTTTCTTTCTTTCTTTCTTTCTTTCTTTCTTTCTTTCTTTCTTTCTATCTTTCAGGCTAACGGCCATATCAAGTTGAAACCCCAGTTCTCGTACGGTCACCGAAGTTAAGCAAGGTCTAGTATGGTCAGTACCTGGATTAGTGACCGCATGGGAATACCAGGTGCTGTAAGCTTGGATACATGGGTGATATAATGGATAACGGCGCGGTAATGTTAAACAGAGTGTTGAATTTCAATTCTAGTCGGGTTCGATACGCGCAAATGTCTTTTTCGAAGATATAAATCCACCTCTTCTCCCCCAGTTATAGGTTAATCAGTAGGACATGTATCAGTAAAATCATTATTATCTCCCAGAAATTCTGATAATCTAAAAATATTTCCTGTATTTAAATAACCTTCAAAAGGTTGATAAGCGGTAAAAATAAAATCAATCAATATATATCTATGTTATTTAGTACTAGCAGCATGGCCCGTCGTTGCCCGTGCTTGATTCAAAAAATCGTACGACTCATACAGCAATCGCTATCACGTGACTTAAAATATTTTTGCCCTTCCTTGCCTTTAAAGGAGTGCCCTTTGCCGTGCTGATGTTGTTACATGACTTACTTCTTGCCTATCACACACTGCGAATTTTTTCTAAGCTCAATACTAAACATTAAATCTGTTACAAAAAAAGAACTAAACAAAATGAATACAAAACGATCAGCTTTAAAAAAGGACTCGTAACTGGAAAAACCGAATGAAAAAAGAATGTTAACAACAAATACTTTTTCACACTCAACCCAGTTCTGTAGAATCAGAATCAACGTTGAGTTTAAGCAAGCGAATGAACCAATTGGGGTAAAGTGCCATGCAGATTTAAATTTTTCCCACTTGTGACGAATGCAGCTATCGATTTTTTTTTGCATGCTAGTATGCTAGTTAACATTCGTATCAGTCAACTGTTGGCTCTCACGCTGGCCAATAGAATCTTCCTGCCTATTCGTGGCAACCAGCTATAGGCTCTCACTCTGGCCAGTAGAAAATGGCCGCAAACTATATGAAAACTGCCGTAGAAGCATGAAAAATCGATTATTTCCACTATCAATGGGAGTTGGGAAATGCAAAGTAGGTCTTGGCCTTTCCTCTAACTTGGAGCATGTGCAGGTAAATTCTGGTGCAAATTCGTCGAAAATTGCGGCCGTGCATTCGTTACACACACACACACACACACACACACACACACACACACACACACACATCCTGCCTTTTATAGATATAGATTTATGTTTGAAACTTTCTTTCTCTGCTGCATTATTATAGTGTTGTTGCCAGGTTGTTCTTACTTGTTTGGAGAGAAAATAAGAAGCTACCATTTACAGGAATTAAATGACTACACAAATGCTGAGGGCAATTTCTCGTGGGCTTTGGTATTTTACTTCAATCGGATACTCTGAAGTACAAATGTGGTTAACTCTGTTGTGTTTTACACATTTATAAATCTACCATTCTTCAGTGCATTGAATACTGCTGCCATATCTGCTCTGGTGTTTCTGCTGTACATCTCGAGATTCTTGACAAATTCCAAAGAATGGTCTGTAATGTAATCGATCCTGACCTGACATATCACCTTCAGTCACTTTCTCACTGACATGATGTGGTTTCCCTTCTGTCTTTTCTACAGATATTCCCACGGGTGCAGTTCAGATGAGCTTTTTCCTCTAGTGCCTCAACTATATGAATTTAACCGTTCTACTAGATTAGCAATTAGGTCTCATACACGTACAAACGCACACATATTCATCTGTCCATTGAATTCTGTTGCCATATCTGGTCTGAGGCACCTGTTGTATGTCTCGAGATTCTTGACAAATTTCGAAAGAATGGTCTGTAATGTAATCAAACCTGACCTGGCATTACAACTTCAGTCGCTTTCTCACCGACGTTATGTGACATCCCATTGTTTTGTCTACGTATGTTTTCATGGGAATTGTTCTAATGAGCTTTCATCCTTAGTGCCTCGACTGCATGAATTTAAGCGTGCTACTAGATTTGGCCTTTTTTACATCCTTAATCTTTCGAAGTGTTTGTAAACAATTGACAATTTAGATATTTCTGAACGTTTTTGGCGCTATGCATGAAATATGAAAGTCTCGATATAACGTGGCTATTTAAGAACATCACTCTAGCTTTCAGGTTTCGTAGCAATAACCATATTTTATGTTCAATTTCTTTTTCTCTTAATTTGTTATAACGGACCCAAGACCAAGGTATTTGAAACTTTTAATATTTTCACATCCTAAATTTTATGATGGATGTTTTAACTATCAAGGTTAGTTATCAAAAAGTATAGACATGGATGTACGCTTTACTATGTCACAGAAATGTTCCACCAGAGATTACAGTATGGTTCAGATCCCATTCACCCTAGCCCTGATATTACACGCATGCTGATGAGATAGCTTTATTAGAAGTGGCCCTGAGGTTCAAATTCCTGTAATATTAGTTACCCCCCCACCAAAAAAAAAGTTTATCCTTAGCACCATCAATGAAGAAAGCACCAATACAGGCATAATTATTTTTAATAATTTCACCGCAAGCAAGGCAGGAATGCCACTAGTATGTAGGGGTTACAGAAAATGAAAGTGAAAGAGAAGACTGAGTATAAGGAGGATTTAGGAAAGTACAAAAGATGAACGGGTTTCAAGAAGATAGAAGATGGCGATTGACATTGCATTTAAATTTCTTTGTTTCCGATTCTATAGGGCCATTCCACAATGTTCAAAGAAGGATGGTCTTTATTCGCTAACAAGCTTTTTTTCACCATTAGAAACAGGAAGCAGTTATATACAGCCGACAGTTTAGATATTCTGAAAATGTTTGGCACCATGCATACCATCCATATGAAAGGTTTCTTTTTTTTTATCTGACGAGACTATTTAAGATCATGACACGAGTTTTCAGTTTGATATTTTGGCTTCGTAGCAATTTGCAGTGTTGGGCGAAACCACCTCTGGCACAATCTGTTCTATGTTCAATTTATTTTTCTCATCTCTATCTATAAATGGCAGGATGTGTGTGTGTGTGTGTGTGTGTGTGTGTGTGTGTGTGTGTGTGTGTGTGTGTAACGAATGCACGGCCGCAATTTTCGACGGATTTACATGCACATGCTCCAAGTTAGCGGGAAGGACAAGACCGACTTTGCATTTCACAACTCCCATCGATAGTGGAAATAATCGATTTTTCATGCTTCTACGGCAGTTTTCATGTAATTTGCGACCATTTTGTACTGGCCAGAGTGAGAGCCTATAGCCGACAGGAAGATTCTATTGGCCAGCGTGAGAGCCAACAGTTGACTGACACGAATGTTAACTAGCATACTAGCATGCAAAAAAAATCGATAGCTGCATTCGTCACAAGTGGGAAAAATTTAAATCTGCATGGCACTTTACTCCAATTGGCTCATTCGTTTGCTTAAACTCAACGTTGATTCTGATTCCGCAGAACTGGGTCGGGTGTGAAAAAGTATTTGTTGTTAACATTCTTTTTTTCATTCAGTTTTTCCAGTTACGAGTCCTTTTTTTTTAAAGCTGATTGTTTTGTATTCATTTTGTTTAGTTCTTTTTTTGTAACAGATTTAATGTTTAGTATAGAGCTTAGAAAAAATTCGCAGTGTGTGATAGGCAAGAAGTAAGTCATGTAGCAACATCAGCACGGCAAAGGGCACTCCTTTAAAGGCAAGAAAGGGCAAAGATATTTTAAGTCAAGTGATAGCGATTGCTGTATGAGTCGTACGATTTTTTGAATCAAGTACGGGCAACGCCGGGCCATGCTGCTAGTATGCTATATTTGTCATAACTGATCCATCCAGCGAGGTATCTGAAATGTTTAGTATTTACTAATTCCACTTCCTGAATTTTTATGATAGATTGAGAGTAGGTGCTATCACTAAATTGCAATTCCAATTCCAGATCATAGTTTCTGTTTTGGGAAGTTTTATCTTGAGTGTCATTTCTTTGAAAACTTGATAGAGTATGCTGATATCCTGTTCAAGATCATTCTTATCCCATCTATAAACTCCTATGTCATCAACGTAGCCCACATACCTCATCATCAGTACATTGACCTCGGTAGGGGAAGTAGGATTGTTGTTTTCTATTGGTAGATACGTTTGGGGTGCGATATGGATTGTTTAAATGGTCAGTGTTCATCTCTTCACAGCCGTGTTTGTAAATCCACAGGGCATAGTCGAGGAAGAGATTAAATTGACTGGGGCTCTCATTTCCTCAATGTCGTTCTACTGATGAGGTATGAAATGTTTCTCTATTGGGGCCCTCGTCAGACATGTAAGATTCTGTAGGTCGATTCAGTTCCTCTATTAGATCATTCAGTCGATTTGGAGCTTAGAAGGCGAGTTCTAATGGCTGAGAAAACTTTATCGATGAGGTCTTATGCTGCTGTGATATCGACAAAGCAAGCATATGGCTTCCTACAGTTGAGTAATGGATATCGGCTCAGATTGAGGAATCGGAGAGCAGAGTTCAAATTCCACTCGAATCCATAACATTCGCTTACATGCTAATACCCTTGGGAAAGGTATGAATCGTCTTCTTCTCCAGCTATGGGTAAATAGCAGGACAGACCGGGTTCTATAGCCTTGGATGGCAACTGGTCTACCGCAGAAAGAAATGGCAACCTATTGCAGAAAAAAAATCTGTCTCGTCAGTCATTTATCGAAAGATACATGATCACATAAGCGTGTATCACGCATGGCATTAACTGACTGAATTTATTGGAGTTGTTTGAGGACATATATGCCATCATTGCACCTCTTACCAGAACGAAAACCAAACTGGGTCATGTGGAGTTGATTTTCGTAATACGATGAGGGCCTAGTTAATATAATGTTCATTAATACATTCACCATAATGCATCCAATTAAGATTCTTCTGTATGTGTCATAGTCATGACGGCTACATTTCTGTTGACATAATGCGGGATAGACCACACTTCTTGTGGTGCATTTCTGGATTCAGAATGCTTTCATAACATAGACAAACTTGTTATTGGGTTCCTGGAAAAACTAAGTTATTTTCAGAAGTTCAGCTTCAATGTCGACTAATGTTTTAGTATTCCTTATTTTTTTTGTTTTTTTTTTTTAAATAGCTTTCTTAATTTCCTCATCATTATTGTTTATTTTGACGAAGGACTTTTTAATGATTGGATGAATATTGGTATATTTCTATTTCTACGAGCATCTTAATTTAGTCTGGTCAGGGTTGAAATGCGACTCAATGTGTTTTTTGAGGTCAGGATATTTTTTTTCTGTGGGGTGTTTTCATTGTATAATATTGTCATGGTTTTTCGATTTTCTCTACATTTTAACACATTGTCTATGCTGTTTAGTTTCATTAATTTAATTTTCCAATTTTTATTTTCCAGTTTTCTGCAGGTATTGTTTTCTCAAAGAATTATCTACTTTATTTTTATTTTCTTTGTTAATTGTTTGATATTTTCCCTTCCATTTTTTCTCTTTTGTTTGTTTCTTTCTTGTATTAATTTTTTTTTGTCAGCCTATGGGTGTATATTTTTTCCTTCTACGTTTTCTTGGGATGGTCTCACGTGCTTCAGCTAACGACGATATGATAACATTATTAGATTCCTCGATGTTTTAATCTAGATTTACTGACATCAATTTAGACTCTAATTTATTACTAAATTCTAGACGTACCCTTTCATTTTTAAGGGCTTGAATGTTATACCTCAGGGTTTTCTTGGGTTTATGTAGGCGAAGCGAGCTATTCTGTTGGCTGGTGTTGTCAGTTTAGTTACAAGTAATCTGTGATCTGATTCAAAGTAGAAGATTTATACTCTAACATCTGTCACAAACTGCATAATCCATGAGTCGAGGGTCAAGAGCCACTCAAGTTAAAGGGTTGTATGGTATTGATTGGACGTAAGAAAATTCAAGAAGTGAAGTTCATGGAGATATGCAAGAAAGATAACGGTTAACCTTAAACTTGAAACGGTCAAGATTGTAGTGATAGAGAAAGCATTCTAGCGGGGGTCGGTTCCACAAAACAGAAGTTCTTGGGAAGAAGCAGTCCGAATGGTTTATTAACCTTTTGCAGGTTATTTAAAAACAGAGAATATTTTTAGATTGTAAGAATTTTTTAGAGATGAAGATTTACGCATACAAGTCCTACTAATTAACCTATAGCGAGGGGGAGAAGTGGTGAATTCATAAATTTTTCTAAGTGTATTGGAGCATAGGTGAATATAACAAACCCGACAGGAATTGGAACGCGTCTCTCCGATGTCCAGTTCTGAGCCGTTATCCATAACACCACCTGCACATTCAACCTTACAACACCTGGAATTCTCAAGAGGTTGAGCTGGTGCGAGCATACCCCACTCACATCATAGTAGTTCCATGGTAGGCAAGTAGACACCTCTCAGTTGGAATATTAATACAGCTGAATCTTTTTTCTTTATTAATATTATTGTCAGTATATATAAGTAAAATCCTCAAGAACTATGATGTATAAATATATATATTCTATTTCCAATTATTCCTATCCCTTCATTAGGTTTATACAAAAGATCCTGTTATCACTGTAAAGGCCAATAACAAAACTAAGTCTTTCTGCGTAAAATTATTCTTTATTAATTTTTTTTTAAGCATTTCACCCCAAGCAAGGCAGGAAGCCACTAGGACACAAGGGATTACAGAAAATTTAGAGAAAGATCAGATAGGAGTGATAGAAGAAAGGATGAGGGTAGTGGATAGATCAAGGTAACTGGAGATGTCAATTGACATTACACTTGAATAGCTGGAGATTATAGCTCACAGGGAAACAGGAGTAGGGAAGGGAGTTCCACAGGCGAGAGGTGCGAGACATGAAGCTATTAGAGTAGAAGAGACGGCTACATTTAGGAGTTTCGACAGTGAAGGGGTGAGAGCGGGATGCCAGCCTCGTAGGGCGCTTGAACTCATGACGTCTGGGAACCAGCGAATGTAGCTCCTCGGAGCAATTTCCATGAAAGTATTTGTAGAACAGACAGAGGGAGGCGACGGCGCGTCTGTGAGAAAGTGACTGTAGACGAGACGCCAGGGCAGGGCCAACTACATTGCATATCCGCCTCTGGAGCCTATCAAGAACGCCGAGGCAAACAGAAGGGGCACCAGACCATATATGGCAGCAATACTCCATGCAAGGGCGAATTGTTGATTTGTAGATCTGCAGGATCGACTCCGGGGAGAAAAACTTCCTGGCGCGGCTCAGGGAGCCAACTTTCCCTGCGGTGGACGAGGCAATTGACTCAATGTATTTATTCCATCTCAGGTCAGCAGTCAACGTGAGACCGAGAAGCCGCAGAGAGTTGCTCTCGAGAAGTTGAGCGTCAGACATTCTAATGGAGGGAAGGGAAGGATCTCTGTGGTGATTAATAGAGAGCAGTTTTGTCTTAGAAGCGTTGAAGTTGACCAGCCAATTCATGCCCCAGTTCACAATCGATTGGAGGTCCTTTTCGAGACGCGTTCCAATAATTTCTGGATTTCCACAATTAATGTCTACGTGAGGGTTTGCGGTTTTGGGCGACTTTCTTCAAACGCTGATCTTCTCGCGAGGATGTAAGAAAGAAGACTTTTTCATCTCAGGTGGGACGATTGTATTACTTTCTGTTGTCACGCGTGTGCATATCCTAAGCTCATTTGAGTCGTTTATGTAGGGGACAGCCACTGAAATCATTTAAATCTATCTTATATATTTATAATTCTACTATTCGTCCATGCCTTGATTATTGCTGCCACATCAGGTCTGGTGCCGCTGCAAAATATTTAAAGATTCTTGATAAAATCCAAAGAAGAATCTGCTCGGCTTCTGTCACTTTCCCACCGCAGTAACGCAGCTTACCTGTGACTTTTCTACAAATACTTTTATAATTCTGATGAACTTTCCGCTATGGTATCTAGACTTTATGAATTTAAGCGCAGTACCATAAGAAAGGTCTCATCTTTTACAGCTGAAATGGCTAGAGGTAACCGTAAGTTCTATGCTAACAGTTTCTTCCCTCGCACTTCTCGGCTTCTTACTTTCCAGTCAAGTTTGATCTTTAAGAATTTAAATGCAATATCAATCGTTATCTCTTCTTTCTTAATTGTTGTTCATTTATTGTTATCTCACCTTAACAGCGGTTTCTTTCTCATATTCTTTAACACTCGTTAACTCCTTGCGTCTTAATGGCTTTATTGCCTTGCTTAGGGTGAAATGATTTTAAAATATCCGATATTTCTTATTACTGTAATCTTATATTTAGTGTTTGAGTAGAATATCTTTTTTTAAGTTTTTTTTTTTATCTAAGGTTCGAATCTCGCCGAAAGGCAGATTTTCTCTGTGAAGGCTCTCGAGTGTGCCGACTGAACTTTCCCAGTATTGTCCTGATATCGAAGTCAATTTTAACGTCTTTCCTTTGCTTAAACTGATGGGACGAATCCAACGTACAATTCAATCTCACTTCAATTTCGACTAAAAAAAAAAACTTGTAAAATCTCTGACAGTCCTGAGATTGGCGAATTTAACATCAACAGATTAATTAAGTGAAATCAATGAAAGAGCGTAGGTATTCTGCTGAGATATGCTTAGCTGCGTTCTGGCTTTAGTTGTCTTTCAAGTTCATCCATGAGGACGTGTCTCTTTTCTTTTTTGTAGGTCAAGTGCTGCTCTGCCTCCGGGTGGTCTAATTATCTCATCTCTTTCCAGTATCAGACTTTTGACAACAAAGCATTGTGTGTATGCGTGCGCGCCTGTGCGCGCGCAAGGAGTTAAGCGGCCTAGCATGCTTATCGACCAATGAATCTGTACAGACTTTTTGGCATATATGAATTACAAGTTGAGAGGGAGCAAATGTCAACAGTGAAAAGAAATTAGTACAAAGTTTAGGAGGTGCGATTTGAAGCGGTTGATAATGAACTTTAAAAATGGGACCGGCGGATCACGTTCAAATCCTTATTGTGGTCGCGAGTGTTATTTTAATTTTTTTTTTTCTTTGGGAAATGCCTGAATTAACTTTCCAATCAGTAGGTCCATTATTGTTTATGCTTGGGGGTCGGGATCTGTAATGGTTGGATGAATATTGGTATATGTTCTATTTCAACGAATATCTTAAGTTGAGTCTGGTCAAGACTGAAATACGATTCAAAGTGGTTTTTGAGATCAAGTTATTTATTTATTGTGGGGGTTTTGATTGAATATTATCGTGGATTTTCGCTTTTCTCTACATTCTGGCATCTAGCCTACAAAGGCTTTCTCACAGACGTGCCGTGGCTTCCCTCTGTCTCTTCTATAAGTATTTTCACGGCAACTCTTTTGACGAGTTGCTTTCTATGGTTCCCAGACAGCATGAATTTAAACGTGCTACTAGGATGGTATCTCGGTCACACCCTTTCACTGTCGAAACGGTTAAATGTAACCGTCTCTTCTACTCAAACAGCTTCTTTTCTCGCACTTCCCACCTGTGGAATTCTCTTTCTTTTAATTGCTTCCCTGTATAACTATAATCTTCAAATATTCAAGTGTAATGTCAATCGACATCTTCTTATACCTTGATCTTGTTCCACGTCCTTATCTTTATCCTCTCCCCAAACACACCTCTTTATTCTTGTTCTCTACCCTCAGTAACCCCTTGCGTGCTAGTGGCACTCCCGCCTTGCTCGGGGTGAAATGCTTAAAAAAAAAAAAAAAAAAAAACACTTTGTCGATGATGTTTTGGTTTCATTAATTTAATTTTTAACTTTCCGGAGATATTGGTTGCTCAAAGAATTAACTAGTTTTTATTTTATTTTGCACTGTGTGCTATTTCAGGTCAACGTAATGATGATTTAGTCATTTGGATAGAAGATTAAAGGCAATATAATATAATATTATTACCAACTGGTCAACTTTAGCGTATTTCATGGTACAAACAACTTATAAGCAATTCAATCATTCTCCGATTTACCAGGGTTTTATATTCATGCATAGGCTGCAGATGATTTTTTGCAGGGTTTTTAGCAGGCATCGTTTGTTAATTGTGCTGCAAAAAAGGGTACATTTTGGAATGATTCCCGCTTCTATAACATGACGAATTAAAAAAAAAAAACTTTAAAGAAGGAAAATAAATGAATGTGGAAACGTTAATATCAAGTTATAGCCGCGCAATAGAATATAAGTCACAAGTAACATTGTATTTATCGAATCAACAAACAAGAAGGAATATAAAAACGAGAATCTATCTATCTATCTATCTATCTATCTATCTATCTATCTATCTATCTATCCCCGTCTTTGTCTCTTGCTCTCCCTCTTTTTTACAGTGATGTTCACCCTGTACAAGGTTCAATCTCACTATCTATAGGGTGACATGGAGAGAGAGAAAGGCGAAGACAAAGCAGGTAAAGAGAAAGAGAATAAAATCAAGATAAATATTCATAACCACACATTCTAACATTTTTTGCTCTTTTCTCTCTGTGTCCACACACATGTGTGTTTTTAATCGTAAATATATAGAATTTACATGCAAAATATATTAAGTATATCTATATAATAAATACGAATATCAGTGTCTCACTGTGCCACACTTTTCCAACTTTACTTCTAGAGAGCGGAGCTTAACATATCATACCATTTTGGAATCAGGCCGACATTGTGAGCAGATTAAAAACATTCCGGGTCGGATCCGAACCCGCAATTCTGAAATTTTGGCCACCCAAATTTTCAAACTGCGATTGATTTCGCCGATTTTTTTATGTGATTTTTTGCGTCAATTTTTATAACAGGGAAATAAATTTGGGAATAATCGAAATTAATTGCGAAATCCAGTGAAATTCGCCCATGAAATGAAAATAATAGTTTGTACGGAAAGTAAGGACCTACGTTGAACATTTAAAAGGAAAGCTTAAATATTCAGGCAATAATACTTCAATGTCACGATTAATTTTCGCATCTACTCCTCCCTACCTATAATGTGATAAAAGCCCAATCAAGAGTCCTCAACAGGAGCTATCTTAAATGCCGCCAAATGGGGTGGCCTTTAATCTAGTAAAATATATATATATATATATATATATATATATATGTGTGTGTGTGTGTGTGTATGTGTGTGTGTGTGTGTGTGTGTGTGTTTTAACTTAAATAAGTCGTCAATATATAGAATTTACCTGCAAAATATATTAAGTATATAGAGAAATATAATCTATATGTGTATTTTCTTGGGTCTTTCTTTCTCTCCCTCCATCTCTCTCTTTCTCTCTATATATATATATATATATATATATATATATATATAGAGAGAGAGAGAGAGAGAGAGAGAGAGAGAGAGAGAGAAAGAGAGAGAGAGAAAGAGAGACCGGAGAGATAAATAGAGTGAGAAAGAGAATAAGAGACAAATCATACCACAAAACAGAGACATATAATATTTCCAAATATATATATATACATATATATATATATATATATAGATAGATAGATAGAGAGAGAGAGATAGAGAGAGATAGAGATATAAAGAAGGCATACAGAAAGACAGACAAAAAGATGCATAGCATTTTCATATCTATCTATTATATTTTGCTTGTAAATTGTACATATTCATAAGTTTTTAGTTCTCTGTGTCTGTCTGTTTGTCTGTTTCTGTCTCTTTCCCTCCGTCTCTCTTTCTCTATCCCTCTCTCTCTCTCTCTCTTTCTCTCTATCTATCTATCTATCTATCTATCTATCTATCTATCTATCTATCTATATATATATATATATATATATGTATGTATGTATGTATATTAGACATGGATCTTTGAACCTGAATATGTATTTAATTTCGTCTGAAGCCTAATTTATAATTTATATCTTTTCACATTATTCATGAGCGTAAAGTGAACTCTCGTGAACGACAATACCTAAAAAATACTTCAGAAAACTTTCTGTACTTATTTTCACCCCCACCACACCTAATATACCCCCTATCGCACACTGTACAATCTATATCGTCGATTCAGCAAGAAATTAGTAATCTAGCTGTGAAAATTAGTTTATGAGGGTTTGCTGGAAAGTCCTCGGCCTGACCTAATTTCTCAAATCTGATCAAGTAGCAGAATTCTTTTTTTCTGAAGCTCTTCTTAGTCTAGCCGAGAACTTTTCAACAACGTCTTCATATAGACGAATATAAAAAAAAAACGAAAGCAAAACAAAAAACTCTTTCATTATGTCATATCCTCCTGCTATCTGTTTAAACTGACGCCATTTTTTAAAATATATTTTATGGTGATTTTGCTCACTTTCCTCGGAGCCTCGTTGTGAGATAATATTTTGTCAGATAGTGACGTCAATCAACAATTATAACCGTCATATTCTACAGCCTTTAATTCTACAAATTCTAACCATAAGATTCCAATCTTTTCACTTCTGTGGTTTCTGGCATTACTAAATTCATGTACCAAATTTTCCCATTCTATGAGTTGTAAATTTCGTAGTGCATACCTTTTAGTTCTAGAATTTCTAACAGTTCTAAACCTCATGTAGCATACCCATGACTGTCTCAGTTCTGACCTCCATAATCCGTACTTTTCAATTCCAGCAATTCGAACTTTTATATCCCAACCTCCTAATTCTCTCAGTTCTAATATTCATATTCTATAACTTCCGATTTTAACTTTCTTATGCCACACATTTCAGTTCTAACAATTAGCATATTTTTAAACCTTATATTTCATATATTTCATTTGTAACAATTCTGAACTTCATATTCTATAAAATGTATATAATTATAAAAATTCATACTGTCATATACTTTCCAATGCTAACATTTCTAAGTTTCATATACCGCGCCTTCAAATTTTAACAATTGTAAATTTTATATTTCATGCTTTTCGTTTCTAACACTTCTGTATTTCATATTCCATATATTTCAAATGTAACAATTCAAGCAATACCTGTCATATTCTATAAAAATTTCAATTCTAACAATACTTAATTACGTATTCATACCTTACGATACTAAACGTTGTAACTGTTTTAATCATCACATTTTATACTTTTCACTTCTTACACTTCTTCGTTTTATAGTCTACACTTCTACAAATTCTAAACTTTATATTCTACACCATTCAGTTATAACAAATCTGACAGTCACATTTTACTTTTCACTTTTTACTTTTCTTTTATTGTACACACTTTTCGCTTCTACAAATACTAAACTTTATATTCTACGCCATTCAATTATAAAAATTCTAACAGTTACATTTGACAGTTTCCAGTTGTAACATGTCTTTCTCTTATAGTCTACACTTTTCTCTTCTACAAATTCTGAACTTTATATTCTACGCCATTCAATTATAACAATTTTAACCGTCATTTTCTACACATTTCAATCCTACCAGTTGTAAATTTCTTATTCCACACTTTTCGAATCTTAAAATTCTAAAATTTATATTCCACAACTTTGAACAACCTTCACATTCCATACCTGTCAATTCTAACAATATTAAATTTGGTAATGCAAACCTTTTTTTTCAGTTTCCAGGCAAAGTCCTAATATATTTACATTCTAACTCTATTTTTGATTTTCACATAATTTTTTTATATAACTTTTGCTGAATTTCTGCATAAATCCTGAGTATTTCCACTGAATTCAACGGTACAGATTTCATGATCGGTCACATGCCTAATTTTTATTGCTGTATATTTTGATTATTCCCAATGTTCCAGTGTTTATGTGAACGGCTGTTATAATCTTATTAAACAGTGTTTTTAGCCCTCGGTCAAGATCTGAGAAAACCATTGGAAAATTCGTCAACTTAAGGAATCAGCACATATGCTGAGCTGACCAAGCATAGAAATTAATACAATATGGGAACCAGTAATAAGGAGTGACAGAGATAATAACAACAAAAATGGCAATATGAGCTCTGGTAAAAACATGTGATGATGATAGCAAAAAATTGCAATATGAGTACTGGTAAAAAATGTGGTGAGACATTATGTTTATAATACCCAGAAATTCATACACAGATGTCCTCAGGGACACATGGCACAGTAGATTAGATCCAGTGACAGGACCCAAAGAGTATGAGAACTTGGAGAGGGGAATTAACAGGAGATATCTGGTAACTGACATCCATTAGACATGGCATGAGGAACTAGAACAGTCTATCCCATTGTGCAAAATAAAGGGTTCAGTTCGATCTTCTAACCACCTAAAGAAGGCCGGAGCGTACAACGGCCGAAACGTTGTAATAAATATAAGTCCGAATAATGTAAATAGTGTATATAATACCTCATCTCAGAAATATAGACAGATACTGAAGATTTGAGATTTTTATCATTTTTCCTTTCCTATACTACGAATTTAACCCGTGGCCTGTCATTGATATTATTATTATTTTATTATCATTTTCTTTGATTTCTGGCGTTTACACATTTCTTTCCGGGTCCCGCCCAGGGACCTAAGGTTAGAAATGGCGTCATGACACTTTCCACTGACAAAAAAAAAAAAAAAAAAAAAAAAATTAAATTACATATATAAAGCCCTTCGTAAGGTGTGGGCTGTACTTGTCATAACAATTTTTTGTATCTCCTTGAGGCATGGACTTCCAGGAATCCCTTCAATTAGTCTACTGCAATCTTTTCCAACCAGTCCTAGCGCTCCAACTACAACAGGGATTGTTGATGTTCCCATATGCCACATCTTCGAGATTTCTATTTCAAGGTCCTTGTACTTTGACAACTTTTTTATTATTATTATTATTATTATTATTAATATTATTATTATTATTATTATGATTATTATTATTATTATTATTATGATTATTATTATTTTCAGTGGTTGTTATTGCTTGTGTTCTTTCATTATTGTATTCCAAACATTTCGACATTGAATAACAAAACTCGGATTTTTCATTGACGCGTGTGAACACCTGTTGCGATATTCAAAAGAAAAAAAAACGGTTATCATCTAAAATTTATGCAACCCCACCACCAAATTTTTTGTCATCTTAACAACATTTTCTGTCCTTAATTTTCTTTGTACTTCTTGTAATGAACCTGCGGTTTTAAAGCATTTAAGCCACAGCCTGACGCGCTTCATAAAAACTAATCAAAACCGACCATTTCCCCCGTTTTGTAAACCAAACACCCGTTCATTTTTACGATCCAAATAAAGCGAACACCCGTTACCAATGCGCTTCCCGAAAAGAGTAGACATATTTTAAATCTCTACTAATTAAACACAACATTCGTTCAAATTACGCCATAACATAAATTTAGTGTTGTCATCGTTAAGCGGGCAACGCTGTTAAATTATTAGGCGTTGAAACTGTAATGTTCATTGAGTTATGAGTAGGACATTATTATTATTTTATTTTTGAGGAAGAAATCGAACGAAACAGATGCTTTCAAACGTTAAACATGTATTTTAGGCTGGTTGCTAAGCTCATCAAAACAGTTATCAGCTGCCGACATAATAACATATATCTTGGGGCTGTTGTAGCATAAATAAATTGCTACTCGAAGAAAGTAAAAAAAAATTCCACCTCTAAGATGAGTTATTTGACAGAAAGAGAGATGTGCGCACGCGCACACATTCTGAACGCACACACACACACACACACACACACACACACACACACACACATTCTGCATTTATACACACATATCTTGGAATTATATATATTGACAGTATAAACGCCAAAAAAAAAAACAAAAAAACAAAAAAAAAAAAAACAAAACAGAATATATTACCTACAAACTCCATAACTAATAAACTTGAAAAACATTATCTATATCTAATCTGTATTACAAAAGAAGAGCTGACTGTCCGTCACATATTGCGTGCAAATTTGTATCCGCCTATATAATGTACACACAAGCACACGCACATACACACAGTTTAACTAATTGATATAACGGAATATGCTTACACCTGTGTTCACCCCTCACTGGAATATGATTGGCTGGTGTCCGTCATAAATACCGACGGACGTGTAGGAGAGTCAAGAGCCTTAGTGTGAGGGCTAAGTCTATAACGACGCCAATTGGACTACGCCATTGATCTACACTTCTTACATGCGACTACGACGCGTACCAGTCGATTACTGCTACCGTATTCTACTTGGTTATAGTAGCCAAAACCACTTAACTACTTCGTTCAAATATATCCCTTTCCAGGACATATCACTAATACATTTGAAAAATACATTCCGCTCCAATTTAGTCTGGACAAGACCTATCCTGAGCTGAGCAATAAAATCATAACGTTGGAGAAAAAATAATATACAGAAAGTCCGGTGAAATTTTATAAGTATTAATTTTTTTTATAACTCTGATACATGATAATTAGAATATTTTATTTAGCGTTATGGAAATTATTCGGTAATAATTAAAATAGTTTTTAAAAGCTGTTTTTTTTTTAATTTTTAGAAATCAAAATATACATGCGCACCCTTAAACATAAGTACACACAGAGTTTGAATGACAGTGTGATGAACATTTATATTACGATGGCAAATTAAAGGTAGATGTTTACTAAATGGGGTTGAATTGTAGATTAGGATATGTAAGCCAGATAATGTTTAACACTGGATTTGAAGGGATTAAGTTTGTAGTGATCGGGAAAACATCCAGGTGTAACAGAAAAATTGTATGGGATAATTGTCCATCCCACAAAATGTTTAATATCTAAAAAACACTAAACTAATTGTGTTTCTTTTTCCAGGTTTTTAGATAAGACATTTAGCCATCTTGACACCATTTGTCGTAAGAATCCCCGAAAAAGCATTTATGTTATTCAGCTAGAAATCAGTTTCGTCTGAGGAAAAGAGGCTGTATGATAGAAAATAATTAATCACTCACAAGGCGACTTAATCACTTTTAAATTCTGTCAAGGCTGGAAATTGATCATTGGACATATCGAGCTCAGATATGACAGTAATACTCGATTTTTTGGTCTGATCTAACACTTGCAGAGGTAGAGCATGGCAGTAGGAGTCAGGTACTGTCTAGAGCCGTATAAAGAGCTGGCCATTTTTCTAGGATCTCTAACGATGGATTGTATATATGAGTTCCATATATAAGGGATATATGAGAATGCTTCCTTGATCACTAACCTCATAACCTGTTCAAGTTTAGTTTTTTTTTTCAATCATTTTACCGCCAAGCAAGGTGATAAAGCCACTAAGACGCAAGGACTTACTTGGGGGATGAAAGAAAATGAGATAACTTTAGGAGAAGGAAACGGTAACCCAATCCTAAACAGAATAAAAGGGATCAACCTCTTCTTCTATTCAAAAGACGAAGAAGGTGAGTGAATCGGGTGATAGATGAAATTTTTCTCGTGAAATTCATTTTCTATCACTCCTGTTGCGTTTATCCAACAACCTCATTCAGTAACCTGCTACCTTGTGCGACTCTCAGGCCTTGTATTGGGTGAACAAATATTAAAGAAAATATACTTGACTAATTTGTCACATTGTTCAGGTGGAATTTTATCCCGTTTCTTCCCTAATTTCGGACACAAAACTGTTTTAACATTATCGCCGATCGTGTTTCAATTAGAACGAAATCTAGATTTTGTTCGGGCCATGTCATAACAGCGATGTTTCTAGTTTCGAAGAATTGTCTTTGAAGTATGTCAAGGAGCATTATTCTGCATAAAGATGCACACAGAAAGGGAAGATGGTCCTACAAAAGGGAAAAACTGTTGACTATGTTCACCATGTTCACCATAGTCTATGAATATAGAATACAGCGCAGTACGTAACCTGTTCAATGAAACAACGTTAAAGATTAACACTCACGAGTCAGACACTCGACTGAATCTGACTATATCGCCAATACCACCAGCAGCTGTTCCGTAATTCTTCAGTCTTCGATATCAAAGGCTGGCAGTGCGTATTCGGGAATTAACATGGCCGCCTTTATACACGTCGCATTGAATATTTTAAGCCTTCTGATTGGTTAACCCTTCTATTGGTGAACTATAAAATGAGTCAGCTCATTTTGGCTGACTCACTAGTACACCAGGGTACCCAAAAATTCCAACAAAAACGTGCTGCTCAATGACATTCTGATACACTGCGTCATTGGTTTTTGAAGTTTTAGAGAAAATAGAAACAAGAGAGCCACTTAAAATTAACGTCAGGAAGAGTCAGTTGAAATTTCTAGGCCACATAATGAGGAAAGCGCACTTGGAAATTTTGATACTAGGCTCCGCAAATTGAAGGAGAGAGTTATCAATGATAATATTCTGACTTCAAATCCGACTTTAACCCTCTCTCTGTTTATTTATTTATTTTTAATTTTAAATGTTCTTTTTATCACATAAAATTTGGTGAGGCGTGAGCAAATTTTCAACGAAGATACAAAGGAATGAAAAAATACATTCATTTTTGTTCACTCAAAGGTATAATTTTTCTCTTCTTGTTAACTCTACGGGGATTTTGAAAAGGTTAATCAATTTTGATGTTTCAACAGAAATCAGCCATCATGTTTACATCCCATCTGCTTTTGTATCTCTCTTCCATTACCTTGAGAACCTTGATGAAACAGCTCCCTCTTTGTTCATAACTATAATCACCAAGATTATTAGGAAACTGATCGAGGTAACTAAGCAGAAAGTGAATCTTGATACTCATGTTGAACCCGAGTAGTTTAAATGACTTCGTCAGACGGGAAAAGTGCCTAGTTGGCTATGCCTATTTGATCTTTGGTGGCTATTTTAAGCGTTTATAAAAAATTCTAATCTTGCTAGTCTCAAATACACTCGCCTAACACCCTAAAAACCCTCATTTATCGATGTCCCTATGCATGTAATACAGAGACTGTATGACAATATCTAACCTCCGTAAATTCAGGTGATATGATAAAATCTTATGACGGTTTCAGGCTTCAAGTGAAAACTATTAATAAAAATTAAAATCGCTGTTCTTGAATGACTTCTAAAGAGCTTCTATAAAAAGTAGAGAAGAAACACAAATCACAAAGTTTTATCAAGCTAAGAACATGGAGGGCACAAGAACATTGTGAAATATCTCTCATAAAATCAAGCATTTTCAGGTCAACTTATCTGAACTGAAGTAGCTTAGAATTCGTTTTGAAAGTTATTTTGATACTTTTCTTGAATGATAAATCATTTTAACATGAAACGAAATGTTTCAACTATGTAACTCGCATATTTAATATGTGGTATATCCCTGTGAATTAGGCATTTTGGACTATTTTAAGCAAAATAAAAATTATTTGTACTGAGAAAATATGATGTGATGGGGCAAATGGACTTTATATTCAGATTCAGTGTGAAAAAAAAAACAGCTCGGAAACATGTGCCCATTGCCCAACACTATTTGGGTCGAGAAAAAATGTCAACCGGTGTTATATATTCACTATTATTTGTATTGACTTTTTGACACCTTTTAGGCAGCTCTTTGGTAACCTTTGAGTAAAAGGCTTTGATGTGAAGATTTTTCGACAAACGTCTGAATCTGGTTTTCATTACAGAATGTTTTCCCCATCAAGTCTTTTTGCATCGATCCAAAAAGGTAAGAATCGGTTGGCTTAAGGTCGGGTGAATCTGGCAGGTTGGGTAGAACAGCCCAACCGAGTTTCAATTTTTTTCCATATATTATTTTTGCTGTATGTAGTCTTGCGTTATCATGGAGAATGACATTTGTTCTTTAATTCGCCGTCTACGCTGCTACCGACGTGTGATACAAAGCTATGTTAGTGTCTTATAAATTTATTAACTGTCATTCGTCTTTACAATTGTTTCGGAAAAACGAAAATTATTTATGACTCAATCTCATATATCAAGAAATCACACATCACTTTAAAAAATTAAAATGCTATTCTCTACTTTTGGACGCCATATTTTTCATATTAAATAGTTTTTGCTCTATAATTTCATTTATCCTTCGTACATTTTCAAAGATAGATTTATCATAAAATAGAATTAGATTTAAGAAAATTTATTGACATTTTTAATTATTATAATTGTATCTAAGATGTTAGAAATGCTTGATTTTTAAACTTCGGCTTTCTAAAAATGGGGAGCTACTGTGTGGAAAAAAAATTATATTACACAATGGCTGACTACCCGTTTCCGAGGTTGCCCACCCGCTAGGGCGACAGTTACAAACACCTGTTTATTCAACAGACTCGCCTTGTGTCTGTTATTGCAACGATGCTGAGGGGACCTTAGTTACAGTTTCTGGGAGGAAGCGCATAATCTGGACTGATTGACATTTAGAACAAATCCAGTACGCTCAGACCATCAGTCACGATGACTTATGACATCGTGTTAGCAGAAAAAATGAGAGCTTCTGAACAATTTAAGCTTTCGGAAACAAAGCTTGGATCTACTCGTCGTATGTGTCTCAGGCACTTTGCAACGGAATGTGCCTGAACATCACGTGCTGGAAATCATGCTAATAAATTCAAGAAGTTACCTTCATAATAAATCGACCATAGTGAGATTCGAACACAGATTAAATGACCGGAAAGCGGATATTCTAACCACTTGGCCACGCGCCCATAAATGCATATATGTATGCATACCAAAGACAGATAGGTATTGTTGCAGATAAAGTTATCCGACAAGATAGCGATGTAAAAACAAATTCTCACATATAGATAAAAAGATTACTCACAAGCAACTGACCATTGTTGTCAGTAACGCAATGATTCTCACACCTAATTATTTTCCCGATCATTTACTGTTGAGCGAATTAGTTTCATAAATAATCGAGCAAACACTCGCCTCCTTAGCGAAATCATTTGTGGTTTCCTTGCCAAGAAAATCACAGCAATTATCTTAAAAAACAACTCATTGGAATAGAAGCTTTTCTAGTAACGAAAGTCATTCCGCTGGTAAGACAACAGTAATTTTACTTCTATAAACAGTAGCTCTCGTCGGCCCATCCTCATAAACGTTTAAATGGCGTAGCAGGCTCCTTCCTCCGGCTTATAAAAAACTATGTCTGACTTTCCACATCAAGTCGACAAAGAGGATTTCCGTAACTTCGAGCCCCACGACATTCCTCTTTTTTTATCCTATTCGGATTTAATGATTGCTTAGCTGTAAATTGAGCGCGCCACAAATCACTGGTCGCTTGAGGTATCGATTGGTCGGATATATATTTATTCACGCCATCTTGTTGATTGTCGACTAGTTTCGTGCTAAGTAGTTTAAAGATTTTATCTGGATCTTTTGGTTATTTTTTTGTTTTCCTTATTTCTTCTCCTTCATTGTTTTCGAATCAACATTTAACGATGTAACATTCTTTTCAGAAAAGGTATAGTTTTGCGGTTCTGAAAGCTTTGCCCTACTATGCATTAGTTCATGTATATTTGTGTTCAACATTTAATTTTTAGTTTTAATTAACAAATTTAGATTTAATTGGACAATGCATTTAGTTATAACTGAGCAATTAAAAATTACACTGGTCGCCTGATGTTTTGGAACAAGTCAACATGTAATTTTCTTAGCTAATTTTGGGACGCTGAATGCGAAAATCAGGCTCATTATTACTGGCTAGCTCCACATTTTGCTGTGCAGAACTTGGGTTTTTATTTATTTTTTTAAGACTAGTATCAAAATTCCTATAACGTACTAATTAATTCTGAATACTTTCCGCAAAAAGCAAAATTTCTGGAGTCGGAAAACTGAAGCTAATAGTGGTAAGTAGATATTATTTTTGTATTCAGCATTCTAAAATTGTTCAAAATGATCTAAAACATCCCATCCACCATTTTAAAAAGATTTTGTAGGCCCGTGTTAACTAATTAACAATTTTGTATTTCATTTTGAGATTAGTATGTATTTCAATTATTTCGAACGTGATGATTATAGATCCTTTTATTATAGACACAACCTTTTGGTCAATCACACTTTAGCCATCATTAGGTGCCCATTTCAGAATACAGCTATTTTCTTTTCAGGATAGATTATGTACATTGAATAGAATATTGTTGCTCTATCTGATCTGGATCTGGAGCTGGTATTTTTTTAAATCATTTCAACCCAAGAAATGCGGGAATGCCATTAGTTCGAAGGGGGTTACAAGAAATGAAAGTGAGAGAAGAGTGTGAGTATAGGGAAGATTTAGGAAAGGACGAAAGATGAACGGGAAGTAAGAATTTAGAAGATGGCTATTGACAGTGTATTTAAATCTTTGAAGATGGTAGTAAGCAATTTTTGAAGATTGTAGGAAGCAAGTAAGCGGAAAGAAGTTCCACAGACGGGAAGTGCGAGAAAAGAAACTGCTGGAGTAGAAGTACCGGTTACATTTAGCTATTTCAACAGTAAACTGGTGGTACAAAGAAGCCAATGTAGTTGTACCCTTAAATTCATTTATTCGGTGCACAATGGAAAAGGCAAAGGGAAGCCACATTAAGTCGGTGAGAAAGTGAATTCAAAATTGTTTACACTGTTTTGTGGAGGATGGCTTATTTTCCACCCTACAACCTCTTTCCTTACACGACTATTGCTACTCTATCGCTGTTAACATGGCAATTGTTCAAATGCGCTCCAGGCTTCCATTCCACCAGATATTTACAGACAGGAAACGCGATGCTACGTCCGCGGATGCGAATAACTCTCATTTTCTTCATATTCCAGTTGTAAGCAAGAAGTTCCATCTAGACAGCTTTTTTCCCAAGAACCGTTGCATTGTGGTACATACTTTAACGTGAACGCTTTCTTGAACATTACGATCTTAACCGCTTCAAGTGTCAATCGTTATCTACTCTCTCTATCCCCATAATCTTCAATTCCTACCACCCTCTTACACACATGATTCAGTAACTGTCTATCTTGAGAGTCTCTCGAGTCTTGTATTATAAACCCAAAGGAACAGATAATAAAAAGTTAATTTGAGAACAACAGAAAACTGTATTTGTTTTGTACATGGAAGATAAAATAATTAATAATAAATAGAATATTAAACTGTGCTTTAAAATATCCATAGCAGAGGAATCTCACTTAAATATAAAGCAACCCTCAAAATTATTATCAAGTACTATTGAAAGTCTTGCAACAGAAGGGGATATTTTCATATTTGAACATATCGTTAACCATATCGTTAAATAAATCTTATTAGTATTTTTAGTAAGTATTTCTAATGTACTTATTGCGTCGCAAAATAGGTATACAAAGGAAACTACAAGAACTCCTCCAGAAGGAAAGTGAGAAGAAAAGAATAAACATCAATTGCAAGAAGGCATGATTGTTATCAAAAGGAATATCCCGACATGCAAAATACAAAATGGAGAAAACAAAATCAAATAAGTACAACAATTTAAATATCAGGGAATTGTTTTAACAGAGAACGGAAAGTGCGACACTGAGATCCGAAGGTGCAGAGAAAGATGTCTTTCGAAAGCTAAGCAAAGTATGAAAAAAACAGAAGAAAATTGTTAGAAAGAAAATAGTTCTGAATTGTTACGTAATATCAGTCCTCCTATATGAGAGTGAATGCTGGACAATCTCATCACCAATGAAGAGGCGACTTGAATCAACAGAATCGGTGTTCTACAGAAGGATGCTGAGAATACGATGGGTCGAACGTGTGAGCATCGATGAAGTTTTAGAAGCAATGGAAACAAAAAGGATACTTATATGCAACACCAGAAAGAAAGTGTTGAAATTTCTAGGGTACATAATAAGGAAAGAAGGCTTGGAAAACTTGATACTCACAGGACAGATTGAATGCAAGTGGAACAGAAGAAAACACCGCATAACATACCTGGCGTGCTTGAGTAAATGGATGGCGGAACAAGGTTTAGAAGAGAAAACAAAATGACAACATTTATTATGAGCTACAAAGGACAGGGCAGTGTGGAGAGCATGATCGCCAACGTCCTGAAGGGACACGATACATGTAAGAAGAATTTTCTTTTAGTTTTCTTCTTGGAAGGACTAAAGGAATGCAGAAACTGTCTGGAATGGTTATTGTTCCCAAGTGATTTCGGCCAATTCATTAAATGTGTTCAATTTATCGTCTAATAAATAGTTTTTTTCTTTCATCTTAATACCGTCTTTCCTTTCTAGCAGTCATAGTAATCGACGAAATCGCCTTGTCTTAGAATTTATTCAAGGTAGAATTTTTGTAATTTTGAATGACTTTTCCTTCAATTTATTTTCGTTCCTTTTTACATAGAATAATGGTAAGTATTAGGCTTCGGTTTTCAAGACTTATTTCAGAAATTATTCCCATTAATAATCTCATTCATTTGTTTTTTATTGCTTTCTACTGTCTTCTGAACATAGGCAACCCTACCTTAAATAGAGTAGTTTAGGTTTGTTTTATCCTTAGATTTTTTACATCAAGGTAACTTAGGGGATGTATGCACATTGGCTTCTTTTATTTCTGTTCCCACTTTCTTTAGTTTAATATCCTTCTTTAGGTGACAGAGATGTCAGTTCTCTGGTAGATGCGGGGCGTTTTTCGTTTTTCGTGCGTGTATTTCATATTTATATTTGTACCTGGATAAGTGTGTGTTTGATAGAGTGTTTGGTCGAATGATTGTTCTTAATTACCGAGTCCAGTTAAGTGATTTTTCTGCCACAATTGAGGACTGTGGTTTTTTTTTTTATTACTAACATTATTTTGTTTAGTTTCTTGTATATAAATTGCATTCAATGGAAATATTCATTGGGGTCTCAAATTTTAAATGCTACTATTTTTATTCACCACCGACCACAGACAAATTGTTCATATGGGGACTAGTTAGGACTACATAGAGGCTTTAAGATATTATAGTGGATGTAGTAAGAATGGTAAATAAGAATGTGTTGTTTTGGTGTAAGGAATACTGTGGAATGTTTCGGTCAGTAATCGTGGCTAGTTAGGTTTAAGATAAAACATATTGAAGACCAGCCTTCCCCTATAGAGCCACTTTTGGACTTGTGCTACATTTTTGTGTTATAACAAAATAAATATTGCTTTCTACTGCATTCTACGCGTTCAAATTGTTTTTATGTTTTAATAACAAGAACACAAGTTTTTTTTTTTGAGAAATAGCTGCGTTTCATTCCATTAATTTGGTATCTTTGAAGCCTTCTTGCAGAATATGAAAGAGCACAATTTTAAATAAATATACACTTTAGTTTAAAGCTTCGTGGGTTGGTGTATACGTCACTGAAAAAAGAATCTTTTGTCCAAATATGTACAGTAATTCTCTACATTTATCTAGACATTATCACCAACGAGAAATTACAGTAATTCTCTACATTTATCGAGACATTATCACCAACGAGAAATTACAGTAATTCTCTACATTTATCAAGACATTATCACCAACGAGAAATTACAGTAATTCTCTACATTTATCGAGACATTATCACCAACGAGAAATTACAGTAATTTTCTACATTTATCGAGACATTATCACCAACGAGAAATTACAGTAATTCACTACATTTATCGAGACATTATCACCAACGAGAAATTAAAGTAATTCTCTACATTTATCGAGACATTATCACAAACGAGAAATTACAGTAATTTTCTACATTTATCGAGACATTATCACCAACGAGAAATTACAGTAATTCTCTACCTTTATCGAGACATTATCACCAACGAGAAATTACAGTAATTCTCTACATTTATCGAGACATTATCACCAACGAGAAATTACAGTAATTCTCTACATTTATCGAGACATTATCACCAACGAGAAATTACAGTAATTTTCCACATTTATCGAGACATTATCACCAACGAGAAATTACAGTAATTCACTACATTTATCGAGACATTATCACCAACGAGAAATTACAGTAATTCTCTACATTTGTCGAGACATTATCACAAACGAGGAATTACAGTAATTTTCTACATTTATCGAGACATTATCACCAACGAGAAATTACAGTAATTCTCTACCTTTATCGAGACATTATCACCAACGAGAAATTACAGTAATTCTCTACATTTATCGAGACATTATCACCAACGAGAAATTACAGTAATTTTCTACATTTATGGAAAATATCATTACCAATTAGAAAGGGTTTATAATTTCCCTCTCTGTCAGTAATACTAGTAGAAAATATTACTCTGTCTCCTTATCATTGTCTTCTGAGTCATGTTTCCACGAAGTACCCAAACATGAAACCCAGCCCTCATTTCCCTCTGTTGTAGCTCTATATTTGTTTATATGTACATAAACAAAAATTTAGTGCCACAGAATTTACATATGGGTTTAATAATTTTAGAGTGGATCTTTTTTTGTCCAACTCTTCTTCAGGATGTTTCGTTCGAACGACAATAATCAAAAAGGTGAAACTGAAAAAGGTAGACACCGGATGTAATTTAGAAGCCATGACTAAAATAAATATATTACCAATGGCGATTTTATTGAACAAATTTATTCTTTAGTATTTCGTATTTATCTATGATTGTCTTTATATATGTTAAAATAAGATTCAATGTTATTTTCATTTTTGAGTAATTTAGACTACATTTTATCCATCGCACTATATATAAATATATATATGTGTGTGTGTGTATGTGTGTGCCCGCGCGTGTGTGTGTATATGTATACACACAGACACACACAAGCACAAATATATATATATATGCAGAGAGAGAGAGAGAGAGAGAGAGAGAGAGAGAGAGAGAGAAATGGTACTCGCTTGGAAAAAACCTTGGAGTAGAACAAATCGGTACCCAAGGAAAAATGAGGATAAAAAAAGAAAGAACTAAGAACATTAAACTTTAAACTAAGGCGAAAACAATCGTCCAGAGTTCAAGCTCAAAGTCCAAAGAAAAAAACCCTCCAAAACGAGTAAAAGGCAACTACGTAAAGTACCCAATACTCGAAGTAGAGCAAAACCTAAAATAAACCTAAGGAGCCAGACAAACCTAAATACGTTTCAACTAAACGGATTGTCAGGTTGGCATCGTCCTGACGATACGTTTAGGTGAAACCTAGGTAAGTTTGCCTGGCTCCTTGGAATTATTATATATATATATATATATATATATATATATATATATATATATATATATATATATATATATAATGTATAGGCCGTCTTTGGTTACGCTTCAAGGACAAACTTAAATACAATTTAATTGCTGCAAACATTCCTTTAGAGGAGTTCGAACACGCTGTTGAAAACCGAGCAAACTGAAGAAATAGCTGCTACCGAAGTATTATTAAATTGGAAATGAATCGTCTCAACCATCTGAGAGAATTAAGAATCAACACTAAATTTCGGACTAAAACATAAACCCATATGACGGTCAACCCTTCAGCATGTCCTTTCTTTTGGATTTGTTAGCAAATCCCGTGCAGGATTTTTTGTCTCATAAGAAACCTGAGCATAATAATTGAACTGAAACTGAAAGACACTCTACGTCGAAAACGACGGGAGAGCCTATATATATATATATATATATATATATATATATATATATATATATATATATATATATATATATATATATATATGTGTGTGTGTGTTTGTCTCCTCTCTCTCTCTATATATATATATATATATATATGCATGTGTATATATTTGCCGTTCAAGTCGTCTGAAGATCGCGTATGAGTGAAACTCTAGTCACGACTAAAGCCGTCCTTTCATAACGTTGGTAAGCGTATTTGGCTCGATCTAGGCTATCTAGGCTTCGAATACTTTACTTTCCTGATTAGGAAGTTTGCTTTTAGTTTCTTTTTCGCTTTCTTTTTTCAGTGTTTGTTGGTTTTATTCAAGACTGTATCTGGATAAGCGTTTAGGTTTTGGCAAGCTGTTTGTTGGTTCTACCAATGGTTTCTGTTTTTCTTTAACACACACATACTCACACACGCACACACACACACACACACACACATATATATATATATATGCACTTGTATGTATACGCATGTGTGTATTTGTGTGTGTAACCGATGCAAAGTCGAACGTTGAATATTAAAAAAGCTATGAGAAAAAGGAAGTATAGAAAAAAAAGAATAAAGAAAGTAAAAAAATGTGTGTAAAAACAAGAAAAAGAAAGCGAAATCGAATAAAATTCTCGTCATTGTAAGTCGAGAACGCATAACTATGAAACGAAACTAAAACAGATAAATAAATAAAAAAAAAATGTCTGTGAACAAATGTAAGAGACGAAAGAAAAAGAAACGAAAGGGAAAATAAAAGAAGACAAAGAACTAAGAAAATTTGAAAAAAAATAAAGAAATAAGACTACAGATTAGCGGAAAATAAAAAGACGAAAGAGTAAAATGATAGAGAAAATTAAAGAGAAAATGTAAGAAATAAAGAATGAAAGAAAGAAAAAAGAAAGAAAGAACAGAAAATAATGGCTAAGAAATTAAAGTGTGGGAAAATACGAAAAAGAAAATAAAAAAAATTAGAACATATTTTTTAAAAAATGGAAAACAAATCTGTAAACACTCAGCGCATGCGTATTGAAAATGACTTATGGACTGAAAGTTTCCGCTATGTTACGCTTGTAATCACTTCAACGATGCCATCATATTTTACCTGGCCTTTAACATCTCCTATTTGACAAAACTGAAGTGGGACTAATTACAGAGCTTAACATTTCATCTTATACTCTCAATTTAACACCGTTTCCCGCTGCCCCAAATTACTACTGACCCCACTTATTGGAGTCATTCTGCTGCCATAGACCTTTATGTTTGATATAGCGTCTTAAACCCAAATATACACACGCAAAATCATGCGCAGACGCACAGAGACTAGTTGACGAATAAAAATGTGGTGAGAAAAAAAATGGAAAAACTTTGTATGAATCACAAGATTAGTTATTTAGTAAAAAACAAAACAAAAAAAACATTTTGACACAAGGCAACAAGTGCAAGTCATTCAGTAAGGATTGAACTCATTACTGATAGTAAACTAGACTAGTAAGCTAAATCGAGAAGTTTTTCTTTTTCTAGGTACTGTGTCTCTTCAAGACGTGGGCGAACACAGCTCTTCACAATATCCTGATCTTTGTAGCTCTTAGCAAATTTGGTCTTTATCTCTCTTAATCCCTGTTCTGCGAACCATTTAGCAAAGCTCGTTAGGGAGGTTATGCGCTGCTTTCCTCTGTTCATCTTGCATTCAACACGTCCTGTGAGTGTTAAATTTTCTAAGCTTCCTTTCCTCATTATGTGTCTTAGAAATCTCAACTGTCTCTTTTTGATGTTAAGTATAAGCGTCCTTTGTAAAAACTTCATCATTGCCCAGTCCGTGGTATCCTCAACATCCTCCTGTAGAACCACATTCTCTAAATCCATACTTTATTAAATCTCATTTTTTAAAATTATCTCCTTTCACACACACACACACACACACACACACACACACACACACACACACACACACACACACACACACACACAAAACAAAAAAACAAAACAAACAAAAAAAAAACGAAGGCTCCTTGGGCTAGCGAAGGAGGCCTTTCAAAAGCTAAGCAAAGTATTAAGAAACAGGAAAATGTTATTAGTAACAAAGAAAAGTGTACTGAATCGTTATGTCATAACAGTTCACTTTACAACTTCGGTTTTTGAGGTATTGAATATGAACAGCCAGTTACCCCACCTCATACCCATTGTGTAGCTAAAGCCAGGTCACAGAAAAGATCAGCTGTCTGGACATCTAGATTTTTGGAGGTACACTCATAAACTGTTGTATCATCTGCATAGATATTCATAAGAGAACAGTGCATGCTCTTAGGCAGATTATTAATATAAAACGGGACTGAGGTTGGGTCGTGAAGCGAACCTTGGTGAACGCCTGCATTGATCTTGTGGGTCCCATTTAGCTTCATGGACCTACCTCTTAAGAATGACTTGAGAAAACTCTCCCAGTGATTCTATAGCTGGAGAGTATGTATCAAATGGTGGACTCTCCCGTCCTATTCGACGTATGAGGGTCAAGTAGCTCAGTAACCGACAGCCGACATATGGTTTTGATTATAGCGGTGAAGGCTTTGTGCAGAACCAACCATATTTTGTCAAATACCTTCGATATATCTGATGCGATCGTCTTCCTGTTGTCTCTATTATCTAATGTCTTGCTGATTCTGTGAGTATATCAGCAGTGGACCAAGATGATCAAAATATGACATGAACTGCCGTTTCTTGAGTGACTGGTACCGAATGTCCTCATGCACCATATTACTGATTGGGTCCTCTGAAACCTGTAGATCTCTGGCAAAGAACCTCATGGATGTTTCAGGATGCTCTGTAAAAAAAATGGCGTCCCAATACTCTCTGAATGCGGTGTATGCTTTTGCATTTCGCTACTGGCGACACATCCCCGTTGGAGACTTATAACTTCTGCCGAACTTTGAGCACAAGCAACCAGATTGCTGTGATTTGCGTGCAACACAACAATCTCATCTCATGAATTAACTGACAGTTCGCGACTGATACTGTGAAATGATAATAACACATTAACTGATTATAACTACGAATCACACGTCTTCAAATATTTTACGCAGAATTGTACACACACACACACACACACACACACACACACACACACACACACACACACACACACACACATATATATATATATATATATATTAGCTGCTAACAAAAAAAAAGATATTGAAAATCTGAAAACTACATTTCAACAAAATTCCGTGCTGAATTTTAATAAACTCCCTTTCTTAGATGTTCTCTTTAGTAATAATACTTTTACAACTTCTGTTTATAAAAAAAAAACAATTAGTAAAGACTCTTGCCATCTTAACTTCTCTAGTGAATTCCCTCTTAGATATAAAATAAGTGTTATTAATAATTTCTGAAGAGAGCGCCCGCTTTCTTTAAAGAATTACATAACGTAAAACAAATGCTTCTTAATAACGGATTTCTTAATCAATTTTTAGATTTCCATATTAGGCGTTTTCTGTCTAAGGTACCTAATAGAAACATAAATAATAACATTAATATTTTTTATAAAGATCAAATGAACGAAAATTACAAACAAGACAAAACTAGAATTAAGAATATTATAAAAAAAAAAGTACAACACTAGTTGACAATAGCAAAAAAATTAGATTAATTATTTATTACAAAAAATTTAAACCTCGAGCCTTATAGTTAAAAATAATAATTCAGAACAAAATTTAGAACAAAATTAAATAGGAAAAATATTATTTACGAATTTAAATGTCCATTAAGGAATTGTATTCCTGATCAATCAAAATTCGAAAATAATTATATAGGCCATACTAGAACATGTTTGGCACAAAGACTCACACTACACTTTTCTGACCGTAGCTCAATTAGGTCTCATTTAAACACTCATGGAGACCTACCGGATCCTGTTCGTAACATACTTGTTGATAACACAAATATAATAGCATCGTCGACATATAAAGAAAAAAGGCCCAAAATAAAGGAAGCCTTAATAATGAAAACAAAAAAACAACACTTAATAATATCAACAATGAACATAGACACAATATCTTGACTGTGTTTTGAAAATTAAAACATTATATAAATACATACATACAACAATCTATTTTTGTTAGCAGTTAATATATTTCAACCTTGAAAATATTTAAATGTATAGCCGAAAACGCTCGGATAAAAAGAACATTCAGACAGTTTTTATATAATTTATCATCTGAAAAGAAAAAAAAATAGATCACATGAGAAATTGCATAAAAAACTAAATCGAAGCATCTTGTCTGTCGTATTCAATGAAATGTGCATGAAAGAAGGATTGCTGCCTACACACACACACACACACACACATATATATATATATATATATATATATATATATATATATAGAGAGAGAGAGAGAGAGAGAGAGAGAGAGGACTCTCACGTCCCATTCAACGTATGAGGGTCAAGCAGCTTAGTTCCTAGGAACCGACAGCCAAACACTAGCACATATGATTTGATGATAGTGGTGAAGGCTTTGTGCAGAACTAACCACAATTTTTTGTGCTTATAGGGTCGATTACAGTGGTGCACTGCGTACCACAATGTTCCAGAAAAACATCTGCAAGTTTTGAATTCGGAGTTGTCCCTCTCCTTCTCCATCCAAGGCTATAGAACCCAGTTTGTCCTGCTATTTACCCATATATATATAATAAAACAGACACACGCATAAATATATAGAGAGAGGGAGAGAGAATGAGAGATGTGAGGGTAAGTCGAAAATTATCCGCCTTTTCGTCATAACTTACCTTTACATTTGTCACCCTGCCTTCTGTAAATGCGTACTTATCGCTGGTACTATTGTGCTCATGCGATCGAAATTTGATCTTGATCGCGCCAGTTGTCTTGCTGTTGTTACAATGTAAACATGGCCGCTCTTCTAGCAGTGGCACATAGGGGGAATAAAGAAACGTGACCCAATTTCATTAGTCGGAATGTGTGTCAGGGATGAAATTCATCTGAGGCTTTTAATACAAGACGGCGATTATGCACTACCACGTAGAAGTGTGTATTCATGCCTATCTAGGCGACTCACTTTACACTTATCTGACCATAGCACAATTAAGGCCCATTTAAACACACAAGGAAAGCTACTAAACTCTATCTGCAACATACTAGTAGAAAATACAATAGCTTCATCCACATGTAAAAAAAAGATTAAAAATAATGGAAGTACTACTAATAAAAAAAACAAAAAAAAATTTCAATACCACTGACAATGAACACGGCAATAGCATGCTGGCCGTGTTTGTAAAACGAAACATTTCTATAACTTAAAAAATACACATTCAGTTAGAAATAAAAATCGTCCTTCATAATGGCTAAAAAAAATAGCCTAAAACGCTCGAATATGCAGAAATTTGCGACAGTTTTTATACACTTTATATCCAGAAAGAAAAAAAGGATATACGAACACAAGAAAAAAGTAAATAAAAGACTTAATCGCGATACCTTGTCAGTCGTCTTTACTGAACCTTATATATATATATATATATATATATATATATATATATATATATATATATATATATATATATATATATTACTATTGGCCTTTTGACTGCCATCACTTATTGTACACCAGCTTGGATCGCTATATTAAAATGTAGTCATAAAATTCGTAGTTTTATTATTCATTTTTTTTTATGTAAGAAAAGATCAGAATATATACGCATGCGCATTTGAGTAACAACTGCCACCCTCTTCGGCCGACATTTACAGCCCCTTATTTCATATTTATGATAGCTGAATTAATTCAAGAGTGATCGGATTAAATGAACCGAAACATGCTTAATGTGTTCACATTACGTATCGAAAATAAAAGTGTTGCTAAGTCATTTCCGGATAAAAAAGTACTTAAAAAGAAATGATGCATGAAATATACCATTTAGCACACACACACACACACACACACACACACACACACACACACACACACACACACACACACACAAACACATATATATAAATTATATATATATATATATATATATATATATATATATATATATATCGTGTGTCTGCACATTGAGGAATAAAAGATACAAATAGGAACTTAAAGACGGAGGGGGAGATAGAAAGAGAGAAAGGAATGTATTATACTAACACAGTTAAATCTTTAGTGATTTACAAACTGGGTTTTCTAGTATCTGTCTATATTTCTGAGATGAGGTATTATGTACAATATTTACATTATTTAGACTATTGTCTTCATCTTTGTCGCCATATTTACCAAAACGTTTCACAACTTTATCCACTGAGGACACATGGCTTAGTGGATAAAGGCGTTAGTTAGATCCAGTAACAGGACCCAAAGAGTGTGATTTCAATACCTGGTTAACGCGGTTGAGAACTTGGAGAGGGGAATTAACAGGAGATAACTGATAACTGACATCCATTAAACATGGCACGTGGAACTAGAGCAGTCTACCTCAGTGAGCGAAATAAAGGGTGCAGTTTGACATTCCAACCACCTGAAGAAGGCCAGAGCGTACAACAGCCGAAACGTTGTGATAAATATGGCAACAAAGATGAGGACAATAGTCCGAATAATGTAAATAGTGGGTCTTCTAGATATACATTTATACTACCAACTGCAATCCTGAAGCTACAAACGAAACGACGCCAGCCTTTCACTAGTAGATCACAATTTTTATGCCAGATGTTCGGGCGAGTTGCATTTCTTAGTTTTACCAGTTCGCACCTTCACATCTTTTTGTGATGACAACTAACACTCGTTGTCACTTTTGTGATGTCAACGAATACACATTGTCACTTTCTTAATGATCGTTGTAGTAGAGACTTTGTAATCGCAGATACAACTATAGTAACGCCGTTGAACTATACCTGTGTCAGACGCCTTCGAATATTTATTGCACAAATAGTACTTGCTTGGTAATACTCAATCGAATAGTAACCCGTATAGAGAAATAGTATAGTGAACAGGGTAGAGAATAGCGGTCCGTATAGTGATAGAAGATAGAAAAGAAATACGATCCGAATCGTAATAAAGGATATACTAGGAATGGCGATCCGTGTAGTATAGAGGATTCAGTAGAAATAGCGATCCGAAGAGAAATTCTAGAGGATAGACTAGAAATGCAGATCAATTAGACGTCACGCTACCTTCCATATATGCGTTTCCACTATGGTCACGTGGTCTACTTAGTTCGATAATAGGATCGCCTGTGCTTGCTCACTAGCGATCTATGTTCAAACTCAAGTGTCGGCAGCGACAATTTATTCCTATATGATACATCTATGATCCGCCATACCGTATTCACGGTGACAAACTATCCTCATTCCTTTCATAATCCTTTGATAAAAAGCAAGTTCCACTCTGACAACTTCTTCCTTAGAATTGTTACTTTCTGGTGTGAACTCCTGAGGTGAACTACAGTAAAAATAAAAACTGTATTCGGTTTTTTCGAGGTCCATATTCATTTCCTTTACACTAGACAGTCTTTCTTTTTCGTTTTTTTTTTGTTTTGGTATTTTCCATGAAATGGTATGTGCAAATTTTTCGAAATATTTAGATAGGTTTAAATGTTTTGGTTGTTGTTTATTTCGTATACATTGCCTTATTATATTGTAATTTGCATTATAAAGATATAGACCAGCGTTGACCTATGCTATAGTGAACAACTTGTTCATTTGAATAATGCATAGAAAAAAAAAAAGAGCAGTTTCTGGACGAGGAAGTCCAATCAGTGATTATGCCGTTTGACAATACCTGTTCTTAATTTGCAAACGCAACACAATAAACAATCGGAGTACTGGGATGGGAACTTCTTCTACATATAGCGTATTATCACAATCTGTCATTATTATAATAATCACTTGTTTTTTTTCCAGAAGCAGACATTTTCTCAGTCTTTTAATATATCGAAATCTTTGAATTGAATACGAATTCGTTAGATTATGATAGAATACACAGTTTAACTAAAAGATGGCGTAAAATCATAAACATCTTGTGAATTCCTTTAATAACTGAATAGTGAATTCACATGAGCTCACTAATTCGTATCAATTTAAGATTTTAACCAAAAGTACAGAAAGTGTTTCTAGAATTATCTATATATTTAACTAGACGGCTCGTGACCCGTCGGGTCACTGATTGTTCAGGTTCTAAAACATTGAAGTTGATTCCAACATTTCATTGAAATGAAAGTTTATTTTATTATGATTCAGTTAAAATATTTCAATTCGTTCGTGTCATCATTGGTCCTGGTTTCATGTTTAACGTTTTATTGATTGTTTACAGCATTTAATAGCAATAGAACTTCAGGGATAAACTTAAAAATGAAATCAGATAAACTTAAAAATATTTTTTTAATCTGACAAAAAATATTTTAAAATCATAATCACATGAAAATATTTTTTTAAATATGTCAAAAATTATTTTTTAAATATTTAAAAATATGTCAAAAAATATATTTTTTTAAATATTTAAAATACTGTTTGTATAAAGAAAGCTAAAATATAACTAACTAACAGTAGAGCCCGGCGTTGCCCGGGGATGTAACAGTAAGAGATAGATCAAGTATCGACCATCATAAAGACTGAAAATTAAAATTGACAAAGATTATTGTTTAAGGTTGACGGACACGCATGTCTTAATGAGTTTTTTTTTTGTTTTTTGTCTTTCTTTTTGTTTTTTTACGAATTTGTCAAACCCAAACTCAAACAAAAACATTGTTTTCAATCGTTATTAGTCTACCGATTGAATAGAATTTTATTATAAACAATTGTCTTGTAAATGGAATTTTTAAAGCATTCTGAATGTAAAAATAAAGGAAAAACGTGTGCAAGACAATAAGAAACACTACCTGCCAAAAAAAAGTTAAGTTTTGTTGAAATTGGTTGAAAAATGTAGGAAATCCGATCCCATATATAAATGAACACAGACACACACACACAAACAACCTGGGTTTTATAATAAGTATAACTCGATATGAGTTGTCCCCCTTTCATTCACGCGATAGCGATACCTTTTAATCGTGTTTTCAAATTGATTTCATGCAAAAACAATTGTGTTTTTCCGATTTTTGGCGCCGTCAGATCCACCGCAAGGCAATTTTACGTAGTCCTGTGAAGTTTTGTTGAAATCGGTTGAAAAATGTAGGAACTCCGATCCAATATATAAACGAACAGACACACACACACAACCTGGGTTTTATAATAAGTATGATTACTCTACAAACAACTGGACGAAACAGCAAAGCGTGATATCTTCATGTCAAGCTTTAACTTAAAATATTTTAATTAAAAAAATGATCTGTTTGAAGAAAGTTAAAATCGAAATTCTTACTGTATAAGTAACTCGTATTTTTAAATCTTATTCACTTAAACAAGATTAACTTAAATCATTATGCGTCGGACGAACGCATCACACATACATGTACGCAATCACAGATTTTAGTATCATAGAGATAAATAGTAAAAGTAATATTAGTCGACATTCACTGACCGACTTGCTAATGATATTTACGGTTGAAATTTATAAAAGTGTTGTGTATGATACACCTAATTTACATAAGTGGAGTACCGACCATATAAATATGGGTTGGTACCGGAAGACGACGGAAGATTAAGAGATCGAATCCAGAGACTCTGCCCGACTGCGACTTAGTCAACCCATTCTGCAGGAACAGTCTTCCCAAGAATATACCAAAACTACCTGTAAATATTGTGTACCTTTTTTCATTGTTTCAATACATTTTGTTACGTACATTTTGTGTTGTATTATTATTATTCCATGCTTATTCAAGCTTCAACAAAAAGCTTTCTATTAAAATGGTTTTGCAAGGAACATAACATCAAATTGACACAAAGACGCTACGAACATATCTCTTGAGTTTTTCATACTCAACACGAGTCTCTTCAAAGTCGCTCTCATCACTGTGAGGAACGAGCTAGGTTTTACCAGTGATTTTGTATGTTAACATTCTGCAGTGTGTTCTTGAAGCAATCTTGAACATACATACAAATATACATAGTTTAAAATAAGGATAAGAAGAAAATAATTTTATGCAAATTTGGTACTGGATTATTTTTAAAGTAAAACACCCCGGCATAGGCTATTATGTCGACGGCTCTAATGTCTATGTTGAAGAAGCGGGAGGTTTCCTTCCTTGCTGCTGACTCATATACAGTACTTCATTTTTTTTTAATAACACTTAAGACCTTATTGATGAACGCTTACTAATAATTAGCAGTAGAGCCTGGCGTTGCCCGGGGATGTAACAGTAAGAGATAGATCAAGTATCGACCATCATAAAGACTGAAAAATAAAATTGACAAAGATTATTGTTTAAGGTTGACGGACACGCATGTCTTAATTAGGTTTTTTTTTTTTTTTACGAATTGGTCAAACTCAAACTCAAGCAAAAACATTGTTTTCAATCGTTATTAGAATTTTATTATAAACAATTGTCTTGTAAATGAAATTTTTAAAGCATTCTGAATGTAAATATAAAGGAAAATGTGTGCAAGACAATAAGAAACACTACCTGCTAAAAAAAATGAAGTTTTGTTGAAATCTGTTGAAAAATGTAGGAAATCCGATCCCATATATAAACGAACACAGACACACACACACACAAACAACCTGGGTTTTATAATAAGTATAACTCGATATGAGTTGTCCCCCTTTCATTCTGGCAACAGAATCGTGTTTTATCGTGTTTTCAAATTGATTTTGTGCAAAAACAATTGTGTTTTTCCGATTTTTTGGCACCGTCAGATCCACCGCAAGGTAATTTTACGTAGTCCTGTGAAGTTTTGTTGAAATCGGTTGAAAAATGTAGGAAATCCGATCCAATATATAAACGTACACACACACACACACACACACAATCTGCGTTTTATAATAAGTAAGATGACTGAAGAACATGAGTTACCAACACGTACAAAGTAAGAAAAAAAATAATTTCATTAGATATAAATATACGTACAAAGTCGTCGCTGGCTACAGTACTTCCTCGATTATCTCTACCTTGATTTTGCGGAATTCGATTATCCGAAAACGTGAAATAAAGTGACAAATTAAAATCATCTGAATAGTTTTCAGTTAGCTGAACTAAACTTATTCTAATATTTCAACTCAGAGGAGTGTTTTCCAAATTTAGAAAACCATACTCAACGTTTGATAAGGACGTAGATAAATTCCCTTCAATTAATTCTTGTTAATTTTCTCGAAAAATATTCATTTATTTTTTACAGTTTATCAACATTTTGTAGGTTATTTAAAGCCAGACAATATTTTTAGATTTTAACAATGTTTTGGAGATAATAATGATTATACTGATACAACTCTTTCCAATTAACCCATAGCTGGGAGGAAAAGAGGTGGATTCATACCTTTTCTAAGGGTGTTTCCGAGCAAGTAAATATAAAGAACACGACTGGAATTGAAACTAGGCTCTTCGATTTCCAATACCGAGTCATTATCTGTTACATCACCCCCATGCCCAAGCTTACAGCACCTGGTATTTCCAACCGGTTACCCATCTAGGTACTGATCAGGTTCGAAGTTGCTTAGCTTCAGTGACCATATGAGAGCCGGTGTTTCAACGTGAAAATATCAATAGTCCAGGCAGATTAAGGGGGGGAAGATGATAATGATATTGTCCATGTTGAAGGTCATCAGCCCCAATATTTAATTTCAAATACTGAATTAAATCTGTCAAATTCGTTCCCAATCAGAAGCTATTCTTACAAATACATCTATTTTAATCAAGCTTCGAGAGTTAGTGACAGGAAACCTCGAAGCCAACCGGAAACAGACAATCATAGACGCACTTTTTTCATAAGAATAAAAACAGAACATAACCTTGATCATAACGTTTGAATATATTATTTGATATGAACATTATTTACATTATTCAGACTATTGTCCTCATCCTTGTCGCCATATTTATCACAACGTTTCGGCCATTAACGACCGAAACGTTGTGATAAATATGGCTACAAAGATGAGGACAATAGTCCGAATAATATAAATAATGTACATAATACCTCATCTCAGAAATATTCGATATGAATATTAAATGACCTTTTTCTTGATTCTTTTTTTTTTTATAATTTAGGTATTCAATTATCCAGAATTTGAATTATCCAAACATTCTTTCAGTCCCTGTCTGAAGCTGGCCGGATGGATAAGTATTATATATGTTAAAAGTTGTTTATTAAACGTAAAGAAAGCCGCCAACTTACAACGTCTTTCTACATCGTGTTCGTTAATAAACGCTAACGGCTGGTCGTCATAAAACAGATCAGTTATGGTCCGATGACATTTGTGACAATAACGTATCACTATCTCCCCCGTCTTTAATAAAAGAAATAACTGAAAAGAGCCTGCCATTAAATTTCAAATGCATAGCCGTCTCCAAACCTTATGATGTATCGATAACAACCGATCCTTTGGCCAAGTATGTTTGGCGCAGGGGTGACGTTTCATGCGAACCAAGTTTCAACTGACATTCTCCTAGTCCGCTGGTCAAGAAGTCACACCAAAGTCAGATGCACTGGTAATGTTTCACTGCCAAAAACCGATAATCTTTATTCTGTCCTCAGTAGAAGTAGTCGTCATCATGGCTTAGTCTTTTCCCCCCCGTCCTCTTTTTTTATTTTGTTTTGTTTTTTGTTTTTCGCATTTTTCATGCGATCTCGTGGTTGCTTGACCAGGACAGCCAATCAATGTCATATGTCGCGTTGCCTTTCGACACGGGGCAAAAGGGGATTCTTTAGCCTTGGCATTATTTATTCGGGATGACTTGCCAAAATGACCTCTCATGTTGACGAGAAATATATTTCCATCCAGGCTAAAAAGAAACAAACAAATAGGATAAAAATGAATAAATAAAAATTCTTATATTTGGAGTATCGCAGACTTTTTTTTTTAACAAATGCTCTCAGAAGAGAATGGATTTTTACAGTAATTCTTTATTTGATGTATTTTTCTTTTTCGTTGTTAAAAAATAAAATAAAATAAAATGCCTTCCAGGTCTTGAATATATTTGCTGGGATGAACAAACATTTGCAAAACATCACATCTCTTTTAATCTTAGAATTAGTAAAATACTTCCTAATAGCTGTTAGCCGTTAGTAAGTCTTAACTGTAAATCTTGTTTAATGATGTCTTTCAATAGAATCCCAACAACAAATGTCATTTCTTGCTTTAAAAATCTAACAGTGTATAAACATTTTACGTTGATCATAAAACTATAAAACATTTGGCAACTATTCATTTTACAAAGTCATTAATGGACTTGAAATGTGGCATGTAAAATAGTATGGCCCCAAATGTATATAACTTCTGACTCGACACAAACACGAAAGCTATACCCGTAGGCTTAGTCGTCAAAGAGGGTGTATTTTAATACCTTCTGTGGAACTGATATTTATCCTGTGTATAAGATGTAGAACAAGGTTGCTAATTACACGATATCAAATACTGGAATAAAGTTCGTCCATTAAAAACAGAAAAAAATTGAGTTCATTTTTTTCGAAAAAGAAATACTGATAGAAAAAACATGAATCTAATCTTTACCGCTACTGGCATGATTTATCGTCACATCAGGCACTATTCCGGTCCGACAGGATGTTAAAATTGGGTTGAGGGTGATCCTGCACAAGGTTCCTAATTTGCGAATCAGTTTTATATTTATATAGAGGCAATTAATGCTTAAAAGAGCTGAACAACAATATTGTTAACATGAAATATAAGGGAAAGATTTTACTAAAATTTCTACCAAAGAATGATTATTAATTTATGTTAACATAGAAGTTTAAGATTAAATTAAAACAAGTCGGTCCGAATGGATCTTTCAAATGTACAAGATACAGAATATAAACGTATTGTTCAATGCTATCTATCTCTCTCTCCTCTCTCTCTCTCTCTCTCTCTCTCTCTCTCTCTCTATCTATCTATCGTTAAATAATATAGACAAGTTTTGTCTATTTATTTTAAGTAAATTCCTTTCATATTGTCGAATAAGCTTTTTAGCATTATCACTGAAACACGAAAGAAAATTACCATATTGATACATGTTTTTATTGTTTATCCTGTCTGAGCTTTCGGCTTACATAAGCCATCATCAGAGATTACAAGTACATTACAATAAATTAAATAATAAATTAAATAACAAAGATTGTAATTTTTGTTTTAGATTGGTTATGCGGACATTGCAGCAATGATAGTTTGTTTTGTTTGCAATGAAGATTGCTATGAATGATAAATTCGTGCATATGAATTATGTAAGCCGAAAGCTCAGACAGGATTAACAGTAAAAACATGTATCAACATGGTGATTTTCTTTCGTGTTTCAGTGATAATGCTAAACAGCTTATTCGACAATATGAAAGGAATTTACATAAAATAAGTAGACAAAACTTGTCTATATTATTTAACGAAACATGCATTAATGAAAAAATGCTGCCTAAATATACACAATATATATATATATATATATATATATATATATATATATATATATATATATATATATAGCTTTTCATCTCGAGGTTCTTGACAAAATCGAAAGAAGGATCTGCAATGTAATCGATTCTGACTTGGTATCTTGACTTCAACCCCTCTCTCACATACGTGATGTGGCTTCCCTCAAACTCTTTCTACAAATATTTTCATAATGATTATATGATGGTGATGATGATGCTGTTTAAATTGACAACATTTTAACACCTTCCTCTGTGAATTTGATATGACACATTAATGCAGCTGTTTTAAATTTAACTTTCTTATCTCTTCACCTTCCCTTACCCTTTATTTTAAATATTTTTCTATTCTCTCTGTTCATAATGTAAGCCCCCAAATAAAACTATTCTAGGCCAATTTATTTTTGCTATTGTTTTATCTTGTATTTTTTATTTTTCTATTTTCTTTTATCTTCGTATATCTGTCTGTCTGGGATAGCTTGCTTCCATTTCATAGAATGTAGTCGGTCTGATGAGATGAGTTTGCTTATATTCATCGAAATAAATTTATTACTGACGATGGATTTTTAAGTTTTTTTTCCGAATTCTTCCCATAATTTACGCTGTATCATACATTGAGTTCTCATATGGACAGAAAAGTCCGCTTTGGAATAATCCCTACCAATTACGATTTGGTATTTTATATATATATATATACAGAGAGAGAGAGAGAGAGAGAGAGAGAGAGAGAGCGCTACCTCGGTTTTCAAATGTCTCCCATATTGAACAAATCGGTTTTCGAACAGACTATTCGAGATAAAAATACCTCGGTTATAAAACAATATTTCAGTTCTCAAACAACATTACCGAACCGATCCGAACCGAATTAACCCGAATGGAATCATTTCTGAGTCGACCGCCTTGTTGCATACATTCGTGCGTTGTGCTGTGCTTTTCTTTTACAATTTTATTGTATTGTGCCATTTTATTCTCTTTATTAGTCGTTAGTCATGGATCCAAAGAAAGCTAGCAGTGATACTCGTAAAGGAAGAAAAAAAGCTAAGAGAAAAACAATTGTTGATGATATTGTCTCTATGATAATGATATATTTTCACTTCCTACTCAGTTTCATATGTCAAAAGCAACGATCTATACTATTCTTATAAATAGACAATTATGTCTTTCCTTTCCTTTTCCAAACAATAACATCTCTTTCCTTCCCCTTTCACTTACGCCATTAACTCTCCTACATGCAGTTACGGTAAAATTGAAGCTTTTGTCTATATTTTATCTGTTTAGTATTGGGTATATTTGTTTTTTCTTAGACTTAATGATTTTCATTAGTTTTATGTATAAACTTGTTACCAAAGTACTGTTGTTAAAATTTAAATAAGCAATCATCTTGGGATCAGAAACGAATTAATCCGTTTTACATTGATTATTTTTTGAAAAATATTTTCAGTTTACGAACATTTCGGGTTACGAACGGGCTTCAGGAACGAATTAAATTCGTGAACTGAGCTTCAATTATACATATATATATATATATATATATATATATATATATATATATATATATATATATATATATATTGAATGTATAGTCATGGATTCAGATTTCGAGAAATTGGTCGGAGCCAGTTTCAGATTTTTATATGAATTAATATGGGCTTTAGCCCTTGGGCCCCAAGACTAGAGGGCCCCTTAAAAATAGAGATAAAAAACAGATTATTAGGATGGTTTGCTCGTAAATTTTAATCGCAGAGTTTCAGTGTAATACAGGCCCTTCATTCTAGATACATTTTTGTAGGATGTAAAGTTTGGATAAAAAATATCGTGAATTTGCTGATGAAATAAATGGCATGAGTCCCAAAATCGTTAAGAAATTTAGTTGAAGTGTCTCATGTTTCACACCGAAAAATGATCATTTAAAAATATTTTTTTATATAAACACGTGGGTGGGGTGAACATAACGTAATGAAGGGATTCCCAAATTCTATTAAATCTGGGGCCTCTTATTGCCTAAATCAGGCTCTGGTCGGAGCGAGAATTTTAAAGCACTCCTTCGTACCTATCACCGATGCTAACAATAGAATCGACGTGCAGTGTTCAGATCCCCTTCGGGGCAGATTCGTACACTTCAGATTAATAGCCTTAGGAATCTTTCTTCCCTCTCCAGCTTAGGGTTAAATATGAGGATAGATTAGCCCCTGTGAAAAGGACGTGTCTAGCTGAAAGACAACTGTGAATTCAAAAGGTATAGCAATGTGAGGGCAAGGGAGAGCAGACACCGGCGTAGATGTAAAGGGGAATAATTTTTCATCGGAAGAGAAAAGCACATCTGTACCTTAATATAGCCATGAATAACAGTTTTTTTAAAGAATATTTTTTTTAATATAAACTTTCGTAAAACTATAAGATGTGTTATTTTTTCTGTCTCTTTTATAGACCATGGAGACTAAATGTCTTTCCATGTGAATTCTGAAACGCTGAACCAGAGATAAGGAATTTAATTACTCTAGTATCTGTCTATATTTCTTAGATGAGGTATTAT